>JANZLQ010000022.1:18809116-18829579 GCA_026212715.1 Elanus axillaris | reverse complement strand
CCCTCCCGCCCGCTGGGCGCTCGCTGAGGAGGGCCCGCTCCCCTCGCACGGCTCCCGCCGCCGCCGCCCCCCTCCGCAGCCCAACGGCCCCTTCCTCAGCCCCATGGCCGCCCAACGGCCCCCTCCTCGGCCCAACAGCCATCCCTGCCTGCTCCCCTCAGGGTGTCACAGCCGTGGGCCGAGGGGCCTCGTTTTACCTGACCGTGGGGTCTGGCTGCGGCCCCAGGGTGCCATGAAGGTGGCCCACAGCTACTTCGGGTGGGCGGCTGCCCACTGAGGCACAGGACGGTGCCTCGCCCCACCGTCCACCCACCTTTGCACTGCCTGGCAGTGGAGCAGGTCACCGACTCGGGCTGGTTGGTCAAACGCAGCAACGCGGGTGACCACATGCACCAGAGTGCTAGTTAACACCAGTGCCAGACGTTAAAGGCAGGTATAGACAGGCAGGACCGGGGCTCCAATAGTTCACTTCATCCATAACTATTCATAAGGGAAGGCTCTGGAGGGAGGGGGGGTGGCACAGCTGCAGGCAGATGTTTCCACACCCCGTGGTCAGCACCGATAGAAAAGAACCAACGAAGTAATAAAGTATCACTAAATAGTTTTGTGCAAGTTAAAGTTCAAGCTTACTACATACATTTCAGCCTTTAACACATTGTGCGAAGCAGCTTGTCTGCCTGTAGGGTTCGGCTACATCTGCAGTCCGAGGTGGTGGGCATCCTCACATCCACTTCAACAGAAGAAACCAACTGTTGTAGTCAGACCGGCACAAAAGCCAGTGGGAAAGACCTAGCATGACTGATTACCTACACCAACCCTGCTTTGATTTGCAGATGAGTAGCTTAAGAGAGAAGTATCTTTAAGACAGGTAATTTGCTGTGACTGGTTCAGGAGGCACCCAGGACTGGAACAGCATTAATGTCATCTGGATGCACCTTTCACTTACCACTTAATCACTCAATTAACAGTTCAGGCAAAAAGCCACACACACTTTATGCAAATATCTACCTATCCATTAGGCATAATAAGTGAAATGAAATTACCATGAGGATACTTCTAAATCGACTAATAATTGTTGTGTTTTTACAAGCTGGTGACATTGGTTAGCTGATGAGGGGTAGACATCAATGCCTATTTGTTGCATGCAGTTAGTATATGCCCTAGAGAAAAAACTTTAGTCATCCATACTGCCATCAGTTAAAAGCAGGAATGAGCCCAAGCTGTTAGTGCAATCTCTCCTTTCCTTACATTTGCTCTCCGGCTCGTAGCACCAGTTGTGTGTCAGGGCTGTTGTCTACAGAACAGTCCAAATTTCAGACATTATTCTTTTTTTACAGAAGTGCTACTCACACAGTGTGTGGATGAAGAGGTGAACAGTTTTGAATAATTTTTAAGAACATAATAAAAGACTATTTCAAAAGAAGGAGGAATAAACACATTGAGCCCTTTGCTATAATCATGTGAATGTGTGGCATTTACAAACAGACCAATGACCCAACTCAATCTCCATTTGGACCCAAATGACTATATATAGATGGCAATATAGAATGTTGCGGGCACAGCAGAAGAGACAGCATTTTGGCAAGCACAAGTGTGCTTGCCTTTGTATCACTAAAGACAGAGAGAACAAGCCAGATACCTCATGAACAGTAATGGGTGCTGGGTTGTGCAGTACGGGGAAAGTCAGAATTCAACATACGTTTGCCAAGTCTCTCACAAAATAGCTGAAAAGACCCAGCATCTTTCTTTCCTATTTTACTACACTCAGCACATGTAAATTAATGACAAATGCAGTATTACTTATTTAACAGCCTCATGAGCTATGGGTGTTTCACATCACAAGGAGAAAATAAATTTTAAATTAAGCTTAATGTGTTTAAAATCAGCTTTATCGGATCTGGAAACACATACTGTGTGTTTTAAGTAATAATGCTGAAGCAACAGACTTAAGTTTACTGGGGTTTTTTTTATGAGTTTCTTTCAGGATTTATCTGCAGTTCTTTGGGTATAATATTTTTGCAGTGTTTTTCCACTTAATGATGTTTCTCTTTGAGGATAGCAACAATGTTGTTTTCCCCTGAATCTTAAATTTAGAACTACATATGCTACTTTTTTTCTTTTGATCTGCGAATATATATGGTCAACGACCTTACATTAATATTGCATTCAGCACAAAAGGCCTTCTAGATAGTTATGGCAGATATAGGAATGTTGATTTTAAATGCCTTGCTCTTATTTATATAGTATTTTAACCACAAATCAAAGCTGCAGTAATAGAAATTCGGTGGGGATTTTTGTTTGGCTAGGTTTTTGCTCTGCTTTATATTTGATAATTGAATACTTTCATGTTCATGCTCCATGATCCCACGCACAGGACACAGTAGTCAGCAGGCTGCCGTTCAGGCTGGCCCCGCTACATCTGGCATATAGAAATCTGGGGCAGACCATGAGAGCTCTCACAGTGCTCCCTGTCAGCACCTTCATCTTACAGATGAGCCAAGCAGTAGCTCAAATTAATTGTATCCTGATCATATAAATATACTTTTGCCAGGCAATAAAAGAAGGCTAAGTCCACATACTTCAAATAATTCTTATTCACCTGCATGTCTGTCCATGCACACCTGTTTTTTATTTCTTTTACTATGGGACTCAGAATGATCACAGAGTCTTACTTTCCAAACGAGGGAGAAGAGGCAGGGTACGCAATATACCAACCACAGGCTAGGCTAAGTAAGAAAGAGCACAGTGGCAGCCAAGCTAGTTAAGGCTGTACAATAAGTTGTTCGTTTGTCTTAGAGTTTTCTTCTAGCATTTTTCTCCCAGGTGTACCTCCACTCTAGCCTTTTGACCATTCAAAGAATGGAAGGGGAATTTTAAAAAACGCTCCATGGACCTACTGCTACTGCTGTGTGCCTACAGTAACACCCTTCACTGGCCTCAGGAAGAACAGAACCAGACCAAAGTCTACCATTTTTATTTTTCTAAGTACTTGCGGTCAGCCTTCTACCGACCTGCCAATTCTGTGTGGTTAACTGCTGAATATGCCTGCCCCACCCTGAGTATAGTTAACAGCACGTTAAAAGAGCCCCCTTAGAAATGAAGGCATTTCCATTCAGGTTACTTTGCAGATGTTTAACATCTATTGCTTGATTGGGATTTTCCGCAGAGTGCCCCAAAATACCTGGAGATAAGAGCTCTGGCAGGACCTGGCACTCTCGCAGGTGTCCATGCACGAGACGCGCCAGGCACCTGCTGCCCCTGGTGAGGTAGGGCCATGGCCGACACTAGCACCCCAGGAGGCTGGGAAGCATGAGCTGCCTCCAAGCCCTGTCCTGAAGGAAAGTGGGTTTGAATTCCACCAGGAAGCCCCACTCCTCTTCCCGTGGCTGCAGGCAGCAGCCACCTCCACACGGTGCTGGGAGAGGCAGTGCAGGGAGAAGGCTAACGCACAGCCATACCTGGCTGGCACTGCACATCCACCCCTCGTTCCATACCCATACAAGAACATTTAGACATCCCAAAGGACTTACTTTGCTGCAGGCGATTTCAGACCTGGTAAGACAGGCTCAGGGTTGACTGATCATCCCAATGGGGCTACATTATAACAGCAGAAAGCATCATTATCAGGGGTAGAAGGGCTCCAAATTTTCATTGCCACCATCATCTAAAACTCACATCTAAATTTGTTTTCAGCTCACAAGGTGAATTTAAGATTGAGCATATGCTTATGTTTGAATTTTAAAAAAGAGCTGATTTCTACTCAACTTATAACTTCTTTGGGATAAGAATCTTCACTTTAAATAAATAGTATAACAAATAATAAATTAACATAGTTTCATAAAAGTATCAGAGTATTTCCAACCAGATTCTTAAAAAGTACCATGTATTTTTTGTTGTACATCAAGGAGCAAAAAAGATAGATGCAATGAGGAAAAAAAGTACATGAAAGACAAAAGATAATATGTTGTGTACAGTCACAGAGATTAATTATTTGGAAAGTTTCAAAGGAAAGAAAGTGGGGTTTAAAATTTTCAGTAAAATAACATCATCCTGGTATGTAATGCTTCTGATAACATGTTGTTCCATCAATCATGATTTATAAATACTGGGCCAAGTTTACCTACATTTACATCTGGCCTTCTTGAGATAGTTTTAGAAAGAAAACAATGTTATGATTTTTTTTTTTATAAGCTTCACTTGTGCCTGTAATTTTGTACATCTGTCTTACATGACTATTCCAGCAAGTGCATTGCTGGCATGCAGGGCCACCAGGTCTCTTTTCGTAGTTCATTAGAACCAACAAAAGAAACCACAATTTGTTCATAAATACTAGGCAAAGAGATTTAGGTGAAATCCAGCAAATACCTTAACTCATCATAAAGTATTTGCCAGGATCTACATTCATGAGATGTGGCTACCTTGAAGATTGCAATGGTAGTATTTGCATGCTAACATGGTAAATCCATCATGCTAAACTATGCAAAAACTGTATGGTCCATGCAAAAGCCAGCAGAGACAGTTTTAGATCTTAACAGTAGCAAAGTCTTAAAAAATGTACAGAATCTCCAATCTGCTAAGCCACATCCTGTTACTTGCTCAAGCAAGAAAGAAAACAGAGTATATCTTTCTGGAAAAAGACTACTGAACTGAAGTGAAATCCTTAGTTGAAATCAGATAAAAAGTAGAGGTTTCAAAGCACAAGACCTCTAAGTTTGTTTCCTGTGCCCAGAGAAACCTGGCCAAATACCCTAAAAATCAGGGAGGCTTTCCTTTACCTTAGGGGCAAATGGATTGATCTCGAGTCAAATAATGGCTTACAAAAACCTTTTCCTGAACTTCTTGCACAACTGAGTTTCTTTAGACCTATGATCTTTTGAAGAGGGGATAAGGGTGTGTGTGTGCTGTGAATAGGAGGGGAGCCTCAGTAAAGCCCTATGGTGGCATTTCTACCCACATCCTACTCCTGGGCCAGCCGAGTCCTCCAGCTGTTGACCAGTTGGCTGAGAAGTCAACATGGCCTCAAGGTTTTGAACACAGATAAAACTTTGACGTATTACTTCCAATAAAGCCAGAAGGCAGGTAATTCCTGTGCAGTCCTGAGAATTTATGTGTGGTATTATCAGAGGAGTCACCACCACGCTCATCTGCCTCTGAGGCACACAAGATGGAAGGGGAAGGACATGACAGTAGAAGAAAAACCTCAATTCAAATACGCCAAAAATTACCTTGACTGAAGAGAAGCAGCTGTCCATCTGTCCTCTGAAGACAACTATCCATCAGTTCAGAGTCATTGAGCAGGAGACAATGGTGCAGGCACTAACATAAACCCAACTCTTGCCTATCTACTTCTCTCATCCAGAGCATGTTGTCTTGCTCTGTAAGGCTTTCCCACTGGTAGAAAGCAACAAAACAAAATAACCTGACAGAGGTAAAGTTAGTGGCATCTGAAAATTGGCAATTAAGGTTTTGATCACCAATTCTTAGTGATTCATGCAGTGACACTTTTCCTTCAAGTCTTCAATGAGCTGTTATAATTTGTATGTTGTGTGGTGAATTCCTATGTAAGAATGTGAGGAAGTTGTTGATCTTAGGGAGTCCACAACCTCTTGTGTTAGAGTCAAATGCCCTCGAACTTCAGGGTATCATTATTCCTAAACTATAAAATGCATCTGTGAACTGCAAGACAGTGTGATTTACTTACCAGTATATGAATTAAGAAACATACGATTTCTTACCTATAGATCTTTCTTAGACACACATTATTACATTGGAGATATTGGTGGAGAGAAGTTACTATGGAAATGATTCAGGGACTTCAGAGAGTGAGATATAATTTTTTTTTTCAAATAGAAAATTGCTCAGATCTAGTCCATTTAGACATAGTCAATACGTTCCAGCACACCATATTGCACCCAAAAATGACGTTGGCAAGGAATTAAAAATGAACAAATCTCTTATAAGTTTGTGAGTCAATTTACAGAAAAGATTGAGCAGCAAGAAGACTCATAACCAAACCAATTATTAAATACATTTCTAATACAAGCCAGCCATATTAAATTGACCTGTGAACAGTGCACACAGCTTCTCTTTTTTTTTTTTTTTCCTTCTTTCTCTACTCTCATGATACATGAAGACATGCTTTAAATGACTTAAGAGTATCTTTTTTTCTAAATCACTTCTACAGTTCATTTTTAGATCTAATCTTGTGAGGTACTTAATATCATGCTGGGTAACAGTAGCCTGACAGATTTTTCCATGCAAGAGCAGACAGACAGTTTGGGGTGGAGCATGTGTTATGACCACATGGCATCCAGAAAAATACATTTTTAGCAGAGTATTTCTGAGGTCCATAAAATGCTGATCGCCCTCAGCTTCTGTTGACACTAATACTCTCAAGAACTCAACTCTTTAGAGCTAAAAGGAAAGCACCCTTTCGCATTTGGTTTTCTAGCCAAACAGGCATCTGCTGTAAACTGAAATCTCAGGGTCTATTTACAATTCAGAGCAACCTGAACCTGACCGATTGCAGCACGTCCATCTCCTCTGGGCAAGCAGGCTAGACTTTGGTAGAGGCGAGCACTCTCCTCCTCGGGACTAGGGACATTCCATTTCTCTGAGGCTGTCCTTTCCCTTCCTCTTTGTACAGCAGCAACACGAACATGAATGGACTTTTTAGAGTGTAAAAGTGAGGTGAGAAAAATATTCTTTGACTGATATAACTGGAGGTTTCTGCTGAATTCCCCTCCTGTGCAAAGCACTAAAGAAGTTTGCTTTAAAACTTTTTATTTTTTAAAAATACCTTGAAAGCATTATGACTCTCCATTTTCTATAGAAAACTGTGATAGATGTTCTAGACAGTCTTGTTCTATAGGATTACATGAGCCTACTGGGACCAGTGATAAAATCCAGAAGTTTTCTCCACAAAACTGGAAATACCAGCCGATCTCAACAGAGAAAATTAAAATATTTATTGCTGCCCTGCCTGGTCCTACTTCATGTCAATCTTAAGTTAGTTTAAAAATCAATCAGTGCAATCCATCTCAATAAAAATGTAATCTGAAAATCAGGTATGCTTAGCCTATAAAGGACAGAAAAAAAAAAAGGCTGATGGTAATTTTGGAACATATTCAAGGATTCCGATATGTCCTTCCACTGCAATGAAAGACAGATTTTATTGTTAAAGCCCTACATGCTATGCTTTAAGGGTAACCCTTCAAGTTATGGTAACCGAGAACATTGTTTAAAAATCTTAACTCATATTTTATTACTAATTATTTACCAAATCGATAAAGCTATCTACTCTACTATGCACAGCTTTACCTACGCATAACTGTTAGAAATACACATTTATCAAAATCAGAGACAACATCCAAACTGTAAAATGTAACTAGATACTCTTATCCTCTTTAAACAGTCTAATAAATAAATATAAATACATAAATATTGTAGAATTATAGCATATTCCTTGCACTAATAGAGATATATTATTTATCTGTGGTCAATAGTAAAATCTTGCTTTTATATTTAGAAAGGGCATTTTAAATTTCTTACAATACAGCAAAAACTTAAGATCATTCATAAATGACTGTGACAGGATCCAGTGTGTCTGTTACCCTACAAGTACTTAATCAAGAGGGTTTTTATTTTAAAGCTTTTGGAACAGGAATGCTTCTAGCTTTGACTGTACCATAGGCAACTGTTGCAAATTAGCACCATTCACAAAATAATGAGAACATCAAATCTTCTCAGAGCATGAGGTAAAATGATATTCAAAAAGAAACAGTCTTTCGGTTTCTCCTTGCTTTTTCAGTTTGAAAATGTAGTGCATCATACATACAGTTGGGAATACTCTCAGATTTAAGGAAGTACTTAAATTACACAGAATACTAAGGAGAATTTCTTCACATCTGCTTTGCCAGTATCTACAAATGCATGTACAAAAAAAGATAGGATATAGTTCCCTTAAGGAAAAAAATATGCATATATATTCTTGAGCAGCAAGCTAAATATAGTTTAAAAATACCCACAACATTTTCTATCAAATGTTGACATTACAAACTCAACATTTTTTGCAACCCTTTTGAGGAATTATTCTCAGGGAGATCTTTAACTTCTACACCAATCATCACATCCTATGATGCTATTTGTGACGTATTTTATCAAGCAATTGTAAAGCAGTTAATCTGGATTACTATTTTTAAATTATCTTTTATCATATTTTAGAGAAGACCTTAATCTGTGACATACAAAAGCTTTTTTGAGCATGTAAAATTCTTAAGGGTAGTCACCCCTTTGATAATCCTTTACCATTTTAGAAAATGTAGGGATTTAATATTGCTTTAAATTCTTGTTCAAAAACACACAGTGCACTAAAACTCACAAATGCCTGGAAAATGAATTTCTGACATTGCATTTACAGTAGTTTTAATGAGTGCTTATATGCAGCTATTAGTCAAATGACCCTTCCTCCACTAGACATAAAAATTAACCTTATTTTTATGAGATGCTTGCTTTATGACCTTTAAATAGTTCAACATGGGTTGGCTGTGCCAAAATATTAACAAAACTGCATAAAGATTCAGACAGATGGAAGCAATGCCATCTCAAAAATACTAAATTATGTCTTCATGTTTCTCAGGAATTCCAAGAAAACAACAGAGCTCTGATTTCCCTTTCACAGATCCTGATGCCCATCAGACAGGTGAATTCAGTCCTATTCTGTATTTCGGCGATCCTTTAAGCTGATAGTGAAATGACTCACTCCAGTATGAGCAAAGGAACTGCTTATGAGCTTTCGATAAGAAAACAACACGTTTCCCAAATAAACTGATATTAAATTTGAATTCCTTCATTTTTCAGAAGACTGTATCTCCATGATTACAGATGTTGCCAAAATCATGTTTATTTGCAAGTGGCTGTTTAAATCCTGCTCAGCTGATAGCCTCTAGATAATATAATGCTTTCAAAGTGCTGGTCTTCTGCTTTTTCTTTCACTCTCTGCTCCTCTAAGGTAGACATGAGTTTGTCCCTTTCTTCAACTGCTTTCATCATCTCAGTAAAAATTTCATCCTCCTCCTTTAGATCCATCTCATCTTTAAGGCTGTCTAAAAGATCACAAAACAAGAGGTTAAAATCCAGATCACTCTATTGTTATGCTTCTCATTTTAACTGTTGGTGTACAGGTTGAATTAATATTATAGTCAATGACAAATGAATTCAATAGCAGTTCATATTTTTCATGTTACAGTTCAGGGAAAATTTCTCCTGCGTTTGGGCCATTTAAGGTTGACCATTAAGGCTCCTACTATCTAGAGTGGATCTTTCAGCAAAACTTGGACTGGAAAGGGTAGAAAGAGTGCTACTTGTTTTATAAAAACATTTAAGCTGGAGTTTGAATTTTGTTTATACAAGGTGAAAAGCCCAACCATGAAACACAGTACCTGTAATAAAATGGAAGGTGTTTTTCACAAAAAGTATTGAAAACTGCCATCACTCACAATCCATGTACTTAGAACACAACAGGATATTTTGGAGTATTCAGTGCTATGTAACCCCCCCTTCTCCCTGCATTCCTTCTTCCCATGATTTCTTTTCTAATACCAAATGAAAGGACAAGCCCAAACTGTAATCCTAAGTACATAAAAGCAGTTCCAAAATACTGCAGTAACCAGTAATGCTACAGTTAACATAAAAGCAGATAACGTCTTTTGTGTTTAGGTGGTCAAAGAAATTACTTTCTCTTGCTGCTCATCATCACATGTTAGATGGAAGTTGCTGCCTGCACAGCACAACTGGTGGAATTACATGTGAGTGCTTCTGATCCAGTTCAGCGTAAAACTGGGCAGGTTAGCTTAGCCATCTTGACTAGAAGTCAGCTGAGAAGATCTCACAAGTTGCGTTTTGCTGGCTGAGCTGCACTCGCAGAAGAGCACAGGAGGAAGAGCCTCAGCTGCTCTAGACCTTATACTGGAGCAAGCAGGGACTCCTATGGGCACGGTCCATCACTGTGGGCTGGAGCATACAAAGGGTAAGCCCTTTGACTTACCATCAATGGCCATTTTCTCTCTCAGCTTTTGTTCTAACCTGCTTTGGTGGTCCTCCAGTTCTAGCTCGTGGGCTCTAGGTGCAATAAAAGGTATGTTAAAGAGTAAGTCTTTTTCATTAGACACATATGTTAATATTATTTCAACCAAGAAATTCTGTGTTCTGTTTATCCAGTCTTTTCTTCTCGTGGGCAGTCAAGGCTAAAAGCTTTGCCTGTGCCTACATTGCCACAGCAATGCCCGAAATCCCACTACCACCTTTTGCACTATGTATCAGATTAAGCTCCCTCATACATTGCAACACTTAAGACTTTGACCAGCTGTGCTTTGTTGGTGGTACCCACAAGGTAACTCCGAACAGGACCAAACTCCCACACGTGAAAGGCCCCGCCAGGCCCTCTGCACAGGAACAGGTCCTGAGGCAAGGGAATTAACACACGTGAATGCATCCAGATGACAACATTTTGTGTCCTGCAGTGATAAAAACAGCCTGCTTTTGCTTTTTTAACTCTGCTTTGCAGGCAGTGTGAGCAGGAAGCGTTGCTACCACAACACTCAAGGACGATTGAAGGGGAAAGAAAAGGTTTGGTCCCTGGCAGCATCAGCGCAGCTGGGGAGAAGCTGGGGTGTAGCTGGAGGTAGGGGCTGGGCTGCAGTCCTGCACTCAGCATGGGGGGCTGAGGAGGTGATACAGAAACGATAGTGGCGAGGAGCAGCCTGCACTGGTGTGACATCCAGGGGTGAGTCACGACTGCTCCAGCTCTCATCGCCTTCCCACATTGCCCAGAAATAATGGAGAAAATAGCTGAGAGTCACCTCCGCCTATCTGTTGAGTGCATTTCCACGGAGGCAAGGTGAGGGTGCTACAGCCAATATTGTTTCCAGCAACCACAAACAGTGGCATCTGAGGTGGTTTTTATTTGCTTGGTGTATCTGCTTGTTTCATCACTGTAGTGAATTCCTAGATCTTTTCTCCTATGCCCAATAAAAACTGAGATAAATTTGTGGGACTGTTTTTCTTCCACGGGAGAAAGTGCCCAAGTGTTCATTAGACCCACATTATGTAAAAGCAGAGCATCTACATGCTCTACTCATTTACAGGATCATGTAGGATTGAAATAATTGAACCATTGTGAGAGGGAAGGACTAGAAGGGCTTAACCTAAAATCTGTGTTCAAAACAGATTGTAGCTACTCTAGGTACTTTTATCCCACAACAGTCTCAAACTGCAGCACGTGGCAAGGTGTTCAGGTGTATTGTGAATACACTTTTCCCCTCTCCCCTCCCACTCTTTAGTACTAATGCTTGTCCTTACTTACATAATCAGGAGTTCAGACTCATAACGCATTAATTTATTCTTCTCCAGGACCAGCTGAAACCATTCATGTAGCATCTGAGTTTCATCCTTCGTGCCTGAATCTGTTTAAAATAAGAGACTTAAGTGTGCATTACCAGTTTTCCTTTCAGTGCTCTTACCAATTAAGTTCACTTTAAATAGTCCCCATTTGTAAGCCCAAGTGAGTTCAAATGTAGATATTTTTTTTTTTGCTGTATGTAATTTATATCTGCAATGTCTGGGTATAATACATATAGCATTCTTGTCTACATTTGGTTGTATGTTGTAGTTTATTGCAGTTAAAGATGCGTTAGATTTAAAACTACTTTTGTTTTGGAAGTTAATTTTTTTCTTTCAAATAATCATATAGGCTTTCTTTTTTTAACGTGCACTTTTTCTTTCTCTTAGTCCTGCCTTTGATAACATAGTTTCTCTGTTGATACTGGACTCCAATAGCTGAACTATATGTATAAATGGATATCCCATTAACACAGTCTGACTTCAGGATGTACATGCTGGCAAGTATCAACTTAGTCCCTGCTTCCAGTGGGCATCAGATGCACAATCAAGTCCTCTACAAACTTCCATTCATTTGCCAACTGACCTCTGAATCTGCATCTACTTTGAACGACAGGAAAGGCTGTGGGACAGGACAGATGTATTATTACTGCATGGTTTTGTAAAACTTTGGGCCAGGGCATCACTGGTAGGCATGATACAGACATGAAACATGAGATGGTCTCTCTCTCAAAGAGCTCACAGCTTGACTCTGCCTCGCTGAAGAGGAGGATGGATTGCTTTTTCACCAGGTGAGGGCCTTTACTGCTCCTAAAATGCCATCTGTACAAAAATCTTCAGCAGTGAAGAACCCTTGTGTGTTTTCAAGTGGCAAGTCAGAGCACATATGTATTTCTTTTCCTCACTGTCCTTTTTTAACACGCTCCTCACTTCCCATTTTCCGTTCATTTTCTTCACAAACAAAACCACCCCACCACCCTTTGGTGCAGAATTACAGCAGCAGCAATGGCACTGCAAACATGCCTCCCACAACATCTGCTCTGCCTATCCGCCAGCTGTTGCCACAAAATAGTGATCACTTATAGGAAGCAAATATCTTACAGTACTCCACAGCTTGAGGCAACAATATAGGTGACATGCTAACCCCTTCAGAAGCATAAACTCAAGAGCCAGCCCGTGCTCCTGCATGTGGTAGTAGCACAGCCCACCACGCTGCAGCCCCGTGTTGGAGGCAGGGACGGCCGGACCGGAGACAAAGCAAAGGGAGGTGCTGCCAGCAAGCAGGGGAGCGGAGCTCTCATCCTCAGTCCTTGCATCATGCTGCTAGATAACCAAGTATAAAAACCCCATAAACCAGCCTAGCTATTTGATGTGGATGGAGACTTATGTGAGTTCTCCTTTAAGAGGACTGCACCTCCATTTCAGATGACTGAGAGTGCTGAAATTTAAGCCCAAAGCTCTCAGGTTCAAGCTCCAGAGACAATTACAAGAGTATCATTAAACTAGGTTACCAAGTGGAGATGTAGCCAGAGTCCTAGTCAGTTCAGCAGTGTTTCAGATACCTTTCTGTTGTAGTTTTGAAACATGCTTTGTTCTCAACCTGAGGAATTCCCCTCTTGCCTCTACTGCTTCAGCTGTCCCTCACTTTAACTTCAAGGACAGGATTTGACTCCACTCCAGAACAGCAGTTTAAAGCCCATCTCCTTTGGGCAGTAAGGATCTCACCCAATGCAGCCCTTTAGCAATCTTCCTGAACAAGAGGGAAATTGTTGGCTGTTTGGGATCACCAGCCCATTTGCGTGCCTTCACCAGGCACTGTCATCCCAGAGAGCCCAGGTCACCTCCCGCCAGCGTCGGAGGAATTACATGGGCCCCCACACTGAGGACAGGAGTCACGCTGGCTTAGGTGCAGTTCGGCGATTTCTCGTTAGGGTTTGCCCCCAGTGTGCAGTTACCATGAAATGGGAGGATAAAGCAGCAGGAGAGGGAAGAGCAATCTTGGTCTGATTTCTGCCCGATTCCATTAAAACTTGGCAGTAATGGATGTGTTCCTGTGGGACCTTCTAGGTCAGCAAGCGGTGATAAAAAATGTCTTCTTAGAGCAACTGCTGGAGCAGTTCTCGCTGGGACATGCCAACCGTGGCTTTTCACAGATCTAATGTAGGGATGCAGCATTAGTATTCAGAGCCTTATGTCTTCATATGCCACCGTCCGAAGTTATCATCAAAATTTGGTCTATCTTACTGTCAGTAAAAACATTGCAATTGCAGGTATGTATATGTCCTGCACACACACAGAGGGTTACTATTCCCTTTTTGCTGTTCTCTTGATTAGGCAAAATTATTCTTCTTTTTAATATTTCCTCTTTACATTTTAAAATGTCTATATGCCTAATAAAAGACCATGTATCATAGTTGGCTGAGGTAAGCAAAGTGTAATGCACTTTGCAAAAATGCCACTCATTTTAGCAAAATCCTCAGTGCAAACTGAAATAAAAATAGCCCTTGTTTTGCCACCTCCTCTATCCCGCAGAATGCCCTCCAAGTGTCTCCAGAGGCATTTTGTCCCTGAGCTTTTCAAATGTTTGTTAATAATAATGTTAATAGTTATTTAAGTCTGATGGAGTGCTTTTATGCCTTCCAAGGGCAGAACAAGCCAATGAAGTCGTTTGTGTAATGCAGTACGACAGACCTTTTTAAAGGTTAGAGGGAAAACAATCTGTGACTTGGTTTTGTGAGCCATGCTGGCTTTTTCTTAAAGCATTGCTAAAGCAAAACTTTCCTCCTGGTTTACCCAAGTGTCCTTTAACCTAGCTCCCATTTGAAAGTCAGATATTCTTCTAATTACACCATGGCTATTTCTATTTTCATCACTTTTGAGACAATTCCAGGCTGCAAAGGAGTATTTACTGAATACTGTTCTCCAAACCTCAACCTTCTGTTCTCCAGAGTGATGCTATGCTGTCCCTCTGTACAGCAGTGACACAGTAAAAGGGGCTTGGGCAGTTTGCACCTTTTTAGGAACAGCTAAAGTTCATATTCCTTATTCCTGCAGGTTTTCAACTGATTTATTTTGACTCTCTTGAAAGGTCTGAGAAACCTTGGATATGCTCCTTATGAAATAAAAAATCAGCTGCAACATGTGCAGATATTTGTTCATTTTCCAAAACATGGAGAGATTTCTTAATGTTCTCTCAACATAGATTCTCTTCTTTACCATCATTCTACATGATTTGTTTAGTCAACTGATTGGTTATGCTAATTTCAGTGGAAAACATGTTTCAAGATTTTTATTTCTGTATTTTCTTGTAGGCAGAAGATCTACATAAGCCTCCGCAAATGTCAGTGGAAAACAAAGCAATGGTTCATCATTGATTTATTATTTGGTATTTTGAATCAGAATAAAGGGAATAACAGGCATGAAAAATTATTCTTAGGACTGATATTATTTCTTTTTTTTTAAAACGCATGAATTGTTGTCACTACAATTAGAAGATCATCAAAGCCTCATTTTGCTCATCAGTCTTCATGGCAGTTGTTTCGCACCCACGCATGTTCTCTTCTAATTCAGTTGAGGAGCTAATGAATAACTCCCCCTAACAAAGGGGCCATTCACCCCAGGCTTACAGAATTATTAGAGGAGAGTTGCGTAAATGTCACTGAAGACTAGTGTTTGCAGGCCTGTCTCTAAATTTGGTTATTCACAACCTTTGCAGCTCAATATTATTGCTGAACTGTGATCGTTTTCTAATTACCTTAATAATACCTATTAAATCACTTGAATTGCATAAGCGCAGACCTGCTTAAATACAACTTAACCTAATAAACACTGGTCATTCATTAAATAATAATGCTCATTATTTTTAAGAAGGTTGAACAGAGTATTAAACTCACCAATTCCTGCATCATTACACGTATGTTATTACAAGCAACAAAGCACTCACATTTTGTTTTGGAAACTTACAGCTTCATGCTTTCGCATCAGAAGAGTTATTGAGAGGCAGTAACATCCTACGTTTCAGTATCTGCCCTATTTGTAACTGGCCACCTACACACAAACAATCAACAGGGAGAAAAAAATAGTACTTTCACCTTAATGAGGGCAATCCAATTACTAAGGATGGGAAGAGAATGAGAACCATCAATCTCTTGGCAGACAGCCTTCTTTAGGAAATGTGATTGTCAAAACAGCAAAAACAAGAGGTGGCTCTAGGCCATTTACCCTGGTATTCGGTGTCTATCCCAAGAGCTAGAAGCCTCTTGTCCCTCTGTATTCTTGAGGTTTCCAAAAAACAACCACCCTTATGCAACTTAGTAAAGAAAAAAGCTAACACTCCAAATCCTCAAAGTCTTTTCCGCAGACTTCCTTGCAGGCAGTAAGGCGAGTATCATTTGATAAAAGGTTATGTTTCCATTTAAGAAAAAAAAAGGATGCTAGCCTTTTAAATAACATTTGAAATAGGTTGGCACTATCAATTATAGGAAATCAGTTAATTAATATAAAAGGTTGGGCAAATACTCTCTTGCTGAACTGATTAGTTCAGTGTTGGAATAGGGGCAATAGCTGCTAAGAAATAGGGCATTAAAATAGCCAGCACATAGAGATTGTGCTGGGCTGCCTAGCTAAGACACCAAGATCAGGTGCCAAAAATGTATCTAAGTTTTCAGTGTTGTGCAACTGCCTTTCATGAAAGCACCAGGTTCAGCTTTCTAAACCAGAGGTAAATAAAGACATATTTACAATCAGGCTGTTGGCTCCCCAGAGTCCTTTCAGCAGAGAACCGCGGCCCCCTCTGAAGACCCTCACACGCATGGTTCGCAATCCCGTCCGCACTGGGAGCCTGGCAGGAGCCCCCAGCTGTCCTGTCCCTCTGCGGGAGGTTCCCCCAGCTTCACCCCGGCGTGCTGGGCAGCAGCAGCCAGGCTGGGCTGGTGGGAGGATGCGGCACTCCTGGGTGCTTGGGACTGTTCGTCCAGGCGAGGGAAAACCTTGCCTCTGACTGGGGCTAGGATGACGTCCCCGTTATCTTCTACCCGTTGGGGGAAAAGCTCTGTGGTTCGGGTCTGTGGGCCTGCATGCCGCTGTTGCTATAGCATGGCCACCAGCTCTAATTGTATTAATGGCATTTCACACTCTGGGAGGAAGTCATTAAGAACTCTGTTACTAGGCTTGGACTGCTGCTGGCTTGGTAACTGAGATACAGCTCCTGGAAAACTCACTGGTTCCCCCCCCCCCAAGATGGAATTAAGCTCAGGATGGGATTTTTTTCTTTAAAAAGCGGAGGGTGGGGTGTGGGGGGGGGGAATGTAGATTCAGGTTCAATAGCAAGGCAAGTAATGCCACATCTGTGATAACCAATAGACAATTTATAGCATTCAGCGTAAAGGTGCTTGAGCTAACAGAGCTGGAAGAAAAGGGTAAACAATTATTTATGTCCTTCCAGTTATAGTTTCATTTCAGATTTTGCACCAAACTCTACTTCCATGACCATCATTAAAACCCCTCTGCTTTGAAAAAGGTTAAAAGGTTAAAAAACCCACCATCAAAGAAACACTGCTTCATTTACCTGATTCTCCTCTTAGTTCTCTCTCCAGTTTGACACCGAAAATCTCCAGAGCTCTTTGTCTTTCCTCCAATTCTTCTAGTTGGCGCTGGACTGCCTGCAAAATTGTAATGATACAAAAGCTACAGACATAGCTTAAAATTTCAGAGACAAAGATGGCCTCAGTGGTTAGAGAAACAGCTTGAAAAGGTCTTGGAGGAGCCATGGAATTTGCAAAGTCATTGAGCGTATTAGGCACCTAGGCAATTTAATAATTCCACTAGGTATCTATCCACATTTTTATGTGGGTAAGTATGACAGGTACTAAAAGAACCTCAGGTTTTCTGAACTTTAGCTCTCCCAATGTCAAACAGAGATCAGAACGTTTCTGTGTCTCCCAAGATGTGAAAAGTCAACACCCTACATGTTCAGAGGCACACATTCCGAGATGCTACATGAATAAAGCTCATATAAATACTGATGGTTTACAGCTAGAAAGCTTTGCTAGCTATTTTGTTGTCCACGGGGTTTTGTTGTTTGTTTTGCTTTCATATTTCACAAGCCTTTGACACAGGAAGGAAAGGCTCTAATAGCTAAGAAGTGATAATTCAGTGGCACTTCAGGAAGGACTTCTACATTCACTGGTCCATCCCCTTTTAAATAAGATTTTCAGAGGTGCCATGTGGCTAATAGGCATGAAAAAACTTAAAAGGTTGAATTGTCAAAGACAGATGCTCAGCAGTTTCCATTTCAGGCTGTGTTAGGGCATACCAAGCCAAACCCTCAGCAGCAGCTTAAAAAACATGAAAGATGGTTCAAGAAGTTTGGACTTGATTAGTTCCATAAAGCAGTAAGATAAGAGAAGGCACATACACATGTAATTTTACCTTGAGATAATTTACAATTCTCAGATGAAAACTATAACATAGTTGCTCTTGTTTTGGATTAAATAAGATATGATTATTTTTTTTCCCTGTGGATTTTATTCTGTCACAGATTTTATAGTAATGGCTAGATATTAGCATCTTCTAAAATCTGCTGTCTGGTTCAAACACAAAATTCCTCTCCTTTTCAGTGATACATTTTACAAAAACAGTGATGTCTACAAAAACAGAGATTTCAGATTCACATCTGAAAATGTACTAGTTTTCTTTTTTAATTTAATATTGGTACAGAAATAGCAAGTAGAAGCTCCAACCAAAACTATCCACCTGCTATAGTAATACAACAGAAGAGGAAGGACAACCCTGCCTTCAAGAAGCCTTCTCCTCCCTCTACCATATCTTGATTACCATTACAACCTGAATTAATGAGATTAAATCCAGCTCATTTCTCCACCCTATGCTACAGTACAGAAACATGCAAAAAGTGCTAATAGCCACATAAGCCATTAAGTTGCACATGTGTGTGTATATATATATGTATATGCATATAGGCATGTATGTGTGCTAAGTGAAATAGATAAACCTGAAAATTTTGACAACTGAGAGAACACAGTCTGAGATCAAGCTGTGCAGAAGTGCATTCCCAAAACTTTAACCTGTAATTGGAAATAATAAAGCATTAGCAGAGCCCAGAGGTTTTCCAGCATTTTCTGAAGAGCAGGGCCCGTATAAAGTGAAGCAACTTTGCATCATGAAGAAAATGGTTCACTTTCATTATGGCAGAGAGAGAAAAAAACCCCATCACTGTGTTTTCATATACCTTCTGTAGCACATAGGGGTAATAGCCAAATTTCTTACATTCTCAGGGGCTGATGTTATTTGCTCTTTCTATCTCTTTCTCTCTCTCCAGTGTAGTCTTCTCTTATTGCCAGTCATTATTCCATCTTGTTCTTCATACACAATTACAAAATTATGATGGATTTGTCACATATAGAGATGCAAGGCCCTGCCACATACATCTTCCTGCTCCCGATGGTTGGGGTGGGATTCCAACCCAGAAGGCAGTGAGCCACAGTGAGGAGCGAGGGGAGGTACAGAGCCCACCCTGCATACCCCGCATCCTTGCTAGTCACTCCTGGGAGACAAATGGGACATCTGCGAGCTATGTTTTCACCTGTGCTTTGTGAAGCCTCTTCAGCTCCTCTTGCTTAACCAATTGCTTTGTTTCCTTCTCCAGCTTCCTTCTCCTTCTGAGAGCTCTTTTTGCCTACAAAAGGGTGAGAGGAAAAAAAGAGGTAATCAAAGCATAAGTACGCCAATAAAGGTTTCCTCAAACTTCCCCAGAATCACAGAACCATTGAGGTTGGGAGAGATGTCTGGAGATCGTCTAACCCGACTCCCCTGCTCAAAGCGAGGTGAGCTACTGCAGGGTGCTTGGGGCAACCTAACCAAAATGAAAATATTCATATAGGAATATTTTCATGCATTTGCCTACATTGAGTTTAAATCATTACAAGTTCTTATTGCAACCCTAAGTGAGTGTGAACTGTGTCTATCAATAAAAAATGTCCAAATCACAAACTTGATGATATACAACATACCACTATAGATGGCTTCTGCAGACCTCACCATGACCACGGAAGAAGCCAGGCACATGCAGGGGGAAGCACCAGTTTAAGGAAACTCAACCCAGTTCTATTGCTGTAGCTGCTAAGTAATAAAATTCACTTTGGATCGGTTGTAACACAGTAAGAGGGACATATCTGAAAGAAACAGCTATCACAGAACACTACCCGAAGCCCTGTGAAACCTTCCCTGATACCATTTCTCTACTGCATTACAGAGGTTTTTTGCCTTTCCCTGGGGCACCTGTGGCTGCTGCCAGGAAAGCGGGGCAGCAAGTGCTGCCAGGCTGGCTGAGGGAATCGCCTGCGCTTGCTCAATCTTGCTCTTGACCCAAGCTATCTAGAAGTGCTTCAGGGCTGTGGTTTTCCTATTTTGGAGGAGACAGAATATATGAGCACCGTAGAGAAGATGATTAAAAAACTAACAAGCCAGGAAGCCACTAAAATTTTTCCCACCAAGTTTTGCCAGAGACAAATGGTGCTACTAGCGAAATAGCAGCCAGAACTGGCATGGAAAGAGGTGCTAGGAGACAGCCGAGAGAAACAAGCTGAGTGGGGAACATGCATCAAAACTGAATCACTGCTAATGCTGGGGCACGACAGCTGCTCATTCCCCCCATTTCTGGCCACTGCCACAGCAGCGCTACCTTTCCCTGCCCGGTCCTGCCTGTCCCTGCCACTGCCTCAGCGGTTGGGAGTTGCTCCTATCCAGTTTTCTCTCACATCTTCCTTCTTTTCCCTATTTTGTTTAAACTACATAATTCACCATCGTATTATCTTACTACAGATTGTCTTTCCTGTAACAGGAAAGATGAATGATGAATTCTGGCATCTCAGCGCATCCTGACACAGAGCCACTGGCGGGACATGCCACCACACGTTGCTGCGCTTCTGCTTTGTGGCACTTTGGTTCCTCTGGAGCTGTGCAATTGGGTTTCTATTCAAAGTCCCACTTAGCTTTCAGCTCAGCTGTTTTATCAGCATTCTGGGCAGCCTCTTGCTTTGCTTCTCCCCC
>JANZLQ010000022.1:18792081-18806576 GCA_026212715.1 Elanus axillaris | reverse complement strand
GTTGTTATCATTATAATTACTTTCTTCTTTTCTGTTCTGTTAAACTGTTCTTATCTCAACCCATGAGTTTTACTTTTCTTTTTTTTCCCTGATTTTCTCCCCCATCCCGCTTGGGGGGGGGAAGGGGTGAGCGGCTGCGTGGTGTTAGTAGCTCACTGGCATTAAACCATGACATAGGGACACAGCTCCTGCTTGCTGAGCAGCTGGGAATGCTCCGATGGCTCAGGATGGCTGGGGTCACACCAGTGTCACCCACTGCCCTGCGCCCTGCAGACACAAGTGGGAATCCATCCGCGCCCCACCTCTGCCCTCAGCAGGGACAGTCAGCCATAAGGCCCTTCCTAGTGCACAAGATGGAGGAAGGCATGGGGGTATCCCAGTTATTATGCCTTTTGAGGAGTAAGCTCACCTGTGTAACTTTTCCTCTTCCTCTTGCAACCAAAAGTTTGCAGCAACTACCCTGCGCATCAGGCTGCTGGTGAGATCAATTCCATAATATGCAAGTGGCAAACTCAACAGCCCGGCAGGCCTGGAAACACAAGCAATTACATGCTCCCTTTCTTCTCTCAGCTGTGGGAATAAGTGACTGCTTCCCCATGTCCTCCTCTTTGATTGATATCAATAATTTAAAAAGCATTACAAGGTCTAGAGGAAAAGCAGCCTGCTGTAACGCAGAGGCACCTGCCTCCTCCTCGGGGGCGTGACTCAGGAGCTGTTTGCCTTTCTGGGACAGAGAGAGGGTCAATGACTTCCCCAAGGACTTCTAAGAGCCATCTCACGAGCACTGGGAAGCTGATGTCCGCGTGCTGAATAGATTCATGACATCTACAATGCCAATCTGCTATGGAGAGCCAGGTATTTGCACCTTGCTTTGCAGAGAAAAGCCATTTACATTGCTGTGAAACAGCTCAGCCTTTCAAGAGATGCAGTACCCAAAGCTCTGCAAGACAACAGCCATGCAACTGTGATCACCAACGTCCTTCATTGCCTCCACCCGAGAAGCCTACAGGACAAAGGACCACATGAAACCACTCGGTGATGAGGCATCTGATGGATCTACCTGTGTGCATCAACAGTTATGGTCTCTGTCATATTTATTGCATATACATTTCACAGCACTGATGTTCTCTGCTAATAAGATATGAATAATTGAAGCATGGGCTGCTCCAAGGAGGTGCCTGGAAACACACAGCAGAGTGTGACAGAACTGGGATGAGAATACAGGGTTTTGGCTCCCAGATGTGTGGTCCTGCCACGTTTCAGGGATATAGAAACAGTGAGACAGTGCATTTCTCTCAACATTAAAAGGGCAGCCACTCAGTGCTCTGCTCAATCATTTTTCTTTGGCTATTTTCTTGTGGGGGAGATCAGAAATATGCTCTAAAATGTACCCCAGATGCAAATTTCAACTTTAAGACAACTATAACAAGCATAGTAAGAAATAACCTCACTGAATGAACTTGCTTTATGCACAGCTAGATAAAAGTACCAGAAGTTTATTCTATTTTTGAAGAAAAACAAAGAAACCAACCTCCAAACACAACAAAATTTAAAAAACCCACCACTTTTCTGTATTATAGCATCTATGTGTTCTACTATAGAAAACTGAGCATTAATCCTTCTCATCTCTAAAGGGGTGGGATAGGCAGAATTTAGCCACCAGCTGTGAGGATTTGGACAAGGAGTTCACACATAGAACTGCTCAACTTAGGGACTTTTACACTTACTGTATCATTTAAATCTGAATCTCAGAACTGCAATAGTAAAGTTAGATGATAATTATTTGTCTACTCCAAATATGTCAAGTCTTAAAGCTCGATAGCTACAGAAGAGATCTCAAAAACATACTTTTTTTTCCAAATATTAACACAACTCTTCTAGACTTGGGCTTTCTCTTTCCAGCCATCCAATTCCTTCAAAATGGGCGTTCTTTGTCACTTATTTCTTAAGCACTCCAGTGACTCTGTAACTTCCAAATTAACATATGTTATTCTAGAGCTTTACCTCCCCAGCTAACACGACTTTGGATCACTAGGAACTGTCAGTCATAGTTTTAGTTCTTAATTATAAAGGGGAAGGGAACAAATATTTCTGAAATCTTTATTAATCTATTCTTGATTTTTACGTCACAGCAGCTGCTAGGAGTTTGGTCGAGAGCCCTTTCCAGCACACCTGATTTACAGCTGTCAAATCACAGGAAACTGAGTATTAATTATTATTGTTATTGAATCTGACAGTGTCACGGAATATGCTTCGAAGTACAAAGTTGAAGGAAACCTCCAGTTCTTGATAGTGGGACTTGGTATCCTCATATGTGTATGTCATAAGAGATAAGAAAAATTACATCCATAAAATTAAAATTCCTTCCTACGGCCAGTTTGTTACAGCTTGGGTGAGTATCAAAGACACTTCGCTTTGGCCTAAGTGTGCTGCCATTGAATGCCATCAGCGGTAAAACCCTTGCTGTATTCAGAGGCATCAACCAGACCAAAGTCCAGTGCTTTTGAGAAGCCCTCCCTTAACATATAAATCTAAGGTACTGGTTTTCCTAGGAAGCTTGAGGTCCCCTGAACAAAGAGGGAGGTGTTCTATGAAGAGGTGAAGAAGGCGATACCTTCTGTGAGACATGGGAACACTGCTGATTGTCCTGGAGATGTACAGGGAAATCCACCACTGCCATCACTCTGAATGTCACAGCTCACCTCCCTTGCCTGGGGTGTTTTTGTGTCACAGTAATGACTGTAGTCTAAATACACAGAAAGTCTTGGAGCAGGAACTGTTTTTATAACTTGATGTTATATTAAACTGTTGGCTTCCTCTGTAAATGTCCAAGATTGCATATTTTTATAAGGTCATTGGAATTAATCATGACTGCTTTCAGTACTTCGGTGTTTTTCAAAAGAGAGAGGCAAAGTCACACATATCTCTTGGGGCACTGGTGCCCCAAACCAGATGGGAATTGGCACGAGGTAGGAGATGAAGAGTAAGGCCAGTAGAAATCAAGACTGGGCTTGACTATTTGGCTTCCCATCTCTGCTTCTCCACAGGTGTCTCACGTGGCATGTAATGTAATCTTGCAGTGCCTCCGTTCCCCTTCTAAAATACTAAATCACTGAGATGACAGTGACAATTCAGCTGCCAAGAATATTGCAAACACACACACTTTCAGTGGTACAAAGATGCAGTAATGGGAACCATGTATGGACCCAGGTAATCACTTTTCAATCTAAAAGTGCACAAAACCAGCAAAGTGAGTTCATAACACATCTAATTTTCTCATCGGCTGAATTCGTAGCTCTCCTTAATGATGCGAGCCATGTAAACAACGCACAGTCACAAACTGAGCTATAGCAACTCTCATCTCATCTGAGGGATGATTCTAAGGATGTTATCACACAATTCCTACTCTGTCAGGGACAGAAATATTCCTCCCATGTCTCCATCACTATCAAGAAGCAATTCCCGAGTCCCAAACATCTGCCAATAACTAACCACCTTCATGGGCTGGTCTCCAAAAGGTCTGTCCATAAGCCAAAAGCAACCTAAACCCTGGATACACTACTGCATCTCATTACAAACACTCTGCTGACTGCAACTTTCTCATACAACCTGGCTTAGCATTCTTTTTACTGTTGTTTTTCTGTGTTATTAATGATTTTTAGTACTCATAACTAACATAGCACTTTGGCATTTTTTTTAATTTCAAAAGGGCAAGTAGACTTAGGAGAGATCAGTTAGCCATCTGATTGACCAATTTCATTGATCATGTTTTGGGTTTCTTTTCTTTTTAAACTGCAGGTTGGAACCCAAAGGAGGAATCAAAGGACAAAAGCTTCAAAGATATTTGTGCAGCAAATAAAAAATCTGGAATTGCACCTAGAAACTCCAGTGTGGCTATCTGGGTACATTTCTATATTCTACAGGCAAATTCAGATAGGTTTGTTGGGTTTTTTTTAACCCAATCTCTTACTGAAATCAGTGCGTGAACCCCCATTACTTCAGTAAGGTTTGTCCTAGGTCCCACACAGGTAGTCTGTGCAGCCAGATCTCATCAATGCACAGCCCAAGATTTGCAGGTGGCTCTGAGGAACAGCGCTTACAGAACAGAAAGAGTTAGCCAGAAAGCCTTTAGACCAGGTCTGGATATCAGGAACTGGAATGATCCATATGGAAGGTATAACTGCAGGCATAAGTTTGAGTGACAGGCAATCTCCTGCTGAGTAATTAAGGTCTCTGTTTCCTCATGCTGAGCTTCAGCTGGTGGCTGAACACTTGGCAGGAGATGACAGAAGGACAGAATATAGTTTTAGTTTGGACAGACACCTGGGTCTGAAACACAGAAGTCATCATCATAGGAAAGACATCTGGGCATGTATTTGCAGATGAAGTAACAAAGATAAGGCGCAGGGAAAGGTGAGCAACGTAACATAGAAGTAGTTGTGTGGGGTGAGACAGAAGGTCCTTCTAGTCTGTCTCCAGCAGTAGACATCCAAAGGAACACTACAGGCACCAGGCACTCATATAAGATTCCTCCCTTCAACACTCTCCCAGCCTCCAAGCATTTTTTAGTTCAGGAGCTTTCTAAATTGGAAGAGGTTTCTAAGCATTTGGTTAATCCTCTGTGGATTTCTCTTCAATGAGCTTGCCCACTCTCATCTCAAGCCCATGGACTTTTATCACTCAGCTCGTTCTTTGGCTCCACAAGCAAAACAGCCCACTGAGGCAGAAAACACCAGTGTAATGTTAGACCAACCATACTTCCACAGGACAAGTCTGTCTGGCCTGAAATAGGATAGAAAAGCCATACTGCAAAGAGCCAAGAGAAGTACGAGAAAGAGCCTCGTTAAACTGATTTCTGCAAGGTGCTGGGAGTATTTTTTTTTCTTTAAAGAAATGTTCTGATATTCATGGTAAATTTCAAGAGAGAAGAATAATGATATGTAATGCAGGCTAAAGCTCGTCATCAGTTCATGTGTGAAGTTTGCCAAGCCTGGGCCTCAGACAAGTGCCAATACAAGACAGAAATGCCATTTTAAAGAGCCAAGCAGGACTTGGCTCTTCATCAGTTTGATTTACTCAAATATAATGTTTGAGAAATTTCAGGGAGCTGCAATGTTAAAATGTTGAAGATGACAGATTATTGGGCAAATGGCTAGATCAAAGCTGTGGTTTTATTCTTCTGAACAGACTTTGCAATGCCTATATTCAATAATTATAATAAATTAATAATTCCTCTTTTGGCTTGTGCAGCAGAGGAATGCAACACATATTAAACCAGCGTGGTTTTCAAAATACATAAAAGAAAGTATAATATTATTCAAACCTGTCACGAACTTTTCCCATTTTAGTAGGAACACAATGTATTAATTATTGTAATACACCTAGTTAAGAGCAAGTCAGCTTGGCTTAGTTGATGGGTGATGACTAGGTATAGACACAGAAAAAGCCTCCTGTTGGAGACCACAGCATGACAAGTGTGAACACTAGCAACTCCCTGTGGCTTCAGTGCAGTCCTTGGCATCGTCTGGCTCAGTGGGGATGCCTGATTTTGCAAGTTGTTAGATAAAGGATGCTCCAAGAATCTGATTCAAAAGTTCAGGAATGAGAGTGGGAGTTATTCTATCGATTCAATGAGCATCAGATCAAGTCTCATATATACTGTATATCTTCCTCACAGTATGCAGTACTTCTGAAGCAGAAAGGATACAAAAAGGATCTGGCAGCTCACTGGGAACATTTCAGTGACTTCACATTTTACATGCAGATTGTTATTTTAATAGTGCAGTATAGGGGCAATTTGGGGGTTACAGTTTGTGTTGCAATTTAATAAGGTAAGAAACAAATAGGTATGTCAATAGAATTCAATAGGTTATTTAGTTAAATAACTGAGACTTTCTGCAGTGGGCTAGTGGAAAGACAAATCAGAGAAAGACAGGTGGGTGCAGCTCTCATACCTCATGTTTCATACCTGAAACAGTGCTGCACTTGATTTTTTTCTGAGCCTATGCTCAGATTACTCAGATTGCTCTTTGTCTGACGTCAATATTTCTTAGATTCGTCTGCCATTTTAATACTAACCTTGTTCTTGCAAGCAAACATGAAAATTGATGCCTTTTAATCACTGCCCAGATAGCCTCACAAATAGGTCAGAGTAGGTCAATAAGGTGCTATCTCCTCTCAAATAAAAGACAAGGGGATATTAATGACACCGCAGAGCTCCCAAGTGTATGTCTAGAGTTCAGTCACTACAACAGCAGGCAGAGCTGAAGAGACACCTGCTGAGAAAGCACATACACAAAGCCAAGTTCTTGCTGTTGCAACCATATTTCTTCAGTCTCTGAGCTCCTCATGAAAGGGTAGCAAATGTACTTCACACTGCACTGGCGTTTTGGGGCTCATCCTTTGGTCTGCTGGCTGTACTGCCCCTTCCACAAGGGGGGACATTTTCCTGATCCAAACACATTTGAACAGCAGCAAGCAGCAGACCAAACTTGGGCCCAGCGAGCTGTGTTCTGCTTGCAAATCCGCTCTGCTCCTTTAAACCAGCAGAAACTCCTAAACCTTAACCAAAAATATAAATTTATTAAGGCTTCCTATGTAGAAAGTAAGTATAAATTAAACATAACGTACAACAGATATGTGTTTGTGTGATCACACATGGGTCTTTTAAATGTTAAGTGCTATTACATCATCATCATCATCATTTAAGAATAATAAAAATAATTCCACTCAGGTCCTCACCTGTGGAAGGATAACATGGCCTGTCTTCTGGAGAATGGTCCTTCATGAAAGGCAGAGGTGACACAAGGGAATTCCTTTCTCTGTCATGAACTTTACTTCTCAGTCTATCAAAGAGCAGCCCAAGACTACCCTTCTGTGCAGAGTCATCCAGATTGTCCTTGAAGGTGTTCTTGGGCTCTGGAGGTGAAAGAAGAAGGTACTTTTCATTACAAATAAACATGTCATCCGTGGGAGCCCCTGGAGGAGCCTCTTTAAAGGTAAACTTTTCTAGGAGTCCTGGGACATCCTCCATCCTAGTGCAAGATGATTTCTGAGGTATACTGGCTGTTTCGGAAGGCCTGGTGTGAGAACTGTAGACTGGGAAGGATGCCTCCTTGCTTAGAGGTCTCTCTTCAGAGCCGACAGAAGAATTAAATGGATTTGAGAAAGGGCTCCCATTTCCTAAATATTGTCCTGCCCGCTCTCCTACTTTAAGCTCCTGTGGCTGACTGTTATTTGCTCTGTTATTGTTACTGTTCCTTTGGCTTAGGCAATAGCCAGGAGTACTGGGGAAGCTGAAGAAAGCTTGTTCTGAAGAGGCTTTGACTTTTCTGTCTGAGTCCTGCTTTAGTCTTTCTGGAGACGAGGTCAGAGGCTCCAGAATAGACCTTTTGATAGCACTGGCTATGAGCCTCAGTGGTGACTGTGGCCAGCCAGCTGCGTGCTCCCTGGCAACTGCATCTGGACTCCTGAGAGCATCTTTTGTATCAGCTGGCAAAGCTGGTGGAGCATCATCTGCAAATAAGAGAGGCACCGGACAACCAGATAGTTTGAACGCATCTTTTTTCCAGTCAGCATCCTTCTCCTCGGAGGTCCACAGTGCTCTTTTGTTTCGATACCCTGGACTGGTTCCACCTAAGTCTGTCCTGTTTGAATCACAGAAGGGTCGCTGTTGAGTACAAAGCACCAGCCTCTTTTTTGCCTCCTTTAATTCTTGCTCAAGCTTTTCTTCTGGGTGCCTTGTATTTTTGCCATCTTTCTCTTTCAAATCCAGAGATGACAGCTCTTTTGTCTTCCTATTAAAATCTTCTGGTTCGGAGGTATATTTCTGGGCTTTTTCCCTCCAGCCCTGAGCTGTGTGTGTCCCGATGTCACTATCTGTATGTTCAGGGTCAGAAAAATCAGCAGCCAGTGTCCCATTCCCAGGAGGCGTCTGTGGAGAACTTCTGGTGCTGCTCGGAAAAGGACAATGGGGCACATAGAGATGGATGTCTTCAGGCATCTCTTTGGCTTTTTCTTTTCTTTGAAATACTGGGCTGTAGGGTTTGAAATGTTCTCTTGTAACTTCTGGTGGTTTCTTGTAAGAAGCCAACTGTGAAATGCATGAAAAAAAGATATTAGGGGTAGAAAACTATAGTTTATCTTTTATTTCATGTAATATTTAAATCAATTTTAATATTAACATAACACTAATAAACATAATATTTAATTTATATGCATATGTAGATGATAATACAATAAGAAGAAAAACTTTTCTCCCTAAAGGGCTAATACTTCTCTAGAAGTGGAGATCTAATACTACTGGAAATTTTAGTAGTCTAAAAATACTGTTATTCCTGCTAAGAATCTGTCATATCTTTATGAATTGCCTATCATATTTTCCCTAGAAATAAACAGTCCTATCTACAGGAAAATAAACAAGAGCAGATCTTCTCTATTCTCCCATGTGCATTCCAGTTGCATCACCTTAGATGAAGCACAAGAGACCATCATCCATTCTAACTGTTTTTATAATGTTGCATGCTTATATAGCACAGGTAGGAATGAATGAAGTGAACCAGAAAAGATTGTAAAATGCAAGATGGTAGTTTTAAACAATTCAATTAGTCCTCTTTCATGATTATTTTTCCTTTCGTGAAGATTTCAATTCATTACTCTAGCCACAGAATTCTTCTGCTGGAGATAGTAACAAGGATAAATGCCCACATTATCTAGCCAGCAGGCCAAAACTAGGGGGTTTTCTTCCTTCTTAAAAGGGAGGCATTTCATTCTCAATGCTATGTGATAATGAATGGTGTGAAGATTCAATTCCTGTTTCTGCTTATGTGCCAGATTCCCAAATTCATATGTGTAAAACCACTAATCTGACTTCTCATTTCCCAGAAGCACCAGAAGTAAGGCAATGATTACTCCCTGTTTCACAGTTATATTTGATGACTAAAATTAATATTGGCCAGGATCTCAGATAGAAAAACATGAGAAATAGCAATAAACAAATAAACACCTTCTTAAGCCTCTCTCTTTAGAGTAAGAAAAAGGCCGCTAAGCACTGCTTACAGAGCTGCATGGAGTCACCTCTCCTGGTGCGCAGCGTGGCCAGGCAGCATTGTGCAGCTCCACTCCCCTGGGATGTTCCCTTCCTGGCCCTATTGTCCTGGACCGGATTTCAGCTACCACTGTGGATGTGGAAGACTTGATTTTTTGCTAACGCAGACCCTGAGGCCAAGCAATTTTAATCACGTTTAACCCAAGGGTGAGGACAACAGGCTGGGACATGGAGGACATGGGCTGGTCCCTGTTCCTCCCAGCTTCAAGTCCGGGGGACATGCTGCCTTTTGCTCAGGATGGTCAGTCACGACTCCTGCTGCAGTGCTACACTTAGGGCAGGCCCACTCTTCCTCAGCCTTAAAAAAATGATAATTAAAAAAAAGCAGAAAATACAATGGAAATCCTCGGTCCTGAAGGAAGCTGAAGATGCTCCTGAGCTGTGGGAAGTGTGGAGCCAAAGGCTTCCTGCAAATTAAGAAAAGAAGTCTTCTGCCCAGTGGATATAAGGGATAAACATTAGACACAGGCACACCTATGTCTAAGGGCTGTAATGGCCTGAAATCCAGTCTCCTATGCCAGGTTTCCATGGCTGGCACTATGTGAGCCCTTACCTCAGCTCCCAGATTTGCTCTCCAAGGCTGGCGCTGGCACTTGCCCTTTGCCTAGTGATGCACAGCAATCAAGTGGCATTTAAGCTACGCAGTTGTGATACCCTCTCCCCCCACCACTGGTGGCACATGGCCTTGCCCAACAAGCCACATATTTCCATCCAACCCTATGAGCACACGGACCAACAGCGGACAGAGGTTTGAAGGATTTCATCTCCTTTGGGCAGAAACTGTGCCACAAAGGAAATCCCCGTGGCAGATAACACACACACACCCCCGCTCCGCACTGTGAGGGACGGGTAGGGTGGGGTTGCCTACGTGTTGACTGATGCAACAGATTAGTGCCAAACTCTGAGTCCCACAGCAAATGTGACTTAGCCATATGATTTTGGAATGGGTATATCAATCAGAGCATTAAAGTCTTTTCCCTATGTACAGCACCGGCAATAACTCCAACTTTAGTGGTTACTATGAGGACCAAAACTATTTGAAAGAGCAAAGGATGCTCAGACAGCCTGCCAACAGCAGACATGCCCCAGCAGTAGTTACATTTGTTTTGCTCTGCCCAATTCTCCTTCGTACCTGTGCTTGGGACTGATCCTCTCCAGGACCACTTTGACAGCTGGCTGAGCTGTCCTGCCAGTGTAGCCCAGGTTTCTTGCTGGACAGTAGAGGGAAACCTGCCAAAGGCACAGATTTTACCATCACATTTGTATTGGTTTTGTCTCAAATAAAGTTTGCAATTAAAGAAAGAGAATAGAAAGTTAAACAATCATCTGGATACATTTGTACCTCAAGAGCTGACCTACAGTAATGAAGTTTATGGCCTCACTCACACGTGTGCACGTTGTGCCAAACACATGTTGACGTTTTCAGCAGTGGACCTGAACAGCTTCCACTTTTTGGCTGGTCGTGGTGAAGCAGCTTTTGAGTTCCAGGAAACTTTTGGGAAAACCAGCCCTCTTTAGAGGGCTTCGAGGCCTTAAAAGCAGAGGCAGTCAAAACAACCACTGACTTTTGAAGCTTTGGGTAGTTCTGAGAAATGAATTGATGACTTCTGAGAGGGCTGTCCATCAGGATGGGAGAGAAATGGGAAATGCAACCACCTGCAGGCAGTAAGGACGGAAATACTCCTGCAACCTCCCAAGCCAGGCCAACGGGCAGCGTGCTGGGGGCTCTCCTAGGCTCAGGCAAGGTAAATAATTGCTAAAGGCCTTGAACCAAAACTAGCACAGACAGACTTAGACCTGTTGGAAGAAAAAGTAGGGAGGTAACTTGCACCTGAAGGGAGTCAGGAGAGCTCTCTAACATTTGTGCCTGTGGGAATTTTACATAATAAATAATCTTTGGACAGAACAAAAGGATCCCTGAGCCAAGATATTACCATGTCAAGCTATAACATGACAAGTATATTTATAGCTGAATTATTAACTCCCAAACCCAATTATTATTTCTGAAACCCACAAAGGTCCCCAAAGCACGCTTTGTTCTTCTACATAGGGATTAAAAGCTGCACAAGGACAAAAGCAACACACCAGAGAGAGAAGACAGTTCCTGCACATGGACTTCAGAAAATACAAGCCAGGGAGAGAGGCCAACTTTCCTCTCATTTCTCACCTATTTGTTCCCAATCTTGATGCAATTTGTTATATTCGGTCAAAAACGGAGGGAAATGATGCGCTGGAGTTCATTAAGGAACTCCTGCAGGGACTAATAACCAGGGGCTGACCTTTATATTCTGTAACATGAATTGAGCCATGGGAAGACACGGGAATCCAGAATTAGGATTAAAAAAAATCTCACCATCACCTGTATAAGTGAGCTGGGGGATTTAGGCTGATCCACTAAAGCCCTGAGTCTCCTGACACAGACAAATGTCACGGCTCAGTACACCGCGGGGAAATGCAACCACTGCAGCAGTGACAGTCGATGGCGGCACAAACCCCACAGCCCAGGGGTCTGCAGGGTAAGGGCACATGCCCATGGGGACAACTACTTCCCACTAAGCTCTCATGGGCATGCATTAGCTTACGAGGACAGGGCCTACACATGTGAGAACGTTGCTTCACGCAAAGCCACAGCTTGCTGTCTTTCACAGAGGTAATGGATTTGTTCCCACCAAGACACTGAACCCATATTTGCAGCTTCACATTCAAAACAGGATTTTAAAAAAATAAAGTTCCCTAGGGCAATATCATGATCTGCTTGGCCCAAAAGCTACTCCAAGTGACCAAGATAAATTAAGAGTGTGGTGTTCCCTGTGGCTGTACAGCAGGTATTAAAGACTTTGAAAGGTAATATCCTGCTCTGAGCTTTTCAGTCAATATAACCATGACACTGATTTCCTTTCCTTGGCTGCGTACCTTGTGCTGCTTATGAAACATATGTGTTTTGGGAAATAAGTCTGAAGAGGAGACAGATTTTTCTTTCATGTGACTGATGATCATATGAATTCTTGTAACAAAATATTAAGTGGATTAAATATAGAAACTAAGACTTACAGTGTTCCTCCGGAGAGTAAAAAATGTCTTTATTCTGTTCCCAGTGTACACTGAATGTTCTTTACACCTCGTTTTAACAGCATACTTGAGGTTCAGACAAACTCATGCAGCGCATTGCTTCCCTCTCAAAGGCTTTTAGCTCCCTCTAGAGCCCTTCGGAGGCACACGGAAGATTTTAATAAAACGATGGGAAAATTAATTGGCAAACGATTAAGTAATATACTTGCTGAGAACAAGCTGAAAATGAGTCAAAATTAAGACTGATCTCCGCTCTTCTCTCCTTTCCTCTCTCACAGTCTTCTCACCCCCCCCGCCCCCCAACCTGGAATAAGCATCATTTTTGTTTGATCTTTTAAAAACTGAGATGAATTAAGGCAATATTTTAAACTCCAAGGCTTTGGTGAAGCCAACCTCTGACGTATAAGCCAATCCCCAAATGCTGTTCAGAGCTCAGAGACAGCCCCGAGGCTGACACAGCTGCCACGAGACTTTTCAAGGGTGCCCAGCTCTGCCTCCCCATCCAGGCATGGAACAGCCTTCCCCCGGGTGGGACATCCCTGCGAGTGCTCCAGAGAGGCCTCTCAGAGCACGCCAAGTCCCTGTGCCTCAGAGGTGCGGTGAATCCCAGGGAATGCAGCCCCATCGCGGCCACAGCCCATCACAGGGGATGGTTTGCTGAAGTTGAGCTTACTGGGAGCACCCTCTCAGGACCGTGAAATAGCCCTATGCATCCTCTACTTAGATTTACTGAGTTATCCCAGATGTGTGGCATCGAGGCCCTCCAAGGGACCGCGGGGTCGGTGGCGACAGGGCCTACGCGTACCTGCAGGCATCTGACTCGGACGAGAGCCTGGTGCCAGGAAGGAGAGATGCAGCTCGTCTCCTCTTTTGAGATATAAAAATTCACCCCGCAGGGGGTACTTGCAAATAATCTCGAAGCTTGCTTGTGCATTCAAACCAAGCAAGCCGGGATGCCTCTGCTTGAATGTTGGTCCCATAACAGACACAGGGATCCTACTTGTTTCAGGAGCAGAGCCCTTACCTTCTCTGAAGGCAACCGGGGCTCTGAGCGGCTGCAGAAATCCCCTTCATTGAGAGGGCAGCTGAGGGCAGGGTTAAAGAGTGGCTGTCACCACCATTCCCCAAAACCCGCTGTCTACATGCCCAGAAACTGTGGTGCTCGGTCACGTGCACAAATCCCTTCTTTCCGCTGCTGCACATTCATGTTTTATACTTAAGGCTGCCAACAACCCAGTCTAACAGATACAACTGCATTTCTAACCAAGTTTTGAGAGGGTTTGGAGTGCTGGTAAGCTCCCCCAGCTCCCCTCCTGGTACGATCAACCCGGGCAGGTCCTGCAAGTCCGTAGCGGGGATGGGGCAGGCACTGTGTGCACCTGCAGAGGAGCTGTGCCAAGGCAGGTGGCTACCCTGTTACGAGCCACAGAGGCTTGTTGAGGATGGCTGGCTTGTTTTTGGACCGCAGCCCAGGAGGAAGATTACCTAGACCCAGCCCCGGCTGCGAGGGGTGACCACGCTGTGTTTTGGAAGTGAATTGAGCACAGACCCAATCGCTATCAAAATCACTGCATTCCTGTGTGATTCCCATGGGCAGAGATGGATCAGCCCAAACCAACTGAAACTGCTAGAGGACAAGTACTAGTAATGCTTATTTTCACCAGCTCACCTCTTGGGATGGATGTTAGTACTGTTCTCCCTTCCAGTAACCCAGAAACATCACCTGGTTTTTTTCTGACAAAAAAAGAGGTGATAGAGAACCTGTAGATGGGTGTAAATAGGCACCTTCAGGAGCATTTCTAACAAGGGATACTCAAAACGTTAGATCCAGCCTTGCACCTAATCAAAAGCAATCGGTGCAGGCAGGGCTAGAGACACAATAACGCAGTTCTGGGATAGGAGGGCATTTTCTCAGCTGGAGAATTAGAGTGGACACCACTTGCTGGTGAGCGTAATAGTGTAGGGAACAGTCGCACAGAAAGGGAATTTGATCTTCTGAGGACAAGAAAATGGGAAAAATATTTGGTGCATTTTAGACCTCTGTTTTCTCACCTAGCGACTCAAAAATACAAAACTTTTAAAGGAAAGAAGGAGAAACAGACATTTGAGAGACAGGAAAACAGAAGACAACACAAAAAAGAAGATGCAGTCGCTTCTCAGGCTTTACTCACTCGTTTGGAGTTTCCTCCTCCAATTCTGATACTTATTCAACGCTGTGGAGTGAAAACTGTTGGCTCTCTGTAGCGCTGAACGGAAAGAGAAGAGACACACGGTCAGCTAACGGAGCAAAACCCAGAGAGCGAAAATAGAGAGGGGAAAA
>JANZLQ010000022.1:18775474-18791981 GCA_026212715.1 Elanus axillaris | reverse complement strand
GAAAACAGGTCACAGGTACTTGCTGGAGGAGCCCCCAGGTGGCCCTGAGGAGCAGATCCCACTGGAGCCCTATGGATGGGGCTGTGAGCCTTGTGCGCTCGCTCCCCTTGGTCACAGCTCCGAGCAGCGCCCACCGGCCAAAACAGCACCTGCTGCCTGTATGCCGCCTTCTGCCCTGCCCTCATGTAGTTAGTTCCCACAGGCAGGGGCTGTTTGGGACCCCCAGCTCAGCCCTCTGGAAGCCAGAAGGCTGCATTTAGACCCATCTTAGTCCTGGCTATGCCCAGCAGAGACAAAGCCTCCCCAGACACAAGGATGCAGAGGTCAAGCATGCCGCTACAGCCAGAAAAAGCGAGGCGTACACAGGAGCCACCTCTCGATGGAGAAAGGGGTGGGAAGGAGCAGTGAAGGTGCATCCCGACACCCGCACACCCCTTGCCGGAGTCATGCACAGAGGTGCTGAGCGCAGCACTGGGAGCAGGACAAGCCGGCGCTCCTCCTCCCCACTGGTGTGGCCGCCCCAGCCCTGCTGCCCACCGAGCCGGACCTCCCCACTCACAGGTGCGGCTGTGCTCCTTGGAGAGCAGGTAGTTGGCGAGCGGCGGCGTGTAGGTCAGGCACTGCACCGTAGAGTTGAGGAAACAAGTGTTCCCTAGGTTGTGCAGCCCGGCACCAATCCGGTGGATCCGCTCCCACTTCATAGAGAGGCGCTCCATGGGGAAGAGCACCTTCTGGGGCGTGGGGATCCCATCCCCCGGCTTGACATAGTCACCACCTTCGGGGAGAGAGGCAGTGAGCCGCGGGGCTGCGGAGCACGGGGAGGACTCCTCATCCTCGCTACCTACCCTGCTTGCCGGGCGGTCCCTCCTCGGGGCCGCGGTGGCGGCTGGCGGGCTTGGTCCCGGTCCCGGTCCCGGCCCCGGGGTTGAGCAGCACGTACTTCCCCCGCAGCAGCTCCAGCTGGCCGGAGAAGCCGCGGCTGGCGGGCTCGAACTCGATCTTCTGCAGCAGCACCTTCTTGGCCGAGGCGGCCAACAGCCGGCCCAGCTCCCCACCGTCGCCCGCCTCCCGCCGCCCCGACTTCAGCACCTCCCTCAGCTTCTCCACGATCTGTGGCATGGTGGGGACCGCCGGCCCCGGCTGCGGGGGGGCCGCAGGAGCTCCGGAGCTCCGGCCATCCTCCTCCTTCATCCCCAAAGCAAGGCCGGCTCTTCCCGCAGTGAAGCCGGCCCCAGCAGAGAGGCAGGCAGGCGGAGAGGCGGGCGAGGGGACAGACTGAAGGGGTAAAAAGACATAGGGATGCTGTAATGCAGCTGGGTGAGGACACGGAGCTGGGAGACAGGCTGCTGGTGAAGATCTAGATAAGCAGGCTGGCATGGTGGGGAGGAAGGTGACCTTGGCCACTGGGGGTGGGGGAAGAGCAGGACATTGGGGAGGAAAAGGGATGAAATCCTTTAGTGACTGCATGGAGTCGCACGCTGCTGCACATGCTTTGGGGTTTGCTGACGTCCTTTTAGGTTTTTTTGCCCTAAACCAGGGCTGCGTTATTCAAGAGTCAACTTAAACTGCTGTATGAAATCCCATCTTTTCTGTTTGGATTAAAAATGCATACTGGATGTGGGGGTGGTGGGAGATGGGAAGACATGAATCCTGATGGACTTCTACTTTCTGCAAAACCATTTCTTCGGCTGCTTTTAGCACAACTTTTAGTTCTGACCTTCTGCAGCTCCAGCAAGGAGTTTCCATCTGGACGCAGACTGTTCCTAAACCTCTCCCCACCTCCCTGCTAGCTACATCACTTCCTCCTTGGGCTTTCACTGGATACAAACATTTTAAGCAGCTACTGACAGAAATACAAATTGAACCAAGCTCTGTTTACCCTTAGGCAACACTGCAAATATTGCATTGGCTACTAATAAAGCCCAGATGTTTTACTGGTGGGAAAAGATTCATCTCACCCCTGCAAGCCAAGCATGAGGCACAACTACTCCAGGTTACCCCGCATCCTGGAAATGCACAAAATGCACAAAAAAAAAAATGCACAAAAGGCACAAATCCCCCCTAACAAAAGACACTGTTAACAGGTCCAACCTGGCCACATAGGAGGTAACGGCCGCCCCTTTGAAACATCTTCACCCAACCCTGACTTCAGCCCTCAGGAGAGGCTGCTGGAGCATCCCCGGGTCAGGAGGCTGCTTACCATCAGCAACTTTGGATGTTTTGGAACTTTCCTCCGGCACCACAGGGCTCCTGGTGAGCGATGCCCACCTCCAGACAGGGCTCGTGCAGGCACAGGGCTCCAGCAGCGAGTTTCGTCCTTCATCCACTTCAGAGTTTGACGAGTCGCTGTTACAATCAGACTCCAGCTCAGAGCTATGGGGAAAAAAGTGCAAGACAAAAAAGCAAGTGGGACATGTCACAAGATGCATGGAATGGAGGTATTTGTCCCCCTTCAGTGCAACAAGCACCAGTGTCAGCCCTGACAGCAGTGCGGGCAGCAGAGGAATGGACATTTTTGCAGCTGGAACTGACATCCTTATTTTGCTTTTTTTTGTTGTTGTTATTACACAGTGTAATTTGCAGTAGATGCTACACAGCTGAGATATCCCTATTCCCCTTAGACTTTTGCTGCCTGGATTCACACCTACAGCTGCTACGTTCAGCACCTGGAATCAAACTGGCACTGAGAGAGCCATGGGGTGAAACACCACACTGCTCGGTCAGCAGGGACGGGCCCTTCTGCCTGCAAGGCTGTACCAAGATGAAGAAAGGGAAACAGCAGCATTGGCAATGCCGTAATCTGCCTAGAAGCAAAGCAAGAGGGTCAAAACTCTACACTTTTAACCTTTTTTCCACATATTTTTGCAAACAAGAGGCATGCCATAGGGAACTCACAAGAGGCTAAATCCAGGGCAGCCCACTCTGACTGTGAGGTGGGCTTCACCCGCCAGTTCAGTAGGGTTATTGCTGGACCTCGCCTCATCTCCCATCTGGGACCTGGAACCAGGTCCCCTCCCCGGGTGGCAGCAGCTGCCGAGCGCCCACCACTTGGCAAGCGGCGGGGGAGGCGCAGGCCCCTCCTGCAACCCGCGTGCTTCTGCACTGGCACTGCCGGCAGAAGATAAAGCCAAGGAGAGCGAGGAAGTGCTGAGGGGTGGGAGGCTCTCCTAGCCTTCAGCAGTTTGGGGAACCCATGCTGGAAGTCGTGCAACATCAAGCCATTTCGACCCCAAGGTGACAGATGATGCCACACTGGCATCAGTGGCTTGGATGAAACCTCTGTAAAACTGAGGTATTTTGCTATTGCAAAACTTGGGTATTTTTGTTATTGCACCAGCATCATTCCTTGTTGTGTGTTGGGTACGTCATGGGGAGGGTTTCGGACCACAGCAAGCTGCTGCGCTTGGTCCTGACTCCACTTCTGGGTGCTGCGACACAGGATGAGGATGGAGCGCGGGGGAGAGGGGTGAGGACAGCCAGTGGCCTAGCAAACAGGGCTTAGGCAAGAAGTTGGAGAAAATTCTAAGCATCAGTCTAGAGATGAGAAGGCCAAGTGAGGCTATGTGCACAGCCTTCAAACATGCAAAAGGCACCTATAGGAAATAAGGAAACGAACTCTTTGGGAGCCACTGGGACAGCCCATTGAACAGCAAGAGCTATGAGGCACCTTAGCTGGTCACAGAGGCAGATTTCAGCATCACCTTCCATAAATGTAATGAAAAATATGCCACACAAACACATGAGAATGGCACACATGTTGTGATCTTGCCTCTGGGCAGGAGAATGGCCATTTGAGGTCGTTATTAGTCCTTTTTTCAATAATAATGGGATTTCTTTCATCTCTAAAGGCCAGACTATAGGGAACAGGCACTTTCAGGCCTTCTGATGTGACCACATTCCCACTGCCATAAATAAGCATGCCATCATCTCACTTGGCCTATTTTTAATGCAAACAATACTGCTAAGATAATTCATAGATTTATTGTGATGATTAATAGGTCTACCTTAAAAAAGAGGAGCTTACACCATGAGTACTCCTGCTGGCGTGGCAGGAGAAAACTGTTTCATGTTTATATAGCACTGCCATGTAGAAAGTAAAGATTTACTGCAACAGCCCAAGGCACAGCCCAGGAGGCAGGAGAAAGAAGAGCTAAAGGAAAGGCTGCAGACAGCACAAAGCCAGGGTAAATGCCATACGGGTAGTGCCCACTGGTCCTGCACCACTGCTTCACTCAGATCAAAGGGGAGGGCAGGGCCAGCAAGGCAGCAAGGATGGGAGCACAGCTCCCGGCGCATTGATTCAGCCTACCGAGAGAGCAGAGTGGCCTTAAATTTCACCACTAACACATACTTTTTAGGTGTCTTTCAAGCTGTGTCAAGCATACAGTTAGATGTAAAAAAAATAGAAATATATGAAGTCTCTGAAGGCTGAGGTGCTGTGTGGATGGGGAGATACTGAGACTGGGCAGAGCGCCACACAAAAGAAAAAGACCTGCAGTTAACACTGATTGATATATTTCTGTTTTAAAGAGCAAAATGTTTATTTTCCTTGGCTGGAAAGGATGTAAGTGCTATAGTACAAAGCTTCTCCTCTGATCTCTGCTTGAGAGGTAGTCATTATTCACAAGTACCTAAAGCATGAACTGCAAAGCTGTGTCACCGAGCTGGTCATTTTCCCTGTCCCACCGAGCATCCTGCAGCCAGCTCAGCGGGTGCCATTTGTCACTTGCTATGTCTCTCGTCCCCCCTTTTTAGGCAGGGGCTGGCCAGCTGGAGTGGTGTGGGACGAAGGGCGCCCGAGGTGCAGCGGCAGCGGGAGGCTGACCTCGGAGCCGCTGGCACCGGCCACGCCGGTGACAGACACGGCGTCACCCCTCGTGCCTCGTCCTGCTGTCGGGGAACCAGGGCCCTCGCCGTCCAGCTGTGAGGGCTGCCACAGGGAAGGGACCTGATCTCTCAGATCAGAGGGATTAGCCGACTGCCATCGCTGCCCGCACGCAGGCGCTCCGCAGGGGGGGTCTGTCAAACAGGTGGGAAACCCTTCCCCAAGGTCTCCATCCCCTGTGGGAAAGGAACCCCAGAGAGGTTCATCCTTCCCCAGGAGAGCACCCAGACCCATGCAGCAGAGCACAAACACCATTTAAAACCATCGCAGGGAATAGCAGAAAGTTGTATTTCTAAAAGCATTGCTCTCCACAAGCTACATACAGCACCACGAAGAGGTGTTTAAAGGACATCAAGAACTTGAATTTTCTTTCTTATAGAGCAATAGCTCTGGGTTTGCAAGAGCTGGCTTTGGGTTTGCCTTATTTTTCCTTTTTTTCCTCCCCCTCTTCTTTTTTAATTCTCACTAAAGAAAACTACTTTACTCAGGAGATACCAATCTAATCTTTAGATGGAATGAACTCCCACAGAATCCTGCCCAGAAAGCCAATATATTCTAACTTGTACACAGAAATTAGGCTTCCTCTGACAGCTCCCCAAAGACCATCACATTTCAGATTTCTTAGGGGTAGGCAGGCCCTCAAATGCCCCAGGGTGTGGAGCTGCAGGATGATGCCCAAGGTGGAAGGTGGCCATGTCACAGGATGCACCTTTTGCCACAACACACCCACTGCCCTAATCCACAAACTGAAATTTTTTGGTACACAAAGAGGTGATCAGGGCAATGTTTTTCTCTGATTCAGGCCCCTGTGTGGGATATGAATGTTTGAAGATTTCCTGCAAAGTGAGTCATGTGTCTGGGGGATTTATGGCTGTGGTAAAGAACAATTGTTATTCTTAGCAGTTTGTCTTTTTCTTTCACCAGTTGTATGTACATTCAGTACTATATTTTGTTATCTTTTTCCTTACTGTTCCAGAGAAAACCAAGCTGCTCTTACATGTTTTTTACAGGCTTACTTGTATTTTAAAGTACCTGCTTGCATCACTGGTGACCATGACCCGGATAGCGAGAAGATTGTGCTCGGTCATCTCCTCCTCGGGGATGACCCTCACGGTGGCCCACTCGGGAGAAGGGGGCGAGAACCAGCTCTCCAAGTCACGGCGCTCAGGGATGCTCTTCACCTTCTTCGGGAAGGTGGGCTCGTCAGCCGCAGGCAGGCAGCGGTCTGGGAAAGCACAAAGGTGATAGCAGGGCGTTAGGGCAGGAGGGAGCCCACGGTGGCAGGGGGATCTGCTCAGTGGGACAGCTGTCAGGCTGGGGGCCTGGTGGCAGCAGTAAGACATGTGCCGGCCACACAAGTAGGGAATTACGGTCTCTTTTCAGGACCCCGATGTATGTGTGCATGTGGCAGGAGGCAGATGGACTGACCTTGCTCAGGTGGCTAAAACTTCAGTCTTTTATTGCAAGTTTAGGTCAATTTAGGACAGCAGGAGTGAGCAAAGTAAACACAGGCTCTTCAGGTTATTTTTGAGTGTGTACAGCAAATACAGACATTGATTTTGGAAAAGGAAGAGCATCACAGCAGTTAAACAGCACCATCCCTGAACTTCACATTCAGGCAGGAGGAATAAAGAATAAAGCCAAGATTCCCACGCTCACCTCAGGTGATGCATATGGAGCCAAAGACAGGACATCATCTCTCCCTGTGAAATCCTTAATTTCTGAGCAACCTCATCTATCCACATCCTCCTGCATGAGCAACTACAAACGTATCAGCTGTGCAAGTTCCCCTGGGGCTCAGTGCAGAAGGGACAAATGACAAGCTCTGGGAGAGTGGTTTTGCTCGGTTTACCTGCCACATGTGGTGCTCTTGCCACATTTAATTCAACACTGTTGCTTCTAATTTACACCCATATAAGTGGAAAAAAATCAGACCTGGGACATGGCTTATTTTCTCATCTATTAGAGCAAACTATCTAGTAAACATCAATTAAACTCTTCTTTAACTTGCAGCTTCTCCATTTATTGCAGGAGCACACTCACCCATGTCCTCCACCTTGCAAGGGTTTTTAACTCAAATGCCAAGTGCTTGCATGGGTTGAACAAATTAAAAAAAAAACACCAAGAGCAAGAGTGCTACAAGCAAATCCCAGATGCATCAGGAGGATTATATACACCACAGAGCCCAAATGCTGGCCCACGGGACCCTCCGGAGCAGCAATTCCCCAGCCGCAATCCCTACGTCTGTCCCTGGGCCATTGCACACAGCTGTTCCCTCGCACTCAAGAGGCAGCAGCTGCTGGGCACTGCTGCTCCTGGCAGCAGACACCAGAGGTATTGCAGGTGCATGACCCGCACTATGCCGAGCCCTGACCCTGTCTCGGATCGCTTGGTCTCCTCATCGCTGCCCCATCCCCATTACCCTTTCTGTGGAGCTGTGAAACAAGGTCCTCAAAACAAGCTGTGCCAGCAGAGCTATGCCTCTATTTTGCATGATTCAGGTAGCTCCCAGCCTCCCACAGAAAAAGAAAACTGGTTTTCTGTACTTCTGCAACTCTCCCAGTTCTTGTTTGTGCTCACCCCCCTTCTATGAAAATAGGCACCACAGAGGAAAGCCCAGCTGCTGGAGGCATGGATAACTGCTCTACAGGTACAACTCTTCTGCTGGCCAGGTGAAGCTCTCTTACTTGCACTCACAGACTAAGATGGCTTTGCAGTCATTTTTTTTAGTAGTTTTACCAGTTACACTTCTCCCAAGTGGCACAGAGCATTGCACTTTTCAAAAGGCTGTGGTGAGCTGTGGTTTTTCACCCTTCATAAAATGTATTTTCTTGGCTTGAAAACTCCTCAAGACTTCACTGCTCACAAGAGTTTTGTGGGGTTTTTGTTGTTGTTTTTTTTTTTTTTAATTCTATGTACAAGAAGCCAAGGAGGACAGAGGAGTGGCTCGCTGCTTCTCCAGAGCAAGATGCTCCCATGTGAAAACATGTGCTCAGGCTCTATGTCCAGCTCACTAACACAACAACAGTCATGTGTTTCTTGACCGCAGAGATTTCATTTCCTTTGGGAGATGGAGGAAATTAATCCCTCTCCGATTTTTTATGTCTGACTTCCACTTTGGCCCAGCCAGGCCACTCACCCCAAAGCTGCTCACAGGCAGTGCACAGCAAGCCCAGCAGCATTTAGGTGGCAGCGTGGGAGTCCACAGGTCGGCAGGGAATGGCTGCCCTTCCTCGCACGGGGCATGAAACACGCCTGGGAACGGCCCCCTCTCCCCCAGCGCTGGGCTGGACCACGATGTGCCATTTCTACTCTCCAGAAGCAAAGGAGAAAGCAGTATTGTGAGCCAATTTGTAAAACCTAAGTCCTTCAACTCAACTTTCTCCTTAAAAGATGCTGCATTTTATATGAAAATCAGAGCAAGCAAAACAAGCAAAAGTTTGCCAGCAATAGCTATAAACTTTGTGCCCATGCTGGCAATAAGCACCGCCCAAGGTTGCTGCAAGCAGCTGTTAAGGAAAGTCAGTTTTGTTGTTTGCTTGCACGCTCAGTACATATTCCCTTCCCACCCCGTGCATTCATGCTTTCCCCACCACGTTAACAGAAAAGAGGGGAAAACATGTTTATGACTAACAGACACACAGCTGGAGAGCATTGAAGCCCACAGACAGACTACCTAAGATGATTCCCAGCGTGGTTCCTGGATATGAACAGACTTCCAGTCAACAAGTCCCTCTGCAACAGCCTGTTACACATCCAGTTTTCAACCTTTGTAGAAATAATAGTCAGACCTGGGAAGGACCTCAGGATCACAGGATGTCATCCAGGCCACTGGATGACAGTGACAGGTGGCACCATCACCTCCCTCTGAAGAGTTACATTTCTGTGGTTGATTTTCTTCTTTTTGTTTGGGTTTTTTTTTGTATCATGATAGCTCCTGTTCTTTAATTCTGCACCTAGAGGCCTTTGTGAGCAAGATAAGTTTGCATTCACAGCAATACTAGTCAGGTTTAAGATCAAGCATCCTGCATTAGCATCCACCTCAATCTAGTGAAAGATGTCCCTTCCCATAGTACCCACAGTAGGGGGTTTGGACTAGACCTTTAAAGGTCCCTTCCAACCCAAACTAGTCTAGAATTAGAAAGCAAACCCACTCCTTACTATCATATTTAATCAATATTTATTGCGACATATAAAATTGAATAAATTACATTGCACTCAACTCCATAAAAGCAGAAACTGGACCGCCTTGGTGTTTCACTGCGTGGGACACCCACGTGTGCACATTAACTCAAACACTGGGTTACCCATTCTGCGGGACATTCAAAAAGACTAAAGTTAGTACCACTCTTTCACATTGGAGAGCTGCACCTTGGGTAATGGGCTCAAACAAAAGGCAAAGATGACCCAGAGCCCAAGTGTCAGGGTTTTTTGAAGGCTCTGATGATGTTACACAATTTGACTGGTCTCTCCTAAAACACAGCCCTTCCTGCAGCACCAGACCAAACTCCCAACCCTTCAGGCAGGCACTGCATGGCAAAACAGCCTGGCAGAGCACTTTGGGCTCCAGCAACAGGGAGATTTCAACCCCTGAGAACAAGAGGGGTACGGACTAAAGTACAGAGAGCAGGGACAAGCTGCTGCTGGATTCATGTAAACACCGCGGAGAAAAAGCATGGTCAATTCAAACAAAAGCCTGGAGGCTCCACAGGGCCTTGGGTCTGCCTGGCAATTACTACCTGCCTCTCCACAGCAACGCAAACAAATGCAATCAGTCATCAGCTACGACTCCACCACCAGCCATCGCTGCTGCTAATTTTAAAGGAGTATCAAAAAGGAAAAATATGATCTGATATAAACAAAGACTTTAAAACGAAAGCTGGGACTTCTTTAAAGCTCTTATTTCACACAAAAACATAAGAAGGGCTGTTTGAACTAATTTTTCCTGAATCAGCCCAAAGGCTGAGTACTTACACAAAGGTGAGGCATACATTTATGCTCCTGAACAGATGCTAGGCAAAATAAGAAGCAGCACTCGTACTTCTGCATTCCAGCTGGGAGCCTTGCAGCTCTCCCTGAATCCTGGACAGCCACTCATCCTTGCAGCATGGGCAGTCAGGTCCTCAGTGAGACATCAGCACAGCCAGGCTGAGTAGGAAGACACTGATTTTTTTGGAAACCTGACTCCAGGATGGAAACCAGGCTCTAAACCTCAGTGCCCTCATTCCTGTCACACTGCAGGTTGAGAGTTAAGCACTTCAGACTGGCACCTCTAGTGACCATTACAATTAACTGGTCATGCACTGAGCTGGCTGATAAACCGGCCCTCATGGAGGAGGCAGACGGAGCCTTGCTGGAGGCTGAGCTATGCATAAGCCCGAGTTCTTTGACACTTCTGGGCACATGCAGCAGCCCCCCTTGCCCCCCCTGCTCTCTGGGGAAACTCAAGGTCTTGCAGAAGGTTCAAGATGGGCATTCAGCTCCTAAATCCAAGGTGGCAATTCCCACATAAGCTCCGAGATACCCAATTTTGCTAGCGCTCAAGTCCTTTCATACATCTGTGCCTGGCTGTACTTACTGTGTTACCCCATTTCTTCACTAGAAAACAGAAAATAGCCTTCTTGTTATTGCCAAAGGGGAAGGGGCATGCGGGTGGACCAAGCCACTCGTCTGGAATTACCCAGGCAGCCTGTGATGCTGCAGGCACCTCCCTGGCCAGCCGGCACTCTCGCTCCACATCAGGTTTCCTCCCCAGCACAGGAGATTTTCTACTAGAAGCAAAGAGACTGAGTCAGAAGAATTGAACTTTCTAAGATAAACTCATACAATGTAAAAGCTAGGAGACATCTGGCCCTTGGGACAGGAAAGGGCACGGCGCCGCTGCCTGCCAATGGGAACTGGTGCCGTGCCACTGACCTCCGTGGGGCAGCACCAGATGTTATCAGAGGAGAACCCAGTCCTCAGGAAACAGCCACTCAAAATAGCATTTGCATAAGATCTTGCTTCATTTCCGTCATGCTCACTTCAGATTTCCTACCATCTATGTCTCCGCATGCTAAAGACCTCCAGCAGTGAGTACGCCTGCTCCGTAGCAGAGTTTGGGCTGCAGTCCCTATTAATCCTTTGCCAAAACATTCAAATAATTTACCCAGAGGGGCATGGACAAGCCGCACGTGGGAAGGCGTTAATCTTAGGCCACAGTCAGCTGGCCAGATCTGTCACACAAGTACGGCTGCAGGGACAGGCAGCACACACCACAAATATCTCGCAGCACACTGCTGGCCAGTCAAAGTGGAAACGTCCTAAGAACAACTGACTTGTGTTTTTTAGGTGCTGAAGTGTCCTAAGCTAGTCAGTACGAGTGAGCCAGGGAGCTAACGTGCTAATTTCCAAATCCTCCGTGTACTTTGGTGCTTTCCTGTGCAGAGGTGAGGGGAAGCGAGCAGGCAGGGCAGCCCTCCCAGCTCTGCTGAGCAAGGGGCAGCACGTCCTCCGCAGCCTTTGCAACCTGGTGTTTGCGCTGTTTTATGGACTACGCTTACACAGCTGTAACTTGCTGTCCAAAGGTCTGGTGGGATTAAGAGAATTTAAGTTTTCCATTCCTTAAGTTGTTGCTAACCTCCTCCTTACTGCACTGTCACTTCCATGAATCACCCAATTCTCATCTCCCATGCCAAGAACACTGTGCCTTGCCTAACTGATCCCTGGCCTCCCGGTTGCCCTTCCCCAGCAGCCCTCTGCAGGGTGATGTCCCTACTACCACCGGCTAGCCAGCAGGCTCCTGGGTGCTCCCTTCCAGCTCCTCTTCCAGCCCCAAACCTCGACAGCCCTCACCCAGCTACAGGCTGGCTCTGGTATTAAGCCAGGCAGTTTCTGGGGCCAGGGACATCTTGCGGGCTCCACAGCAGGTGGACCTGGCCTGTGGCAAAGGCTTGGAGGGCCTCTGCTCACCAAAGCAAGGAGAGCAGCTCTACAGTGCCACAAAACCAGCCTCATGCTTCCTTTTCCTAACCCACCTGACAGAACCACAGGTCCCAAATGGAGAGCGGAGCCAGGCTGGGTTGAAGCATGCTGGCCAGTGGCTGCACTTCACCGCCGGGCACGGCGCGGGCAGGAGGAGCTGAGGCTGTTCTCACCCTCGCTAGCCCGAGGCACTGAACACACCGACGAAGGGCACGCTGCTCCGTGGTGTGGGCAACCAGCCTTTGAAGAACGCGCTGCTTGCCCAGCCAAAGCCTGCAGTGAGTTTATTCACTTTAGCACCAGACTGGCAGCAGCATTTCCACACGCGAGCTCGACTGCCCATCCCTTCAGTGCAAGTGTCTCTCCTCAGTCAGAGGTCTCCTGAGCAGAGTCCTTGGATGACTTGCACTGAGAACAAATAGCATGGCTTTAGTTTTTTTTGGTTTAGGTTTTTTTAATGCAAGCAGCGGAGCTTAGCTGCCTTCAGTTTTTTACACAGCAGCAAAACAGCCAGTGATTTCAACAGAACAATCCTGTATTCATCTGGCCTGCCCACTCAAACATGATGAAAAATTTGGATAAACAATTTCTCCTTTATCTGTATTTCAAAACCCACCTCATCCTCCTCACACAGGGAGAGAAATGACTGATTTCCTTACAAGGCAAGGATTTAGCTAAACCGTGTGGCAACTGAGAAGTATTCCTAAAGCTTTATCCACAGGGCTCGCATCCGGGTCAGCACTCACCCAGAGGTTGGGGCTGTTCAAAACTCACTCCAACATACGGGCTTGGCCAAACAGCCCCTGCAGACCCCACACACAGATGCAAACCTCTTTCCAGTAAAACACACTTTTATTGTCCATTAAGTGTCATGCCAAGTTTTCTCAATTCAATATTGTGCCAGCTCACCCTTGCATTTGAGACAACAGTTTTTGTGCCAAGTCTTGAATGAGTCAGAGATGCAGCCAGTGAGAGAAAAAGATGTTACAAGATCTCTGCAACACTAGGAAGGTTTACAAAACTTGGAGGTGGGCCTTATTGCAGCTGAACGGATATGGTCACAGAGCACAAATCCTCAGGTTTTCCCCATAGCACCAATAATGCAAACACCACTGTCATTTACTCACTAAAGGTAAATTAGAGGGAACATTTGGACAGCAAGAACATGTTCAGCCAGTTCATGGCTTCTGGGTGGACTTGCAGGAATTCACCCATCAGACCCAGCAGAGACTGTGGCTGAGCACACTCAGGGGAGCTTATACCAAGGAGCACAGAAGGCAACAAAGCAACCCAAACCTTTGGGACGACACAGCAAGGCCATGCACTGGACTGCCAGCCCACACTCAGAGCCCCAGCCCTTCCAAATGCTTCAACACACTTTAGGGGAGGATAGGCTATATGAAGATGCTCCCATCTCAGCACAGCCACTGAGCTGGAGCTGGGCAGGGCTGGTAACTTGGCAGGGGCCCGTTTTGAGCTGATTATCAAATCTGAGAAACAAACTGTAGTTTGTTGATGGCTCGGCAAAGTAGCAGCCTCTAATTAGGAATATAATGATGCTATTTGGAGGTCCATGTATATACAAGTCCAGCAGCAGCCCTACTGCAGGATTTTTTAAGAGACCTTTCCCTTCATCTCTCTGGAGATGCTCTCCCTGGCTGAGCCCTGAAGAAAGCACACAGGCTCAAGGCAGCTTCATATAGCAAAAAGCACGCAAATTCAGTATGATTCTTCTGCTCACTGAAAGATTATTGCAACTGTGATTTTCTCAATGACAGGCTCATAAAATTTGCATGCTTACAGAGTAACACCCGGTAATGATCCACCATAACCTAAAAAGCATTTTTGCCTTTTAAGTAACTTTCTGTACCAGCATCCTCAGTGGTCTGGATGCATTTCATCATCTAACAAGGCCTTCAAGCAGCACCACTATCCTGCCAAGGCTCTGTGCCCAGCCGGGGTGGCCAAGGAGGGGGCATGGCAGTGAGACCGTGCGCGCAGAGCCAAGACCCAGCTCCGCAGCGGGGACAGCCCCACAAGTCATCCCAAAGCCCAGAAACAAGGCTAGGGAAATCTCTCAGCATGCAGGTTGAGGGACTTGGGGATCTCAAGTGTTTTTGTGAATACCTTGGTTCACCTCCCTCCCTCAGGTACAAGGGCAAGGCTGGCAGACAAGCATAGCAGTGGAGACGTCCTTCTTGTGCGTAATATGCTGCATATTACAGACATGAGCTACACAAATACTCTTAAAGCCCTGAAAGCTTACAATTAGTTTTGTTAGTCATTTTCTCCTGGAGTGATTTTAAGGCAGTTTGTACCCATGGAAATACAGGGCAGGTCTCCCCCATGGCTACCAGGCACCTGTGCTGGTTTTGCTCAAGCTAAGCAGGAGTAGCTCAGCTGCACGGGCCGTCAGCCTCATGCTGGAAGAGAGCAAACCCCTCCCTGCGACAAGGGCATCACTGCCAGTCCCCACAGGGACCAGGGAGGGTCTGTCTGCACAGGGCACCAAGCTGCATGGGCCCAAATCCAGGACTGATGATGTCTCACGGTCTCAGCACCACCGTGCATCATTGCCTGGTGTGGCTGGGCCATGCCAGCTCTACTAGATCGCTCTGCCAAAAAGCTCAAGCTCAGATTTTTGAAAGCTCAAATCTCAGAGCTGTTTACTGTCCCTCCGTGACTAACAAACTGCTAAATGCAGTCTAGCAGCAGGCAAGCTCCCTCTGCTACCTCAAAAGAGATAAATGCATCATCACATCCCTCCTTCTGGTCCCAAGGGCTTTGCCAACACACCAGCCCGATTTAATGAGGGAAAGGTGCTGAGTTACAAGCTGGTGTCTCAGGCACGCTGTGCCAATTCAGCACTGCACAGAGAAGCACTGAAACCTATTTCCATGTTATGCCATGATTGGCGGTGCAATTGCAATGGGCTTTGCTTAGGTGATGGAAACACCATGGTCTTGTGACAGTCCCTGGCACCGCTCCCTTTCAGAAACCTGCCCAGGAGCAGCGTGCCGCCACACACGCGGCAGAGGAGAGACCCTTTCCAAAGGGGCTTAGCGTCCACCCACCCAGGGCTTCACAGACTGCTCTCAGCACTTTCTATGATTACCATTTATAAGGTGCTGATTGTTCCAGCATCTGAGTGCCCCCACTGATAACGACAGGGCCATCGTAAGCAGATGTTATTCATACTGGCAAGTCCTACTTGACAAGGCAGCCTGACTTTCTGTCTGGGCTGCTGCTGTTCCTGAGTCATCTGCTAAACCAGCATCAGACAAATCACATTACGGTGACCTGGCAAGGAGATGACAAGGGCTCGGGAACCAGCCAAATCTGGGCAGAGCCAAGCCCCCGCTGGGGCAGCGGGACCGGGTTGGCTGTTTCCCCCCCGCCTTGGGCAGAGCACACACCGCCCATGTCGGCACAAAGCCTGAGCTCTGCCAAACGACATCCCCCTCCTCACCGGGAGCGCTGGGCCAAGTGCCTCGGACACCAGCTGGCTCAGGGCAGCTGCATTTTATCAGCTTTGGAGCTCAGGAGTGGCTGCTGTGTGCGTGCTTCTGCCTGTCCTGGACAAAAATGGTCAAAGATGCTCCACTGAAAAATCCCCAACCAAGCCAGCTGCAGCAGCCTCCCCATCAAGTGAATGCTGCCGTGCCGTAAGCAGCCAGAATCATTCACATTTATCCTCCCTCCTCCTCCTCCTCTTTAGCTGGTTTTAAGTCATGAGAGGGGAATTATTTTTTAAGCAAGGCACAGTGAGAACTCCTGTGGTATTTCTTGGCTAAGGCAAGTCAGACCGAACGGCAGCCTTCCACAAGCAGAAAGAAGTGAGCCTTGACGAGCTAACCAAAGTACTAAAACTTAAACTAATACAAACCCAGAGAACATCCCTGAAGTCAGATGAAAACCAGAAATGCAATAGAGCCAGGAAACAACAAATTTTAAAATTCTATCAACCTTTCTGCTTTGGGCCACAACACATCCAGCATACTGGTGGTTAGGAATAAAGTTTCTGCAGGAAGACTGCCGCAGAAAATGCCTGCCGAGAGAACCCTGATCTGCCCGGCCTGGGGGTCCCCCCACACCAGACACAAGGTCTGGTGGCTGACCAAGTGGAGACCCCCCGGCTGGGCCCTTGGAAGGGGTAAGGAATTGTTCATACCTGCTGCTGGTAGTGAAAGGGGACCCTGCCACAACTGCCCTGCCCTGAGGGCAGGCAGCTCAGCACCTGCTCTGCAGCTCAGGAAAAGCAGACAGAAAACGACTGATTTCTTACAGCCCTTCCCATGTTGCCTATCTGCATGCAGGCCTTGCTCAGGGAAGGGGGGCGGAGAAGGAAAAACTTACTGGAATTAGGTGCTGCAACCTACATTTGGGATGTGATGTTTGAGCACCTCTGACACATCATGTTCTTGTGCCTCCCTGGCGGCTGTGAAGCAGGAGCAGTACTTACCCACAGCTGCCTCAGCCATTCCAGGCTGGCAAAGGGCTTTCAGGTCCTCAGGTGAAAAGCACCACTGAAATCCCAAGTGCCACTCTTATCAGCAGGAGGTGGGTGCCCCAGCACCCAGGACTGGCACATGGCTCACCTTCCCCACTGTGCAACTGGCCCAGTACAACCCAGTGTGTCGTGTTGGGGGGGGGGGGGGG
>JANZLQ010000022.1:18759944-18775374 GCA_026212715.1 Elanus axillaris | reverse complement strand
GTTTGTGTTATTCCCCCCCCCCCCCCCCCGAAAAAAAAAAGAAATCCCAGACTAACTTGTGTCCTGCTTTCCTGGCCAGCAATCCTGAGGCTCTTGGCCTGCCCTTAAAATGTGTCACCCCATAACTCATTCACAGGATAAGTGGACTCTGCCTGGCCTTGTATGGAGCTACTGACTAAGGCAATGACAGGAGTGAACAATTTTAAAGTGGAGTTACTCATAAACATAGGCAGCTGTGATGGTGAAAGCAAACACCGGTTGGCATAAAAAACTGACATTAAGAAATTCAGTCAGCAGACCACAAATTGATTTGTAGCACACCCAGCACACTTTACTGCCTCTCTGACTTCTTACTGTATAATAAACCAAAAAAAAAAATTTACGAGTCCTGCTTATAATATAGCAGTGCTTTAAGAAAGGTGTGGGGGCAGAGGAAGGCATCTTCCCACCAGTGCTGCAGAATTACAGCTGACACGAACCCAGCAAGCTGAGGGATGAGATAGAGAGCAGGAAGGGCTCGCCAGAGAAGCACAGCCCACATGGGACTGCGCGAGCGGATGGGGGACACTGCCGACACCTCCGACGGGTTAGACCTTGGTCTGGCTGTAATACACTGCTTGCCAGCCCACACCGGAGTGCAACTCGAGCTCAAACCTGTTACAGCTCCAGCTGTGCCCTGTAACCTGAGCTTCAAAACATATAAGGCTGCATGGGAGGATTGCCCGTGTTACAGTTTGAAACTGAAGACGCCCCATTAAGGTGTTTCACAGATCTGCCGTTAAAGGCTATAGGGCTTCTAGCAGCATTCCCAAACTGATGTCCTGTCGAAACTGGGACTTTTCATCACACCTGAGAAACAGCCAGCCAGGTTTTTGTCCTTGAAAAATGACTCCTGTAAAAGATAGTGTCTGACATTTCACAGATTTCAGTTCTTGCCACATTTCTCCTCCTTTTTCCTCATGCTTGCTTCATACGCCTACAGAAGTCATTTCCATATTATGGTGGCTAAAAATGGCAAAGAAAAAAGGCAACGGGCTCTCTCATCACCCACGGGGTGGGACACTGCTCCCTGTGGCAGTAGGACCAGACCACCCGCCTGGCTCCCAACCACCAGCACCTACAAACGCTTCCCTGCTGCCCCATCTCCACCCACTGCCCAGCGACAGGCTCCTCCGTGGCCCTCTCCTTCCGTCCCCACACCAGGAGCCCACCTTCTCCCACTCCTCTGTGGGCCCACGCCAGCACCTACCCATGTTCTTCAGCAGCACAACACTTTTGCAAAGTATCAGTTACTTACTCGATATACAGACATTTCTGAACTCAGGCATGAAACATAACAAGGGAATTTGAAGTCAGCAAAGCAAGACAAAGCCCAAAGCACACGACTTTTGAATGCATCCGGGATGGTGCACATTAATGCTCTAATACAAACTAAGCAAAAATTAATACAGATAAAGGAAAAAGCAACTCAGTGAAAACCTACTACATCTACTGAATGTGTATCTTTATGGAAAATTGCTTCTCAAACAAAACCTGTTATAACAACACACTATTTCTGTAATTTTAGAGTAAATATATATTTTATCGAGCAACCTGTGTTAGTCTGGTATATTAATGCATGTATTAATTGTGAATTCAGAGTGCAGCAGCACAGTTCAGTCCCTGGAGTGATCAGCGTCTGTCAAAATAATATTTTTTGCACACACATGCAAAGCACTAAAAACCTTAAAAGAAAGATGTGAATGAATACCTGCAGATAAATGCTGGAAGAACAAATTCAAAACTATAGCAACACGCAAATTTCTTTGATGGAATTTCTGATATTATTTTTTTAAAAATGTGGAGTTACAATTTCAAACAAGTTTGGAGCCCACCACCTGATGAGATGAGATCAAAGCCTCCCTTCTTATGTTAACACAGTTCATGAAGAAAAGGAAAGCGACTTGAGGAAATATTTACATGACTAATATGTATACTTGGATCAAGCATTAAGACAAAATGTCTTCTGATCTTCAGTGACATAATCTTTCATGCAAAAAAAATCAAGTCATCTGCAAACATGTCATGCCTTCAAAAACATAAATATTAATGTAGAATTCAGTGCATTTCAGAACTCATTGTTTTGATTGGAATGTGAGGAATGAGTGAGCCAGAAGTGAATTAAAGCCCATTATAGAAACTAATTGCCATAATGTTGTGGGAAAACACAGACCATAGCCCTTGCTTGAGGTTGGAATACATACAGAAGCAACTTTCACTGGCATTTTATAGCTGTAGCAATCTAGAAGAAACCGAGAGGAACAGAAATTACTCTTCTTGGTAGAGTTAATGAAAGGTTGATGTTTCAATCTGAGCAATTTTAAGAAGTTTGTCTGTACTCATTTTTTAAAATCAAGTATGTTTAAAAACTGCAAGAACTTTTTCATTATAAAGCATTAACATAATTATAATAAAGGAAGGTTACCTTTACAGAATCCCAACATGTTTGATTTTCAATAACATACATCTAGGCAGGTAATGCTGCCTTGCTTTGAGAATGAAAGATTAGCCTGGCTTTTCAAAATAGCACATCTGTGTATGTATTTCCAATTCAAATGGCCCTAGTGACAACAGACGAGTTCAGAACCCATTGGAACCAGCAGAAAGAGGAGGAAAGACAGAGCAACTCCTGGGCCTGCCAGACACAGCCAACGTCACCTCTGCACTTCTAGCGCTATAATGGCATCTATAACATCAAGTAGCTTCCAAGTCTTAGAAAGCATTAACTATGTAAAGAGGCATTAGTATCATCTGCTCCAAAACCACAATTTTTGGAAGGCACCCAGTTACCAGCAGCAGCTCAAGACCAGAGTAGCAGCCTGTTTGCCTTTCAAACCAGCACCGCTACCAATTCCAGTTACGGGAAGGGACAAAGCATTACTGCTTTGGTGTGCATTTATAACAGCATGTGCTTGCTGGAGACTGAGAGCACTGGAGCTTTTGGAAAGAGCTCAGCACAAGAGCAATAGGAGGATTCAGGCCTCCTACTCACAGGGCAGTCTGCTCACATGGCCAGAGGAGGACAGGAGTCCCAAATTAGGCTTGTTAAATTTGCACAGAACTTAACCCACCACTCTCTTCCTTTAGCAGCATTACTGGAAGCAAACAAGGAATATTTAGTTTTATTGCATAATGATTTTGACTGAGAGTGAGGGACCTAATACAAACTTGCTCCCCTTGGGTTGCTTATTTTGTTTTACTTCTTTTCCGTATGCTGTATCCTCTCTTGTCCACTAACATTTCAGGGTATGGACTGTTTACTGCTAGATATATGCCTCTAGTGATAGGATTTGCTAGTGATTTGACTTCTGCGCCACCACGAGAAACACAATTACAACAAACCTAGATTCTAACATTGCCCCAATTCCAAGCTATTGTACTGATATTTTAGCAGGAATAAGTGAAACTTCATGAGAACAGCGTGAACATCTGATGCCTCTCAAAACTTCAGTGCCAAACAAATCATCACCTTCTGCAGACACAAAAACCTCTTCTGATGTTCCCATGCCACTGCCTCTGCCTACATTGATCAAGTAAAGATGGTAGAAACAAGCCTGCTCCAAAACTGCAAATTGTGCAAAGAGTAAATTTAGTTCTACCCAAATTGCTTCGTCCATTGCAATTAAGGAAGTGCCAAGTATTGTCTTAAATGGTATTTGTTGCCCTATGTTTTCATTATGTAAATCATCTCCCCCTCGGAAAGCAAACTTCCTACTGTGCATGGTGCTTTTTCTTTGGCAGGGATGATGGAATAGTTCATTAGGAATAACATTTGTTGTTCTTTAGCAACATTGTGTTTTGCAACACTTCAAAAAAATTCATTTCTGTCATTCAAAGATCCCTAGTGAGGCTCAGTTTGAATTAACTTTAAAAAAAACCATACATCACAATCTTTCCATTAAATTATTGGGACTATTCTTTCTGGGATTTTTTTTTTTTTTCGTGAAATACAACGGAAGAGATTATAGCTAAAGAAATGCAGAGCAAGCAAAAGAAAGATGATGAAGGGGAGGAATACTTAGGAAAGCTCTTTTGGAGAACCTGCTGTTTAAAAAGAACCACAACACCAGCTTTAAAAACAAAAATGAAATTTAAAAAAGCGATGGCAGAGCAAAAGAAGGCTAAATAAATAAATAAAACAAAGCCACTGTTAAGAGAACAGATCACCATTAGCTGTAGCTTCCAGCAGTCCAGAGGATAGAGGGAGCTTGCAAATAGCACTCCAGAGCCAGTAGCAAAGGTAAAGCTTTACCCACAGTTGTTACCTGCTTTTCCTGTACACGATATAAAATCCCAAACACATTAACTTAGCATGACCTTTACGACACTTGTTAATATGTAAAATAAAAACATAGGTAAAAGTAACAGAAGTCAAGGAGAAGTGCCATTTGTGTATGCAGTACAAGCAACCCCCATGCTCACCAACACCATATTAGCATTCCCAGGAAGGGTAAATCCCAACACCAGGCACCTCCTGATCTGCAGCAGATGGGATAACTTCTCAAGGCCCCCGATGTATATCCCCTTCAAAAGGGACACACATGTGATTACAACACCACAGTGAAACTCTCTGGTCTTTGGGTCAGGCCACAACAAAGATAACACAACAGCATCCACCAGAAGAGGAATTTGCAAATGAGTGTGAAGGCACTATTAAGTCTCTGTCCTTAGGAAATATTTTTTAAAGGAAGAGATGAAACAAGGAGACTTAAAAAGAACTAAATTTATTTTTGTTTACAGCAGGTATCATAAATAAAGCTAAAACAATTTTCACTGTGTGCAAAATACAGAATTTCCATGTGAAAATTTAAATACAGCATTAAAAACTATTTAATAAAAAAATTCAGTTAAGATTATAAAAGTGAAATGAAGACAGAAGATTTAGAAGGACAGAATCCTCACTGGCCAGGAAGAGCTAGGAAGACTCTGCAACAGAGGGTAAAAAAACACAGCAATGGGAAGTGGTTTGAAATGGCAGACCTTTACGTCACAACCTTCATCTCAAAGCATGCTGAGCTTTGTAACTAAACACCGTAGCCCTGAAATACACAGGAAGTCACGTCCTAACCATTTGTGCAGGAAGTGATGCTTAAAATACAGAGAGGTTTCTGCGTGGGCACAGTGTGGGGACTTTGAAAGCCATCAAGACGTTTTAGGATACCCACGCAAATTAATAATATTGCTTTAGTTAAGCAAACATACAGGTCAGCAAGATAAGGAGTGGGGCTCTGACCCTGCAGCCCTTCCGCATTCCTCACCTAGGCGTGCAAAATGGGCAAGTGGCAGAGGGTGTGCTGCCCCTCCTGAAAATCGCTGCTTAGATCAGTTCCCAAAGGCCCTTCCCTTTGAAATGGATCCTCAGCAGGGAAGGCTGGGTCACGACCATGTTGACCAAAACTTTAGTGCACGTGCTTGTCAGACTGAGCCCTTGGTTCTTGTTTGGATTCATTTCCGCTTCTAGATTATTAACATGTGATTACACACACTGGAACTTATGTAAAATATACATACAAATTTGTCATGAAGAGTAGTGACACAATGTCTCATGCAGCAAGACAAATCCATTAATCAGAATGGCAAATGGGGCCTAGTTAATTCATTAACAGAACAATTCAAAACACTCTGATTATATCAACCTGGCATTTTGATATTACAGACTAAAAATAGCATGCACATGTATTGCTGTTAAGCCTGCCTACTATGTTACTTGCAGTAGAAGACTGGAATTTGCATCACTGGCTACTTTTTCAACAGAATTCTTTGATACCATACTTTTGCAGTATGAAAGCAAAGAAGTGCTTAGAAAGCACCACAGTGCTCAAACGTTGCTTGCTCATTGCATATTTGAGCTCAATGGAAATAGGTGTTCACGCTAACCAGGAGAATTAGTTAGCTAATCTTGTCCTGACCTTATTTTAAATCTTTCCTTCAATATTTTGAAAGAAGTAAGGCTTTAACTAGTTCTTTCAAGAAACAATTTACTTGCCTAACTTACCTTAAAGGCACAAGGAAGTGTTCATGCACAGACACAGAGAGAAAAACATCCTCTACAGACACCTTTTCTTGAACCGTGAACTCAGCAACAGGTTAAATGATCATGCCAAAGCACATATCCATTAATATACCAGACACACATAGTTTGCTCCAAAAGTCTTAAAAAACCCACGCAATGAAATGCTGTCAAACAACAGTGTTAGTCACACAATTTTGGAATTGGCAAGCAGAAAAAAAAAATCACCTGAGAGCAGAAAGGCTTCAGCCAGTGAGTGAGTGCAGCACCGGAATGATGAATTGTACTAAAAGTAACGAGGGAGATTGACAGAGAAGACACCAGGAAAAAAAACACAGAACTTAACTTGGTTACATAGGAAAGCATCAGAAAGATTACGTAGGCACAAAGAAGAATTGGCCAAAATGAAACTGCCTTTGTTCGTTAAATCAAGAACGAGGACAAATAGGTATGAATCTTACTAGCAGAATATTAAGATGAAGAGATTATAAGAAAATATCTATCAATTAGATTGATACCAATAAAAAACCTGCCCAACAGAAAGGCCTGCAAAATCTCAGTGGAATATGCAGTGTGATTAAGATTCCTCAGGAAAATGTTTTCATTATGCAAGTTCCTGAATCTTATTGTGGGAAGGTAGGGATTTTATTCCCTTTTACATATCTCTATAAAGCAAATACCACGTTTTTAATTATTTTTAAAATTTATTTTTAACTTTCTACTAGTAAGATTCTTTTGCTTTAAATTCATTGGACATAGAAGATTTCCAAGTTTCTTACTATATCATCACTTTCTTTAAGTTTGCCATTATTCTCACTCTGCTGAAAAGGAGAAAATTTCCTGTAGTAAACAGCAGGAGAAAATTTCAGGTAAAAGTGTTCCTAAAGACTGTGCTGTTGACAAACTGAAATCAAAATTAATAGCAAGCCCAAATTTTAAAACTGTAGCACTTAGCAGTTTGGTGTGTTGCAGGAGTAATATGGTAAATTGCACTGCAGATTTTTTCCTTTCTTGGATGAAACAATTACTATCATTAGCAAATAATTAAAAAGTATACAGGGTTTCAAAGTATTTTTTTAAGTGCCATAAAAAACCTACAGATACAGTTCTTTACATACATACAGATGCCGGCCATGTTACTATAATTGTTGCTGTGTCCAGTCAATATTCTAGCAAAGTTTTGCTGAATACACGTTTGAGCATTAATGGCAATTTATTTCTAATGAATGCTACCTTATACCTAAACAGCTTTTTTCTGAAAATACATAATCACTCTGAAACGTGAAAAGCTTTATCCTCGTAGTTTAAAGAAAGTAAAATTATCTAAAAGAAAAATCTAGTTTATCATTTATTTTAAACAGAAGACACATTTCCTTTTAATACCTAAGAAACAAAACAATTCAAATCATCTTTTCCCACATTACGTTAAAAAAAAAAAATCAAAAACTGTTAGCCCATAAGCAACACAGTCATTTAAGACCACTGGAAGATGATCCTCGACTTTAGTACTAACAATGTGACATTATTTCCTATTATTTAAGCCACATTCTTTTGGCTAGGAATAAATGCTACAGATGCTTTTAATTTTAGTCTATACATATTACCATGTCTATGTATTTACCTATTTCCTGGTTAACTTCTGAATTTAAACATTAAAGTATCCGAGAGGCAGGGAACATGCTTATCTCACTAGCTAACTAGGTTGAAAGTAATCAGAATTTGGGATGTTGGTGTCTCCTTGCTATTAAATAGCTTGTTTAACCTGTCCTGACACCTTCTGATTAAGGTAGACCTTGTTGAGAGACACCTGAAAGAAATCTCCTTAACAGCTGCTCCAAATAATAGAATTTCACCTTTCTGCCATCAGCTTCACCCATCAAAATGAAATACCCAACTAAGAAGTAATCTACTTAGAATACATTTGTAGGTTTTTGTTGTTTGTTCTAAACTTGTATTTTTAAAAAATTCCAAAAGATAATAGTAGTGCCTACCCAAAGGCACAACAGCAGTGATTTCAGTTACAGATGAGTGCTCCATGAATTGATATTCTTCGAATCAGCCACCTAATGAGGAACCCTCAACTTGAAGAATAAGTCAGGTCTCATTATACTACCAGTTCCTTTGACTTACAGTTTCAATCAAGCCTTCACTCCACTAAGATTTGCTCTTCAAATTTATTTCAAAACTTTAAATAAATTAGTAGTACAGATTATACCCACTATCAGCAAAGGGTATCTATCACATATAAGAAACGTAAAAGGCACGACTAGGAGCAATGTGAATTAAGTACATGATTTTTTTTAAAAACATATTCATGCATGTTATAAACCTCATAACCAAGAGCGAAGATGAAAGCAAGAAAAAGTTATGCGCCATATTCAGGTTTCAAAACCCAGTCATTTGTCATAAATATTCCCCAAATATCCAAAAGAACACACATTTTTTCTTGGTCTAATGAAACAAAGAAAAAAGGGGGGTGGGGTGGTTTTAAAATGTACCACCCTCCTAATGGTCTGATTACAGGATAAAATGGGGGGAAAGAACCCAAAACAATCTACAAAACATCCTTCATCTGTCTCCATGTTCTGGAAATGTGTCTGGACACTGCCCTTCATGCTCTAACATACAGTACATTTTATATTGAAAATTTTGATTGCACCTCGTTTAAGTCACATATTAAATTGCATGAAAAGTAAAAAAGCAACCAAACAAAAACCCTCAAGAAAATAATGAGGCTGTTAATTTTGAAAATCTGAAAGGCACAACTGAGCAAGACACACAGAAGAATTTAAACCCTAAAGAATTTTTTCACCCATTCAAGCATATTTTCAAGTGATAGCTCTGCTTCCCAGTACATATGAGTAAGTACCTCTAGAAGAGCACAGAGGAATGGCACACCAAGGCTCAAGAGTTCATACAAGTAGGTATAGTTATATGCATTGTCCCTGAAATGAAGATTGGTAGCGTGCACAAAACCATGCATCCAGTTAGACAGGCGTCTGGGAATGTCAAGCAGATCCCACGTCACCCGCAGGGGCCAGCTTAGCGTGCCCCTAAAGAAGGAAGTCAGGATACCTGGGGACCTGTCCTCTGGACTGCTAGCAGTAGACAAAGTGCTTTCTGTGGTGGTCTCTGTGGGTTTGGGCTCTTCTTTCTTCCATGCTTCTGTTGCCTCCTTATATAAAGCATCAAAAAAAAAAAAAGTTAAAGATACTTCTAAAATACAGAAAAGCCCAGTTTGCGTTACTGTTTTCAAGTCTTCATATATATTTTCATCTCCAATTGCTCTTAAGTTCAACTTTACTTTGTATAGGAAAAGCTAAATTCCATTGAGAACCAGACTATAAATATGCCAAACTAACAGAACTGGGAGATTATATTTTAGTATTGATTTTACTACTTCTGGACATCAGGTAGAAAACATCTCTCACACATACATACACAAGTATTGCACCCTGCTCCAGATAAAGCTGCCTCAACATTTCCTGCATTAGTAATAGAACCAATACTTACCTTTCCTTGGGTCTGTAATGTTGCTCTTCTCTTTCTGTGTTTAGTACTGATTTTGCAGTGCGTAAAATGAGGTTTACAATAAAATTTACCTACAAAAGAAAAAATGAATGATATGCTATTTTATCTATATGTATACAGACTGAAAACCCACTGTTGTGTCTATAAAATGATGAAATCAGGATAATTAATGGTTGGGCAGCAAAAGGAATGGGAAACATGCCACTGACTCTGAATAGCTCACCACTCTGAATGGGTTTCTTTTACAGTACACAGATTTGCACATCTGTTAAATAAGGCAAGGTCATTTACCTGCCACAGAGGTTTAAGATTAATACATAGCAGAAACCAACACAAGACATCAAGCAGTAAAAAGTCAAATAATCAGTTCAAAAAAGTCTTTGCAGAAGATTCTCCAGACTGCAAAAGAACTACCTTTGGCCTTGAGTCTTTAATCCTTTTGTAGAAGGAGATCAAGTTAATACTCCGATCTACCCAAATCATTTGGAAGTGGCAAGAGAATTTCAATTCAGTTTAATAATGTCCTTCTAACCTTAAAAATAAAAATAATAAAAAAAGGGGGGTGTGTGTGTGTGTGTGTGGGTGGGTGTGTGTGTGCAAAAAATAATTCCCCATCTCCAAACCACAGGCTGTAAGTGGGATTAAGTGCCCAAGATCTCAACACCCCGTTCTAAAGCAGACTGGAATAAATTACACTGCTGCTTGGCCAGTACTACTGGTTTCAATTCCTGAGCCAAACATCTTGAAAGAAATGACCTGTATTCTCCCCATCCATGTAAATCTGCCACTATCATGGCTTATCCTTATAGATCACATTATTTAATGTCAGTTACAAATGAGAGATGAGAATAATTCTGTATTGTTGGAGAAAAATCAACTTTTCCCCCCCTGCTTTGACCTGTGATTGGACAAACTGCACTTTGGTCATGCAACTTATTTTCCACTGAGGATTTCTCCATTTAAAGCTCAGCTCTGTCATAACTGGATTCTTCTGAAATACTAGAATTGCCAGTACAAGGACTCAAAGATCAGCATGGACACAAACAACATACTTGGCAGACCTCCTCCTGACCGAGCTACTTGGCCAGGTCTTTTTCCCTAGTTCCATTAAAAGCATCAATATGCAGACATTTTAAAATATTCTTAAATAGATCCTATTACCTTCTTCAACATCAAAGGCATAAATTCCTAAACGGAGTGTCGTAGAACATATTTCACACTTGAAGCACTCCCTATGAAAGAAGTGGCCTTCTGCGCTCAGCCGCTCCATAACATATACCCGTTTTTTGCAGAAATAACAAATGTCACTCCCCCCAATAGAATGAGGAAATTCTTTTCGCAGAGATCCCTGTTAAAAGATAAAAATAGAAATGTACATAAAACCGTTTCACTACACCCAGATATAAATTCTTAAGTGGGCAGCTGCTTTAGCTGCTTGAAGTTTTACACAGCACCCTCCACATACAATTAAGATAAGCTTTTTTATTACTCATTTGCTGCAATTCTGTAGGTTTATGCAGCAATTCATAAACCAGACACCACAAGGACTTTAAGGGGTGAGTTTTCAGCTGGACTTGCATCCAGCTTCCCTCTAGGAGTTCACCGACATTTTGTGTTTACTTGGGCACAAGGGCAGCATAATCTCCAAATGCTCATTCAACACCCTGCGCCACGCTGGCTCGGGCACTTGCGTCTCACGGCTCTGCACATCGATGTTGCTCAGAAGAGGCAAAGGCAGACCTCACCAGCCTCGAATGACAGACACACATTTGGAGCTAAGAAAACAGATACCCTGAATACTCAGTTCATACACACACCAGAGGAAAACTTAGGCTCGTGCTTTAAGGTCCAGGAAGAAAAACTGACAGTCTTCAATGCTGGTGTCTGAATTACCATTTACATCACCGGAGACGTGCTTCCTCTCTTAGCCATGCTCCTCCTGAGACAACAGCCCAAGCTGGGACTTGGTTTGTTTTAAAAATCAATTAAATTCCTACCATAGACATCCAGAATATTTTTAACTCATTGGACTTTAAAATATGTTCCATATTAACAACTTGAAACTATTTTGAAAGGTTTTGTTGAATTTGGGCTGGCAATTAACATTCTTTAATTGCCACAAATCTCATCCTCTCTCGATATACATGCAAAAGATACAGAAAAATAAATGGATTAGAAGCCGCTGAGCTTCCCTTTTCTTATTAGAGGCAGGTATGAGGATGTTACTTTCCATTATTGTATTATGCTTAGTTAGAGGTCAGTACAGAGAATCATCCTGTATCTACCACAGCCATCATCATCTCCCTCCCCTTCCACCATCCCCACTGCCACAGGAGAGGCCCCACACACAGGACAGAGGAGGCGCAGGCTTGGCAGAGTCCAGGCACATTCAGACATCAGCACATCAGTTCACACAACTCATCTTTAATTTGCCAGTAAAAGGCGGCCTTGGAACAATTTCTCAATGTTAAGTGCAAGTCACAATTGTCATTGTCACATTGTCTTGTGCTTAATACTTGAGAATCCTATTCCAAATCTGCCATTAGTAATCCATTTTGCTGTGATGGATCATTTCAGAGCATGAAACTTCACCCACATGAACAACCATGCAAATGGAAAAATACACAAATGCATTTTTAAAAATACGATGTTAATAGAAGAGATAGTTACAATGATGTGGAAGCAATTGGGTTTAGTGCTGGCTAATAATAAGTGTCATCACCACAGCACAACACCCTACTTTGCTTCCCAATACCTGACAGCTCTGAGGAGTGAAGGCAGGAGATGGCGAATGAGGAATGGGGCAAGAACCTGTAGCTCTCTCCAGAGACCGCTTCTGAATTCAACACAGAACAGTGTCAGAGTTTAAAAAACAGCTCTCTTCAAAATGAGGCATGGTGATTCAGCATTTGTGTGTTAAAAATAACTGCATAAACACATACTGTAAAAAACTTTCTTTAGAAGCCACCCTGATTAATAATCATCTTCTGTTAGTAATTGTACCAGTAATTACATTTAATAAAAGCCTCCTGAAGTTTTAATTCATACAGACAAGTAATAAAAATATAAATAGAAGACATTGTGAGCAACATTTCCAGCACATCCGCACATCAGCATACTTTGCCAATATGCACTTGGTTCTTTAGTAAGCCTTAGACTAAGACCTTTGACAATGCTTAAAGTGCTCCACAACCATGGCCTTAAGTCAGGATGACATTTTGGAAATACCACTCTTTTCAGTCAAGTTATTGTTTCATTGTGGGTTTAGTCTTACCAGTTCAAGGGGGGGAAGCTGTGGCTTGGGTCTGTGATCATTCACATACAGATTGACAAGAACTTCAGCCACAGCTCCAACTGCACTTGAGACCTTTCCTACAGTCATCTAACCAGAAAAGGGGAGAAGATGAAGAATACAAGGAAAAGCTTTAGTTATTCTTGAAAAAGAACTTAAGGAGAAAAGGACAAGAATGATCTGAAAACATGCAAACAACAATAAAGTCGGGCTAGGAGAAAGAGCAAAGGCAACGTCTAGCAGAGCACAAGCACATTCATGCATGATCAGCAGGGTCCAGCTGGTGGCCACAGAAGGTACCTGTGCAGCCCACACACTTCTCCTTGCGGATAATGGAGAAATAGCTGCTGGGAGCAAATGCTGCTCCCACAGCATAAGGCCTCCTGCCGTGTCCACGAAAGGCTGAGCTACTGCCTGGCTATCAGGGTTAGACCATTCTGACAGATTAAAAAAAAACCCTGTTGTTCACTTTGACTTCTTGGGACTTTGTTGCTATATTTCAGAATCAGAGTGGGGACTAAACTTCACATTAACGGACCACAAACTGTGGCATTTCAGGAAATATTCTATGAAAATGTGCTAGAAGTCCCCCACAGAAGTGTTTTGTCGGTGGTTACAGAGCAACCACTCTCCCTCTCCCCAGTGACTCATCTTAACACCAGGGAAAACTGGAGAAGCTACACTCATGAAAGGAAGACATCTCCTTTAATCCGCTCCATCACACTATTGCAGTCACAGATGTTAGGCTGTTTCTAACCAAATTTATCAAATAGACAGGCCTGCAAGGAGACTGCAGTTCCTTAGGCCATGGCTCCAAACGCACCAGTCAGACCACTGGACTGCATGGTCCAGGCTTCCTTGCCAAAACACATGCCTGGGGACTGGAAAAGAAAAGGTGTGTGTGCATGGCAGGCAGATAGGCAGGTACTCTAGTTCTCTGTTCCTAGAAAAAAGACTGTGAAGACTTCATAGATTTCCAGAAATATTTTCTACCCTAAACCAAATTTTCTGTAGTGATTTTCATTTTAGTTTTACAGTCAATATAAGATCCCACAACCTCTCTGGTAGCAAAGGCAGCAAGGGCCATCCTGCTATGGCCAGGGATCTGATACTCTGCTTCTGAAGTCAGGACTTTTTTTTTTTTTTCCCCCAAGAGGATCCATGATTTCATATCTTACGCTCTATTTGCCTCCCACAGAGCCGAAATTTTAACTCCCACACTTCTCAGTAAAATGATTTTTCTACTGCCACCACACCAAATATCAAAGTTACCATGGAGAAATGAGGAAACCATAAATGCAATGGTATTCATGATACTTTAAAATAATTTTAAAGAATTTTCTGTCAAGTTTAAAAAGAACTTTAATCCATTGTGGGTGTGCTTTCAAAAATTATGATGGATAAAAATATTCTTGCTAATAAAAAAAAAAATCAAGGGAACAACATGTCCAGCCCCTTACAAGTCCCCTTATAGCTAGGTCCCCTTATCTTTTGAGAATTATCCCATAATTAACTTAATATCTAGGCAGATATAAAATACGTATGTCAAGATGACAAAGGCCATTCAAGGGACAAGTTTCTTTACTGTTTGGTTTTGTTTAATATAAAAAGATTTTAAAATATTATTCAATTTCTGCACAACTTGTGGGGTAGCAACAGCAAAGTAAACTGTTAATTACATACCACAATGCTGTCCTAAGTGGTCCATTAAATTATAAACCAATACAAGAAGTGAGATTACTTGCTACTACAGCAAAACTACATTCATTTGTATTGTTTAAGATCACAGAAGACAAACTTTTCCTCCCCAAACTCTGCACCTCTGAATATGCTGAGCAAATTTTAGGCCACATACAACTTATTACCTATGAGCTCCTAGGTAAAAGAAAGCATTCAAAGTCAGCTGAAGCAGAAAGTTTACCCTGAACTAGTTAAACGCTGGAGCAATCAGTTAAACAATAAGGCTATGCTTAAAGTGCTAGTAGTGGAATTTCAGGAAAAGTATCCTTGAGCCCAAACTATACCTTGAAATTCATCAGGTTGGTTGATTTCTGTTCTCCACCCATTGAAACAATCTATGTCAACATTAAAGCAGTCAAAACAAGAAAATTGCACCTTTGTACATACCTTAAAAAATGTTATTAAAAGGAAATGTTCCTCTAATGAATGTGAATTCACATTCCACATAAAAGCAAATGGGATTTCAATTTAATTTAGCAACCAAAAGATTGCTGACTGCTCTGGTCTCCTGATCAACAACCATCAACGCAAGCATTGTTGCTACTCACCAGCAGCAAGTACAGGAAGCAAGAGGACTTGAGGAGTAATCAGATCTCATTTTAGAAAAACTGTTTAATAAGGACATATTATACTGCAGGAAGATCTCTACTTGTTCTCCTTACTGAATTGGGTATGTGGGTAGTCAAGAGGAGATCAATTTGCTACGGCCTCGGTACTGCACCTTTCAGATGCCTTGCAGATGCATCCAGATAGACTGGAGCATTGGGCAACGATTAAGGGGATGAAGTTTAACAAGTCCGAATGCCAGATCCTGCACG
>JANZLQ010000022.1:18708568-18759327 GCA_026212715.1 Elanus axillaris | reverse complement strand
TTTAAGAAGCATTTGGACAATGCCCTTAATAACATGCTTTAGTTTTTGGTCAGTCCTGAATTGGTCAGGCAGTTGGACTAGATGGTCATTGTAGGTCCCTTACAATGGAAAATATTCTATTCTATTCAAATGCCATTCAATCACAAAATAGAAATATCAGGGCAGGACGAGAATCCACCTAGGCAGGTGCAAGAGCACCTGCCACCACCAGAAACCCACAGAAAACAGGAGGGATGGGGCATGCAAAAGCAGTGCTACCCCGCAAGGCTTGTGACTTCTGCCCTCATATGACAACAGCACAACTGGCGAGCAACCCCCTGTGCCTCTCTAAACCTCACCCTGCTTATGGACAAGGACTTCTATAACATCCTCACCCATTTAATCAAGTAAGTGTAATAAACTCCAGTTGCAAGAGAGAGGGTCTGACCCCAAATCTACACACATTCCTTTAGAGAACCTGTCAGCTCTTGCACAGTTTAGCTTTGATCTACAGCGCACAGATCTCTGCCTGCCTGATGCTGCTCATGTACCTTAGAAACTCAGTATACACATAACAGGTTTTATATTTTGCTCATGCACTTACTACCCTTGAGGCTACTGGTGTACGTGAAGTCCCACACATGCATACAATTTTGTAGTGCTGGGGCCACTATCAATATGTAACAGGCTACTGCTCACAATTTAGGCAAGTTTATACCGGTAGTTTTAAACCCTTTGTTAGAAAGGAATCTTAAAGAGTTACCTTACATGGTGAATTTCAGGAAACAACCAAGAAAACACTTTAAAATCCTCCAAGTGTTTGTGATTTACCAAGACTATTGACCTGTCAATGACATGTTGCCAAAGCTTTTCAGCAAGTTGATCAAGGTGGTTATTAATGTGGGAAGAGAAAGCTGCCTTCTGTGTTTCCCCTGTGCTATTATTTATAGCACCACAGCCAACAAACAAGTAGGCCTCAGTATTGTTTTCATAAAACAAAGAAAATACGCTCTCTGCCTCCAAAAGCATACAATGCTTTCCCTTTGTTGTTTCATATCCTTTATGATTTTCCCGGTCTTATTTTGCTCTGTGGATAACTTATTTACTTTTGGTACCACCTGCTACATATATTTTACCTCCGAGATAAACAACATTTGAGTAGTAGGTTACTGTGTGTAGAAAACACCCAAGCCCTGCTTACTGCTGGTAATTAGAGTCACGCCGCTGAAGGGCAGTAGTTGGTCCAAACTCCAGAGGCAGCAAACCCTACAGATTGCAACATCTTCATAGTTCTTATGACGTACTGTGTGGATTCACTTATGCAAAGCTCAGATGAACACAGTTTTCTGAAGGTCAATCCAACTTTAAACAGAAAACAGGAACAACCAAAGCCCAGCCTGTAATATAATATTTGCTAATTCATAATTCTACCTATGTTAAATTTGACAGCTAGTTAAAGCTAGAAGGTAGTTTTGATTATTACTGGCAACTTGCATATAGTGTCATATAGATGTTAATTCTTAATAAGTTGTAATGACTATGTGTCTTTCAAAGAAACAATATGCTTCCATAGCCTTCCTTTCAAGTGCTCCTTTCAGGACTGAGGCTTAATAACAGGTTTCTGTAATAAGACAGTATGATTTCTTAGCCACCATATAGCTACTACTGTTCCAGTGAAAATTCCACAGATGTAAGGGATCGTCATGTCTGATAATCTCAGTACTCACTTGAAATTAAAATGCCAGTACTAACTATTTAAAGGATAGTAGCATGCTAATATTTATTTATAGATCATATCTCATGAAGTCTTACAAAACTCAAAAGACTTCTATTATCTTTTGTTCTTCTGCTGGGACAAAGCAGAAACACTGAGAGCAACATGAGGGAGCTCCTTCTGTTGGCTTACCAATCTTAAGCCCTTTTTCATACTGAAGTCTAAACTTACCTAGCAATATCTCTCAGAACAGAGACCAGAAATACAAATTCTGAGTCCTATAACCCCACCTTCAAGATAACACAAACATAAGCAATTACCAGTACGTATTCACAGCAGAGAGGTCCAAACATACTGTTAAATTATTATGAACCGTATTTGAAAATGTGCACTGTGCACCTGAAATACTATCAAATTTTATTTATATAGTGCTGCACATTTAGCCAATGTTTTATAGAGTATGATAAAATTTTCATGCTCTGGAAAGTGTGCAATCTTAAAAGATAAAACAAGAGGACAACAACTTAACCATGAAAGGGCATGGACATACTGCTTTTTATGAAAACAAGGCTGCAGCGGGTGTTCCCCAAAGGTTTAATACTCTTACAGTAAAAACAGCAGTAGGAAATCTGCTTCTGGAAAAATTCTGCTTGAGAAATAACAACAGGTAAGCCAAAACATGGCCTGGGTAACTTCAAGAGGAACAGAACTTAAGTTGCCAAAGACAGGTAAAGCTAAAGTAACAGGGGTATCACAGGACTGAATTGACCTCACAGCACATGAATAGTGTTCAGAGCAAAAGTCTTGCACATCCATTAACACCTCACCAGCACATCACCTAGGCAAGTAACAGTCCTGGACATAGGTCCAAAGGGCCACTGCATCCATCCCCTGTCCCCAGGGCAGGACCCATTTTACTTCTGTAAAGTAAGTGCACATTGGCATAACCTGCTCCAATAGATGTCCATGCTGCAGACTGCAGGCCTCCCCCAACACCCTGCTATTTACTAGTCAAGGGTACCCTATGCCCATCCTCAAGCCTAACCTGAATCTCCATTTCCATTCTGACCTTCCATCTGTGCCAACAGTGGGCATGGGGGACCGGTACCCTCCCCTTCTCCACAACAACCTTGCACTGACATCATGGCTGACTGACCCTGTCTAACCCCTCAACTCCCTCTTGGTTACCCCTGTAGCAAGGGCAGCACCAACAATGTCACTTGTACTCACTGGCAACCCTGGAAAGGAAACTCAAAGGGTTTTTTTGCCCTCCTTCCCCCCCCCCCCATTTTTTTTTTTTATTAAATCCAGTTGCTACTTTTCCCATTGAAATATCTACAGCAAACCATCATCACTTGGGGTTCATTTGCATCAGCACATCTGCCTCAAAGGGGAGAAAAACAAGTTTGCCTGTTCATTATCAGACCTGCTATTTAAAAATTCTCAAATATGCCATGCCAAGCGTACCATATTTAGACATATGTAATGCATACAGTGTACAAGAGGACCTGGGCCTGTACAATCTTATGGAGCAGTATACTAGGCATCAAGACGTTCATACATCTAGATCTGCCAAAAAATACAAGTAGTCCTACCTAACCAGCCAAATATTTACCAAATGAGATGAACATATATTTACTGTGCTTTTGACAGAACAAGATTTTTCTTGTCTCAGGTGTGCTGCATTCTGCCATTACTTCTGGAAAGAGCATTTTTCAATTGAAGTAAACTCAGCCTGAGTGAAACCAACTCACAATAAACTATTGCTACTCCATTTAAATACAATGGCAAACTAATAAAAGGCTGTGAGTGCACTTTAAACAAAACACAGTTGAATTAAAACATCTAAAAATGATCCCTCACACCAAAGGTTCCCTGAGAAAAAATTTTAAAATCCCAGTAGAATTATCGCTCACAGATTCTCCATATGATTAACAGCCTAGTTCTCATATTCTAAAGGGCTGTTCACATAGTTTGTTGGGGTTTTTTATTCTCTTTTCAGTGTCACAATAACTCTCCAAATCAAATGAGCTGCAGGCCCCAATATTTTGAAAACCATTACTTATCTTAAAACCTATCACATGCTATACCTCCTAAGCCATAAAAAGTAAGAGGTAAATTCAGGCAAAGGAACTATTTTGAAGCTGAAGGGAATTAGGGGATTACCGCTGTAAGGCACATACATGCTGGGCTTGCAGTGCCCTTGAAGGGCTGTGTCGCCTGTATTTTTCTGCGGAATGAGAGGAAGGGAGTCTTTTCAACATAGCTTTATCTCAACTGAGGAACATGCCTTTGCAAACTGCAAGTCAGCTCAGTATCTACCTGCTTAGTTACTGCTGAGGCTGTGAGCCTGATTTCCAACCAGCACTGACAATATGGTGCAAAATAACCTAAAAAGATCTAGACCAATTCCACTAAACTATCCGGCTGGACACACACCAGATGGAAAATTACCTTCAGCCATGGCTTACCTGAAGCTGGGCAATATATTTCATAAAACTACTGTTATTTAAATACAACAAAAGCAGGCAGAATGCTTTGCTCCTCCTCACAGTAAATGGAGACGGTACCCAATTTTGCTGAATAGCACTTCTTTCATGTGTCAGGCAGCAAAGCCACCAGCTCCAGCAGCACATGCACTGGGTCACAGCAGTCGCCTTCAGTACTTCTAGAAACTTGATGTTTCCACCTTTATTTCCACACCAACCCTATTCAACACTGCAGTGTTCCCAGACTGCTGCTACATAAATCTGTGGGTGAAGGAAATGGAACTTGGGCCTTCACCTGCCCTGAAAAGCTGAAAAATATCAAACTTTCTTCAATTAAAATCCTTTTAAAACAAGGGGAGTTCGAAACCAGAGTCATCTTAACTTCCGGAGATAAAAGCACAGCCCATTGTATTATCAGCATAAATAGTAAGAGCTGAGTATCTCTGATTCAAGTGTCATCTCATCACTTCCATTCAGAGTACGCATGTTACCTCTCTGTAAAGCTTGTTCTTACAAAGAACTATATTCTAGCAATTAATGTGCAGAAGCAAGTTTAAAGTAAAAATAAGCAAACAAACAAAATCTATCTGTATCAACAAGTGCTCATACAATTCTAAGTCATGTTGTCTCATTAAAATAACCATTATTGTGCAGGTTCTCCCCTGTGGTCCAGAGGGGTATTCTTATGAGAAGAAGCACAAATGCCACCCAAGAACAACTAACCCATCCCATAACACCCAGTTAGCTATACAATGTGAAGCTCTTAATCTGCTTGGCATGTCTGTGGTATTATCCAACAACAGAACATTTAAAATAAGCAGCAATACAAAATTTTCAGAATTGAAGCAAAAGTTTTGTTAGCCATTTACTTCGTTGCTCAGCTTTATACCTGAACTATTTTCAGTGTCAACTTTCCTCTTACAAACATGCAGAACTAACAACAGTGAACAAAAAGTTTGATTCAAATGTGAAATAAAACCTATACAATGGATCTGCTGGCAGCACCTTCCATTCAAGCCACTTCTCAAGCAGCTTTAGTGCAAGTTTGGATTTTACAGGAAAAATCTGTTAGTAGAGTACCTGTCTAGAAGGAACAGCAGGGGAAGCTGAACCGACAGATGATGGAGAAGAGGCAGCAGCCGAATCATGAGGTGGAAGGCAAGAGGGAGTTGGGAGCTGAGAATGGGACAAGCCTTTAGTAGGTAGCTTATTCTGTGTAGACCAGAAACAGGAGAGTTATCCAAGAGAAAGTGACAGTAGCACAGGTTAAAAGAATAATTTCACAGTCGTGCATCAAAAAAAATAGAAAGATAGTAACTAAAGTTCCACTCTTTTCTCTATTTTTGCACAATGACGAGCCATGGAAATCATCATGGCAAAACCTTCATGGCAAATGATATTATTGTACTCATTTTTCTTATAAAAAATATTTACAGTAGGAAGTAAGGTAAGGTAGTGCTGGGAAAAAGCATAACGAAAAGTAAGGAATGGCAGATTGCCCCAAGAGCTACTGCTCACCAATTCATTAGAAACTGTGAGCTACCAGCGTATACTTAAGCACAAGACATGGCTTATTCTACCACATTTCTCTTGTGCTAAAGTACTCTGACTAGCTTTATGATTTAGACTGTGTTCTACCTCAATTAAATTATGCAATAATATTAAAACACAGCTTTTTACCAGTTCCAGTGGAATCCACATTACTTTTCAGATCCACCCAGGATGAAAGGAAAGTTAAAAACAAAACCACTGCAATTTCCCCCCGCCATGAATCCCACATGTCTTCTAACTCAGCACTTCTTCAGGTGCAAAACCTAATATTCACCTTTGGAAACTCCATGGATCCAAACATTGAGGCAAGATGTGCTGCTTTCTCTTTAATGTTCTTTTTATGGAATTCCCTATTTGCTATGGTCTGAGCTCTTTTCTGCAATAAGAGCCAGGGAAGGAAAGCCAAGAAAAGAGAGAGAGAGAGATATCAGTTAGTGTCACATACATCATCAGAATACAGAAAGTTTGTAGAAAGACTTTTTACAGTCTTATATTTAACCTAAAGTCAACAGAGGAAAAAGCCAGCATAACCAGGGAAAATACAGTATACAGATTAACATATGCAGGTAAGAGATAGAAAGGAAAAGAAATTGCTTGTCACCTGTTTCATTTTTTCCTCCAGGTGCTGAAGACGCTCAAGCACTCCAGAAAGTACAAATGCAGCAGAACAGGCAGATGCGAGATTTTCAGAGGTTTCTGACAGACTGGGCTGGGTATCTGTTTTTTGTACAGTCTTTGCTCTCCTGGCCATATGATCAGAACCACTTAAAGACTGTTTGGGTTCCCTGACCTCGTGTTCGCTCCTAGCTACCACCTGAAACTGGGAAACACTTGAAGTGAAAAAAATCTGCTTTCTGCACTAGTATGCAGCATATGCAGCTTTTAAGGATGATTCTGAGAGCGCAGCACAGTCATGCACATAACTAGAAATCAAATGTTCTCACATCACTCTTTGCACACCATCTACTGCATCTCTGATGCTTGTGTCCAGGCACTGAAATAAATCAGTCCTACATAACTTATGCAGGCCTTGACATCCTTCTCTAGGTTTGTGTCAGTTTTTATGAAAAACCCCAGATAGCATCAGTGCAGAAGAACATGACACTACATCTCCTTCTAAGGCTTTTAGCAAAGGTTATGGGATTTTTTTTTAGCATCACATCTGCCTGAAACTAAACTTAAAATGAAACTGTAAGAACATAAAAAATAGTTTTTGGCATAATTCTAGATCTAGTCTGACCCAAGTAAAGCTATAATGTATTTCACATTTAAAGCATTTTCTGAGGAGTTCAGAATAGGTCTCTGAATTTAAGTCATCATATAAAGTAGCTTTTGAAGTAAATGAAACATTTGAACCAGTTCACCTTTATCAAATTCAGTCTTAAAAATGACCTTCCAGTTTGTTTTTTCACGACAGTTTTCTACTTGATCCTATCTGTCCAGTTCAAAAAATACACAAACTTCCCAAATTTTGCAGAATTAAAATTAAAAAAAACTAATGCCAATCAACTTGCAGTGTGCTCCTTATGTTTCAGGATAGCACACTTGCCTTTAAAACAACAATTCTCTACCTGTTTATGAATCCACATTTTTCATCAAGCTGATCTGCATATTTCCACTTGCAATGCAGAACTCATTTCACTGCAGACCACTCTTGAAATGCCACTACAGGTTATTTACTTCCACTTAAAACTCTAACGTGAAGTGAATATCAATACTATTTGATATGAGATTGCTTTCATTGGAAGTACTAAGAGAAAATTTTAGACAATGTATTAAAAAAATTTTGCCCCATGTATATTAAGCCACAAAAAAGCTTTCAGCAGAAATTATTATCACAGGTTCTACTTAAAGAAATAGAAAAACCTGGGCATCAATATCAGCTTTTCAATGCTCAAGCTTTTATCTGAGACTTTTTTGCCAGGTTTCTTGGGGTAGAAAACCCCCTTGCCTTATCATTACAACAGCCCAAAGCACCAAGTACACACACACACAAATTTTCAGGTACTGCTGTAGTTTTCTTGCATGTTAAATGTAGCTATGTAATTATATTTATACAATTTGGAGTCTAGATGCAATAACACAGAAATCAACACCTATGTTTTTAGGGGTTTTTTTTTCCACACTGTTACTAATTTTTTCAAATACTTTTCTCATCTGGTCAAGTGGGTGTAAAAGAGCCTGAAACTTCAATGTGGTTTTCACAATTCTCAGCTAAATATATCTGTTAACTCTGCAGATTACATCCAAATATTGTTTTATATGTTCTGTAGTTACACAACAACATTGAGTTCCCAGCAGTAAGAGAAACGATGCGCTTGTTAAGTGTTACTCATAAGAGTTCCTACCTGCCTTTTTGGTTGAGGTGGAAGAAGACTTGGATCCTTAGGTTTAGCAAAGCGAGGATTAACAGGAGGGTCAGAAGAGAGCAGGGCTGGTTTATCTATTAGCTCCTTGTAAAGCATTTTTTAAATTATAAAGACAGAGTGGGGGAAAAAAAGGAAGACAGAAAATAGGATTCAAAGATCTTTTGACTCAGAAAGAAATAAAAGCTGCTTTTAAAGACATGTTACTATGGAGCTTAACAACATGTTCTGCAGATTTTTGTCACCCACCCATTTTATTAACCCTTTCCACCATCAAAGATATACTTAAAATTCAGCACATTCAGTATTCTTTAAGAGAGATTATGATCAAAAAGTAACACACCAAGGCTCCCTTCAACATGGCCCAGGCAAACCTCCACAAACATATTGCACGCAGAAAGCTCACGGCATTGACAAGCAGCCAGGTAGAGTGCAAACAACAGTGGTTCACTGACTGAGGAAGTCACTTGACATGTATAAAGGCTACACTTCTGGAGGAATTAAATATGTAAATAAACAAATGGATACAAGCACAAAGATTTAAGAAAGCCACCATCCTTGACAGAACCTCGACACCTTGTTCATCTTTCCTTCAGATCTTTTAGGTGACAGATCTGAATGCACTTGACTCAAACCATCACTGGCCTAAGTGTGATTTTGAGCTTATCCCTACCTTGACAGCACTGGATTAGTTTTAAACCACCACTAGTCACACTAATAACAAACCATGAAAATGCTGTGGAATGTACAAATATATTCCATTATGCCTACTTTAGGAATGGAAATGGAAGCCAGACACGTGTTGCAAAAAATTAGGTCCCTTTCTTACACTTTCTTAATTTTCCACAAAGATTCCACTGGATATGTAGTGTCCTTTATTCATAGAATATAGGAAGAAAAAAACCAACCCCTCCTGCAATACCATCTGCAGCCAGCTTAAACTTCCATACAAGGCAAAAATTCTACAGACTGGCTTACAAGAGATTTCTAGATACTGCAATTCCACTACACTTTATTAATATAATAGATTTTAATACATTATATTAATATGCATTAGTCAATCTACATTAGTCATATTTGTTTGCTAAGTATTGAGAGGAATACCTTTAATTTGCATAAAGTATAAAAAACAGACAAACCACTTCGAACACATAACAAATCCATTTTTTCCCTTGGAAATCTGCATCATGTTCACAAGGAGAGACCACAGTTTAATTTCAGAGATTACTTTCATGTTAATCTATGACCTACCTGCCTCTGAAAAATTTTATTTGGAGCATTCTCTTCAAACTTTGCCAACAGTTGAGTTGCCATTGATTTAACTTTATTCTGGTTCATTCCTTCTCTGCCATCACTCTGTTCTTTCCCAGCATTTGTCCCTTGGCTTGAAAAGCCTGAAGCCTATAAGGAAACAACAAACTATGATTTTCTGGAGTTTACCTACGACACTCATGAAGAGAGAGAAAGAAAGAGATAACATCCTGATCAGCAAAGGGTGAAAGGAAATACAGTCCACAGTATATTAAAAATGACACCATTTAGCATGCAAAAATCACCAAAAAATAATTTCTTTGGTCCCAGAGTACAGTAAAAAAGGGAACATTAATTGGTGCTGGTGATGATAAAGCAGGTAACTAATCAGAGAGGGGCTAGAAACCAAGCTGCAATGAAAACTCTTCAAATAAAAATTTGTTTAAATAACTGAGTTGGGAAAAGATAAAAAATAAACAACCCACAATACCTTAGATGTTCTTGGGTCAGAAAGAAAACTAGTGCAATTTAGGTAATCCTCCCAACCAAATGATTTAAACAAATTTAGCTTTCTTTTAGTGCACACCACAGTAAATTCAAGGTTTTAAGGGGAAAGGCTTTTGTTCCCACCAAGCACAGGAGGCCAAGCCCTGGCCCCCCAACTCCCGCTGCCTCCTCAGCTCTGGTGCTCATCAAGGAGCTGGATACATGTGGACACCACTGAACACCAACCTCCTCAAAGACACCAAAAAGACCTTTTCGACGCCTTTTGTTAGTCTCATTTTCTTCCACTTTCCCTTCAACCTGAAACGGCAAAGGCAAAACAAGTTCTATGGATTACTGCAGCAGTTACCAGATTTACCCAAACAGTTCCTCCCAGGTTATTAATTTTCATAACCAGGCAAGTGTGGTCTGGCCTGTGTTAAACAAGGCAAACAAAGGGGATCAGTGCCAGCATGCGGGGGTCTTCACTGCACTGTTACGCCTCGTTAGGCACCCCCCCCAGCTCAGCGGATCTCTCCTCACGCAAGGAGCCCGGTGGCCCTCGTGGCAGTTACCATCTATATAAAAGCTGCCCTGTAACCCCACCTGGGAGCTCTCACTGGACTCCGATGGGTGAAAATACATACTCATACTCTTTGCTGAACACAGACATAGCAAGGTTGGCATTTACCTTTTCCTCTTTCAGTACGGAAGAGTTTATAACTCATAAAGCACTAGCACATCCTTGAAGGCATTACAGCATCAGTTATTCTGTGAATTTTAATCTAGACTGCACTGGTTTCTAGATTAGTAACAAAATCCAGAACCCCCTCACTCTTTCACTATAGCCTCCACATCCCTTTTAACTTAGATATCTGCATGCAGATTATGTGTTCACAGCGCACACATATCTCCTTTTCTGGAGCAACTGTTGTCTGCCTTAAAGGTCTGTCTCCCTTGTAAGGTTCACCTCTCTGACTATGGCTTTACATTACAGTACTTAAGCAACCAAATTGCCTATTTTGTGCTCAAGATATGCACATATTTCATTATTTTACTGAACTAGAGATTACACAAATAACAGATAATACTTCATACTCAGCCTGCACAAACTGTCAAAATAGTCAATGCTTAAAAAATGTCTATCAGTTCTTATTAAATTCAGTCTTGAAGAACTGATACAATAAAGAGGTGGTTTTTTTTTTTAAATGTCATATTAGGTTATATTTTATGAACAATAAACTACATTCCACTTATTTGCATTTGCCAACGCTGTAACTTAGTGATTACTCAGCCAACTTAAGAAAAAAGAATAAAGAAAGAAAGATCAAAGAATACAGGCTTCCTCTTTACATATACACTGTTTTTAATAAATCATTATGCACTGAATAGAAGTAATCCCAAACAATGTCTGGGCAAACACCAAAAGAATCAGATGACAATATTTTCATTACTTTGTATGCTTTGGTACATTGTCTTCCAAGCACCAGCTCTCAATAACCTAGCTTTGCACTACCTATAGTCATTAGCCTACAGAAGAAGAGCAAACAATGTAACAGCACAATGTATTCTGCATAATAATCTGTACCACATAAAAGCAGAATTTGCCTAAGTGAATGGAGCAAACAAGATGTTGCCTTTCAAAAATCTTACATAAAGGACTTTATTAACATATTTACAAAGAAGTGAAAGACAAAGCAATTTAATTGCCTAGCAAAACTCCAAGAAAAAGGACTCTGCCCTTTATTGTGTAAACACCTCCATTCATTTATTAGTCTGGAGCACAGGAAATCTCAGTTCCTCTCCAGCCCAGCCCTTGTAGGAGAATGGAAAACATGATCCAGCCCAGCACACGCTGCCAGAACAGCTTCCGCCACACCAGCTCTGGGCCCCCGCTTCCCAGTCTCTCACAACCTGCCCAGATAAGGATCCCTCTTCCAGCCAAATAAAAGGACAAACTAGATGGTACGGAGAGTTTAGTAAGCAACACTGCTACCCCAGCTGGTATTTGACTCTGTGATAAGCGAGTACTCGCCTACTGTCAGACTGGATAGCACTCAGCACCACTTTTTGCAGGGGAAAGAATCATAAAACTGAAGCCACGGCCAAACTCTTAACTCAAGCAGTTGCTTTCCAAGGAGCTTCATTTCCCAGCTAGTTTCAGACAGTAATGGCACTCGCAAGTCTGTGTCCTAACCCAAGTACTGTGTTTCTTGCTTAGTTTCATGCCCTGTCCATGACAGGGCTGCAAAGCCTCATACAAAATAAGGTCTCAACAGTCCTGCTCCCCAAGCCAATTTGGAAAATATTGCTTCCACTTCTCATTTCAAATGAGCCCCTGTAAAAACCAAAGTGAAACCAAAGGGGCCCGTCAAGCAAATCACCTCATGCTTTCATGTAGTGCCAAGAACTATATCTCCTCTTATGACAGAAGGCACTTTTCTTGACGGGAATTTAGTCAGAGGGGTGTATGGCTTAGTAATGGAAAGCTCTCCCCATTACTAAAAGTCTATCTACTTCTGTAAACAACTCGTGGAAAAACAACAATAATGCGGTCATGAAAAAGTTTTTTCGTCTAAAGAAGTCACCCACAAGAAAAAGTAATGTTTATTTTGCCTATTTGGTTTCTCAGTGCTTGGTTAGCTGGGAAACATGTCACTTGGTTTTGTGTATATGTGGGTGGCAGGGAAAAGTTATTTCCTGACAAGGATATATGAGGTTACTGGGCAATCAACTGCCCACAGATTTTGAAAATGTGTTTGTGGATGGAAAATATTCAATATGTAAGTCAGTCTAGGAAATATCTGGAGGTTCTTGAATAATTCTTCATGTAAAAAAAAATCATATTTCTAACAAAATGGAGAAGATAGCAACAAATTTAAAAAGCAATATATTAAAATACTGAGAAATGCAGTACATATATGTATACCTGAACTTTTATTAAGGACAGTGAATTCCAAAAGAAGTAGGAAATCTGTAAGTTTTGGAGGCAAAACTTACAAGTCTCTGCTTAGGTGTAAATGAAGCAATACAGTTAAGCATTAAGGAGGTCTGTTTAAAGAAAAAAAAAAAAAAGAGAAAAAAAACCAAAGATGTTGAGAATCATCATAGTAGATAGATATACAGTTTATGGTTAGCCCAGGAAACTCAAAACCTGGAACAGTTTTGCATTAAGCTGTGTTTCAGAAAATGCAGAAGGTAAATTCATTTTGGTGGAGGAGTATATGCTGCTGTCTAACTTGTGCTGGTTAATCTGCAAGAGTTGTACTTGAGATACTGCTGCCTCTAAGCCAGGTTGTGCAGACACTCCCCTTTTAAAGTGAAGTTAAAATGAAGGTAAACTTGGCTGGGAAAGAAAAGCCCCTCCTCAAGGTCTCCTTTCAGAAGAGGACCAAGTTAATGAATAGGCAGAAGGTGAAACAGTTTATTACTGAATAATGTCATTAGAGCAACTTTTAAATTAAATAATGTAAAACTTTTGAAGTTGTAATCCATTCAGAAACATATACACAATACTCTCACTGCACACAGTCCTGTGGCAGAGAGTATTAACTCAGGTCTCCATAACTCTTCAAGGCCCTGGAGTCTTTCATTGCAACATGTATGGGCATGGATGTATTTTATACAGAGACATAAACAGGGCCTGTCAATAAGTTTTCATTAATAAGTGACCAAGAGAGAAAAGTATATGGGTATGACTAAGAGATCATTATCTCAGTCATGCTAGTCAACCTGCCCACTGTTTGTCACCATCGCAGGCTTCATACATCTATAAGGGTTTGAAAGCTTCCACAGCATCCACAAACTCTTCAAATCGCTGCTTTCATTAAAAAACAGCACTCCCTCCCAATCAATAAGCATTATAGCATACCAGTGATTATTTGAACTGATACTATGGCTGTATATTTAACCCTAAGAATACAGAACTACAGTACTATTTTTATTACAGGTAGAAATAGCCAGAAAAATTCCAGACATTCTCATCTCAAAAAAAGCAAACCCAAAGCCCCCTAAAATAAAAAACTTAGCATCTAGCATTGCACAAAGCCTCCTAAAACACCTTTAGAAAAATTTCCAAAAAATAAAAGACAATACACACAACAGAGCCAAGATCTCAAATATTTCAAGTTGAAAATGGCAACTTACAAACACACCAAATAAACACATCCTCCTCCTGTCACTTTTACCTACACTGAAAAAGACTGACACAGACCATGGATATGAATTCTCTCCAAGTACACCCAAATTCTCATTGTGATTTGCAGTTTTGCATTTGCACAGAATGCTCAAATGGGACTATTAGTAATGCTTCAGCAATTTGACACTGACAATGCTTCCATTTTATTCTTACAAACATCATATGGATTGAGTGTGCATGTGTGTGTTAGCTTTGTTTACTGTGAAATCTTATTTTAATTTTTTAATATGCTCAAAAATCTCCTTCTACAGGTCTTTTAATAGTGGGAGATAGATATATATATATAGAGAGAGAGAGATACAAACCCCTTATTTCTAAGCCTGACAGTTTATTTTAATCTTTTTAAAAGAGAAAGATTTATAGGGCAAGTCTTCCTTTACAACTTACCTTTGGTACTCGTTTTCGTGGTAAAGTTAAACTGATATAATTATTAAAGATGAAGTTCGATGATTTTGCTGAACAAAGATCATTATTTTCTCCATTTTGCTTGTCGCCAGCATCTGTTCAAAACCACAACTGCTTAGGATATTTATTCAGATTTCTTTTTTAAATAATTTGACTAAGCCAGAACTTTCCAGTTGAGTGCTGGTAGCAATTATATGTAAGAAACCCAGACAAATAAAAGTAAATACATACAACATAGGGTGACTTTAAAACAGAAAGAGAAACACCCTGGAATGGGCATTCTGTATGCGGTCATCCTTACCAGAGAATCACTCTAACAATCTGATACATGAACTTCACGATGTCAAGCAGCAGTTATCCAGCTGCTCCTGTTCTCTGAAACCACCAAGGACCCACAAAACCCTGGTCTTCAATCAAGTTTTCCCCCCTTTGCTTTTTAAGCATAAGGTAACTATTGCATACAGAAGCAGGCATGCTCACATGCCAAAATGGCTCAGCTGGGAAAGGGCTCTTGGCTCAAGAGCAGTGCTCACAAGCAGCCTGGATGAAGTGCTTCCACTCCCCAAACTTGCAAGAATTAGGAACAGTCTGGGTTTGGCTTACCTACTGCCCGCAGAGGTGTGCCCCTGAACAGTTCGTAAAACTTGGAGAGGTACATGACCATGCTGAGCTTGTCGGGCTCCCCGGCTGACCCCACCTCCTTCCCCGTGGTCACAGGGGGGATCCCAAACTCCTGCTCAGCAACATCAAATGCCAGCTGGTTGTTTTTGACAATGTCCTCTTCATTCAGAGCATCGAAGTCACTGAGGGAACAACATACCGGCATCAGTGGCAGTTTGCTCTCAGGCCCCTCAGAAACATGCAGTGCTCCCCTGTCCGTTGGAGAGCTGCAGAACAGCACCGTGAACCAGGGCACCGGTGCTTTGCTGGTCAAAGCTACAGAGTCTACATGGTGCCAAAGGTAAAAGTCTCATACAAATCCCCTTGCTACAAATGCTGGCTTTGCCAGAAATGTGATTTAAAAGCTATTTCACTGAACTGGATTTTGATGTAGTCCCATGAAAAAGGATTCCCTTATTTATGAAGAAATGCAGTTCCTCCTCAGAAGTGCTTTTTCCTTTCCAAATGCTGCTGTGGTACTACAGATTTCACCTGTTAGCAATTGACTTTTTAGTTTCAATTAGTTCTGTACATCATAAAAGCCAGAAGGAGCAAATTTATGCTAGCATTTTATGGAACAAACATGTTATATGTGTGCACACACACATGCAAAGGGACTACATTTCTTTTTAAGGTGTTACTCACACAGTTTGGATGACAATCTCCTGCCCATATTGTAACGGATTTAGCAGTGCACTAAATAAGTACATCACACATCTGGAACTGTATTATTTATCCTCTAATCCATTTTCTATGGGACCTATTCTAAGACTGACCTCTTGATCAGCTTCCAAAATTCATGATTAAAATAAGCATGTGAATAAATTACAAAGCTCCATGCAGGGTAGTTTCTTTCTCCTCATAAGGAATGTGAGTTTTTGAACCCCCAAAGAATTTCTCTCTCCCCCCACCACCCACACACCCTGTTTCTGGAGCTGGGGGGCTGCAGGCAGCCCTCTGCCCCAGCCCTGCCCAGCAGCTGCCTCTCTTGCCTGCCCAGCTTTCATCCGGCCAAGCCCTTCAGCAGTTCCATTTAATACAAAAAGCCAAAAAGATCCGAACACAATGTTAATTAAAAAGCAGGAGGTCTGTTAACTCAGGAAGATATAGCGAGCAGTGCTTAAGAGACATGCTCTCCACAGACAGCAGATTGCTTTCTACACTCTCTCTCCTCCCCTTATATCCAGAAAACCATCCATAATTCCAATTTTTTAAAACTAACACTGAGGCAAAAAAGTATCTTATTCTTACAAAGTTAGCTCTTCCCCTGGCAAAGCTGCACAAACAAGCACCCCGGGTATTGCTCCTATTTTTTCCAACTTATCGCACCTCATAAAAGAGCTCAATCATTTATTTCATTTATTCATAATAAAGGGAGGCTGCCAATAATTCATTCGTGACTCCCAAGTCTGTGTACAAAGGCAAGACAATGTGTCTGCTGCATTTTGGAGACTGGTGAGAGGTCAGAAGAGTCACCGCACCACAGACTGCATCACACAGGCCCAGTAACCCAGTGCCAGCAACTGCCTTTTCCTGACACCTGTTACACACTGACCCTCTCGTATCCAACCAAGGAACCTTACAAAATATTCATACATAAGAAGTTGGGTCTTGTAGGGTTAGAAGCCCAGAAACACTGTCAAAAGGGGAATGTTGGCTTACATTCAATCCTTAAACAGTTAATGTTCAAGGGCTAGTCCTTGTTGCGTAGCCCACGTGCAAGGGCACTGCACTCTTCTGGATGAAGAGCTGTACAAAGCCACCATCTCCTGTGCACCTCCATGGCCCAACGATTCCCTACATGTCTCTCACAGCAACCACTGCAACACACTGAGGACAGCTCAGTTAAGGTTCATCCAGGTATTTCTGTAACTCATTATGTGCTATTATGGCTGTGGTTTTAAACATATACTAAAAACCTGTCTCCAGGGTCCCAGGAATGCAACTCTCACATTCTCCAAGCACTGCAATTTTTGTTTTAAATAGCCATGTGACTCCTACAAACATGATCATAAGTCATAAGGTTCAAAGCCTCCCTAGCTCTTTGAAAGCATATATATTTCATTTTAAATGGCATGCAAGGATACAGAAAAAACAAAGCAAAAGACATCCCCACCCTCTCCATCCCCCAAACCTGGCAATGGTGTGCACCTCCTTGCAAAAACCAGCAGTAGAAAGAGACTGTAGAGTATCAGTGTTCTGGTTAGTCTTACACTATACTTTGGTAAATGCTTAATACATCCTACACTCAAGGTCTTGACCTACAGATGTCACTTACATGAGGTCAGGTCTGAAGCGATGGATAATTGCACACAATGCAAGGCCACTTTTCCAGGAGGTAGTCAGGTCTGTGATGTTAACGTTACGGTACCCTTCTGTCTGTTTCTGACACCAGGTCAAAAGCTTGTTAGGTCGAATATCTGACTCTGCAGTTACAGTGGAGAGCAAAACCATTTCTATCAGTTTCTGTATGCTCAGAAGGCTCTAAATATTAAGCCACAGCAAACACGAGGTGTAACATACCATGTCTTGAGAGATTCACTGATCTTCTAATGGAGCTTACTCTTTGAAGAGGACATTGATGTAACTCATTGGTAACATATAATTGTCTCACCTACAAGTAAAATCATTTGGCAGTGTAATGTTAGAATTGCTTGGAGAGAAAAAATAGTTTTCTTTCTAGGTTAACTTTATCAACAGCTGGATCCAAATCAAGGAGTCTCCTGAAGATTTTGTTTATGCACTACTTGTGGCCCTATTTCTCCTGGACAAAAAATTGACTATGATTTCACAAGCAACTTTTAACTACTGACCTGGTGAGGTCGCACACAGCTTGAGTTCAAGTTTGGGTATCTTGTTCCTGGGTCAATGGTATACTGGTCAAAGTTCTTGTTAATATTTTCAGGGGTAGTCTGAGGCAAGAGTCGATAAATGCTCTCTCTTATAGAGAAAAAAAGATGCAAGAAAAATTGATTAAAATAAATATTTATTATATAAAGAGTATTTTATTTTTTGCAGCTACCTGCACCTTATTATGATTCCGCCATGGCAGGTGTTATGCACTAAATGCATAATGCATCCTCAAATGCATAATGCATTTCTTATCTCTCCTCAGCAGAAGAACGATGTCAGACAGAAAAAGGACAACAAAAAGACAGACTCTTAGAACTTATGGGCATATTTTCCTGAGGCAGGAAGCAAGGAAGAAGAACAAAAAAAAAAAAAGGGCAAAAAAAAAGGAGGTTACATCATTCAATCATCTGGTTTTGCTTTAACCTCCACCCAAGGAGTAACTTCTTTACCACATAACAGCACTAAATCCCATCATTCTGCAATTCCTATAACCACCATAGCCTTTTTTATTATGCTGTTCAATTTTCCATTTGGGACTATGCTGTATTTGAGTCATCCCACTGGCTTCTATCTTAAAACTTCTCAAAGCACTGTACTTAGTAATGCTTCTACTTGCATAACCACAACGATGACTATTTCTATTGTGTATCTACCCTGAAACAGCTGGGGCAGCTGTAGCGGAGTAGGGCAGTTGCCATAAAGACCAAAGTCAGAAACTTCAACAATCAGATCATGGTGACACCAGGATTGCTGGTGTACTTAACAACAGACTTTTTTGCTCTGGCTAAAAAGATATTACATAAAGAAGCTTATGACGCAGCTTTACAGCTATTCTCTTTTGCCACACATTTATCAGTCTAAATAAAGAGGGCATCAGGACTACTAAGCTAAAACACAGAGTTAAAGTCACAGATACCAACTATGAAAGCTGTTAGTGTTAAAACTATTTATTTAGACTTGTTTCAGGATTTATTTTTTTTAATTAAAAAAAAACAGGCGCTGAAATGTTTGGAGGGTTAGTCTTTTGACACAAAGTATCTTTTGTTTAGTTCCTTAAGGATCACACTTAATTCTAGTCATTAGTGACTTAAATTAGTGATTTAAACCCATGTCAGGCACACTGCTGGATCTCTGTATTAGTGTGCAGAAGCTTAGGGAACAAGGGCCTACTGCTATTTTAAATTGTTCAGTAACCTGAAGGAAGGGATAATTTCAACCCAATGCCACTGCAGCGAAGAAGAGTATTTCTTTTGGCATTGTGAATTCCACTGCCTTCTACCAATACTGCAACTCTTTAAAACAGTGGAAATGATGGAGAAGACAACAGCGGCACTCACCGTTCAGCAAGGACTTCTAATGGGGGTTTTCCTTGAGCCCAGCTCCGTACCATCCATGCAGTATCAAAAGCAGCTAAGAAGCCTCTTGCACAGCCTGTACCCATTGGCCAGAAGGGCTGTAAGAAGCATTTACATTTTAATTCCTTGTATTTCTTAAGGTCTTATTGCAAAAGTAACTTGCCATGTGAATTTGGAGTCTAGGATTCCATCCTGTCTTAGAAAAATAGCCCAGAAAGAGTCAAGATATGACATAGCCAACTCTTGTAGTTTTTACATGTTTCTTTCCTCCAAGTCTTAGGTAATGAAAAAGACTGCTTTCACTTTTTCTTTTTTTTTTTAACTTCTATATTTAAAAACAAATTTCTTAACCTCAAAAGGTAAAAGCTGAGGAAAAAAAAAAAAGAGACTCAATACTCAAGAATTAATCAAGGAAAAAAATAAAAGGGAAAAAAGATGCCTTTCTTTTCATCTCCTAATTTTGCTTTGGACAGATCTTTTCAAACACTTCAGGCTGTCACCATGAGTTAAAAAAAAAAGTAGTTGCAACATACACTTTTCACTTCAGAAAGAGAAAAAGAGAACATATTAAGGCAAAAAGACTGCAATAAAAACTTGGACCAAGTTTTTCTCTGTGATGGAAGTGAGGAAAATTATGCCATGCACCCAAGCTGAGGACACACAACTCAGTTTTCAGACAGAAATACAACTTGCATAAAGCAAAACAGGATCTCAGCCAGAGAGACTGCCAGCCAAGCATTAGTTATGACAAACTATGGCATAAAAAAAGAAAAAGGAAAAAAAAATTGATTCCAAAGAAGGTACCATTGTTTCAGGACATGTAAGAGAAGACAGTTTGTTTTGGAGGATAGACTAAAAGGCTGGATTAAGGGAAAAAAAAAAAAAAGACTCCTTGAAGGGCATTCCAAGATATACCTCAAGCAAACTATCTCCAACAAGCGCCACCAGGAGCTGATGTCTGTGCCTCTCTCTCACTAGTGCAGCATTTTCAGATGCATACATGGAAGTAAAATCAAACATTGCTACATCTGGTTGCCCATAGTGATTAATTGCAAAATCCAAGGATGGCAGCTGGTAATTGGTTGCAAAGTCAGCAGCTTCTCTCGCATAGGACAGTAAACTGCTCTGGTTCACATTTTCTCCACAGAGGAGCAACTCAGTATCAATATAGTCCTGCAAGGAGAGAAGCACAGAGGATTAGATACTCCAGCTATCCTCTCTAGATGGGAACGTTGCAGTCTCATAGCATCAATGTTGCAACTACACATCTCACAACATAAAAGAACCAAGTGAGATTTGTCACCTCCTTCAAAAAGTTAATACACAAACATAGGTTACTGTACTGCCACAAACAGGAACACTCTCTATGCCAACACTGAATAAGCACCTTTATTTGCAATAGAAGTTTACAGTGCCTCCCAGTTCCTCGGTTATGTGTTATTTTCATAACATTACTTCCTTCCCATCAAAAGATGTTATCATCATCACTGCAATGCTTTTCTGCATGTGTGCACCCCACAACTGAAACCACACGAGAGCAAAAGTACTGATGTACCGATGATACAACATGTGGGTCTCAGCCTGAAGGTTTGACTTAGCATCTCAGTAACAACACATTCAAACTTAGATCTTAGAAGCTTTTCTGTTGTTCTGCTTTAGGCTGGGTTTTTTTTGGCCTTTGTGGCCAAGGACCCTGCCTTTATAGGTCACCCTACTCAAAGCCAGTGATTATTCATACAGCAGTTTCTATTTACAGCTTAATCATGGATGAGACCCTTAATCACAGGGATGATACCACAGAACCGCTATTAGCCCAGCTGTTTTGATGGACTGGTTTTGTTTTGTTGGCATGTTTTCTTCCCACTCAGACCTGAGCAGGTCAGGAGAACAGCCCTGACAGGCCACAGCTGCTGCTCCTCTTCTCCAAACTCCCCACAGATCTTCAGGGAGTGCGCCCACCCACAAACACCAGCTTCGCAGCCCCAGGTGCTCCCCCATCACCACACACTCTGCTGGGGCTGCCCCTTCCCATCTCCCACCCGCTGGGCATGGCCAGCTGCTCCGTCCTGGGAGCCCCTGTCCTGCAAAAGGGCAGGAAACTGTGGCACCAAGCGTGGGAGTCTATCAGAAAGCCAAGAAGCATTCTAATAGCTCCCGACAAGTAGTTCCTTGGGGAAATTATACTCAACTGCTTTAGCACCATCTTATTTTGCAAGAAAAATTGACCTCTCTTGGGGTTCCAGGAAGATAATTTTAAATGGTGCCAAAACACTTTACTGAAACTAAAGAAAACAACCCCTCACATCTTACAGAAGGAGGAAAAATTAAAAAAAAGAAAAAAAAAGAAAACAAAAAGAGGGCTCAAAGTCCCAAGTACCTTTCAAAGTTCAGGCCATCGTGTTTATAGCCTCCTCCTATCATGTTTCACCTGCTTCAGAGAATTTGCGATTTAGCGTGGGAAAGGTTTTAACACTTCCTTATTTGCCTGATAAAACTGAACATAGCTGTGCTAAGTTCTCCATTAAATAAATAAGGTTTTTATTTTCTGGTGTGATGACCACATCAAGTATTTCCAAGGTGAGTCAAGATTCCATTTCAGCCAGTTTCAGAACAGACAAATTTAGGAAGTCTTGTTTTTAGTTTTTTACAGAAACTTTGTGCTGACTGGAAGGAAAAACAAACAAGCAAACAAAGTCAGGCTAAGACATAAGTGATGTGAGCTTTAAAGAAGTGATCTAGTAAGTCTATAAACGCCCTCTATAACATGTAGCAATGTTTATGTTAATGTTCACACTTATTCTGTTCCAAATAAATAAAATAGGGTTTTAGCCAGCATTTTTACATACATTAATAATCACTCCTTTGTCCAGAAGAGACTGCTTTTTTGCTGTCATCACAAAATAATGAGTGCTATCTTTGTAGTAAACAATATTCTCCAGGTCAATTCCTGAAAAGACATAATACATTTGTTATGAAGTACAGTACACTGTTTGTGTCATTTACTAACAATCCCCACAGGTGTGTTTCCTTCTTGGGATACATTCACTTTCCCAGCTGAGACAAAGCATTAGTGGACAAGATGCTCTAAAACAAACCAAAACGAGATCAGCCTTACCATACAAGAGTTTGTCTCAGCATAATTTATTTAACATCCTTTTAAGGAATAGCCAGTTAACTACACCCTTAATCTTCTGAGGCAGAAAAAGGGGAGCCAAGGGAACAAAGTGCTTTTTAGGTTTCCAGGGCTCTGGCACCAGGCCTAACCAGGAGTTTGGGTTTCTATTATAATAATAATAATTTTTTTAAAAAAAAATCAGCTGTAAATCAAGAATGGAATTGCTTGTACTGACAGTAGATGCAACTATTCTGAAACCCCTTTTCATGCAGATTTATTTCACAGTTTATATTTAAATACTTATGGCAGATTCCTGTCTAGTTCTTTTCAGTTTATCAGATCTACACATCAAAAAGCAAGAATAAACTCCTCGCAGAAGGGCAGAGCCTTGTTCACTGGGTTTAAGCTGTTCAGTATGTGAACGGATACAAACAAAACTAACCACGTCTTAAGGGAAATCTTTGGGCACTGAAAATGCTCTTCTAAATTTGTTCAACATAGCAGACATTTTTACAGTTGAGAAAAATTTAAACATTAAAACAAGCTATGATGTGGCCATGCCCAAGGTAAAAAAAATTATGAAAAAAACCCACTGTACCATAAATGGACACCTCCATCTGCAAGATACTTACATCAACAGCATTTTATCACTTTTTAAAAATACAATATATTTAAATTGATGGTAACAGGAATAGGAGGATGGCCTGGCAGATAAAAAATTCCTCTATTGCCTTTTGTATTTGGTTGTGGAAAAAATGAGGATGTACTCACCTGTTTCTTCCTTAAGGTCCTGGAAGAACTTCTGATTGAAGATGAAAGCAACACCACTAATTTCTTCTACCTTGGCTTCTGCAGTTGTATTTCTATTTATAAAATTGGCAGTGATAGCTATAGCCAGCTTTCCACGAAACTCCTTCCTCCTGAAACCTGGTAAGCAAAGAAAAGAATTTAAAACACTGGAAACTTCACATCAGACTTTCAGGGACGGTCAGCTCAAGGCAGCTCGGTCTCTTCCCTACGTCTAGTCCTACACTTCATCAAACAACACAACATCAGCAGACTCCATCATTCCTCCAAAACTCCCTTGAATGCAAAGAGTCTTTTCTCCCCACTCCCAGCTCCAAAACTGGAGCTGTACTACATTTGAGATAGTCTCACTAAAAAGCAATAGGTCTGGGGGGAAACTATGGGAAGAAGTTGAACATAGAGAAGAAGTTAACCTTAAGGGATGACTAAAGAAAAACAGACTGGAAATAGCGCTGATCAAATTTAATGGACGGAAACATTTTTAACATGCTAAATATCAAATAAGGTTTTTTGTTATGTAGGTGGTAAACAGCTTATGAAAAAAACATGCAGTCAAAAGCAGCAGAGAGATCTGAAAAACAGAAACCTCTATAACAGTGCTTAGGTGCATATACTACCAGCTAATGAGATTTTTTCAAAGATACCAGGGGGTTGAAAAAAATTCAGTGGCTTAACTGTTAGATTTCCAAGGTGAGACCGACTGAAGTTACTTGCTCTAGCACTCTATCCTACCTTCCTCTTTTCACAAAAAAAACCCCATTAGGCCACAATCTTGCAATCACACATTTAAGTTTTTCCCTCTGCATATTCCCCTTATCTGTAAGTAAATTATGAAGTATGAATGAGGGTCCTTAGAGTATTTTCAGTCTGATGACTTTTCAGAAAATACATGTATTTTCTAAGAAGAAATAAATCAGCTGTGAATTTTTGTCTCTGTGCTTCTTGATATGCTCTTGTTACTTCATTGGGATAAATCTAATGTGACAATACCAGCTTCTGAATGTAAACAATCTTCAGTGCACAAATATTATCTTAGATCCTGGTACTACAATAACCATTAAGTTCTCAATAGAGTCTGCAGCTGAGGCAAGAATAATTTCACTTTGCTGATACCTGACTATTTAAACAGTCTTTTACGGGAGATAGCTGGACAAGTGTGGGGAAATTTTTCTAATAGAGCATTACAAAGAATTAACTCTAAGCATATTGTGGTTGGCAGATATAAGAATAAGCAAACTATGAAACTATTAAGAAAAGGAAATAGTGTACTTGGTGAACTGAAACTAACACGGACATAATTAAAACTACAAGGGCAATATATAATTAATTAACAGGTTTGTCCCTGTGATACAGGAGCACCTTAGCTAGCGTCTTGCTAAGAAGACAGCTCAGGTGGTCTGAATTCTCAGCAGTGACTCAAGTTCACGAAGCATTTCCCCCCCTCTGCCCCCACCACCTTAGAGTTATTTATTATCTTTTGTTTTCCAAAGTAATTGCTCCTGCAGTTAAATCACCTCTATAAAAGACTAATACCTCTGATGCCTTCATTAAATACCTGGCAGTCACAGTTTGGTCATTAGTCCAAACATATAGTGCAAATTTACAGCACAATAGCAAAGACTATGCAATTCCTGACATGCATCTTGTCAGCCTCCTTAAAGTTAAATCATCATGTAATTACTTAACCTTGAAGCAAGCCTAACAGCATCATGATGCATTTTGGAAGCAAGGCAGATACACAGTGCTGAGAATCAGTAATGACATGAAATGTCTTTATTTTGAGCTACAGCTTAACAACAAAAGCAGAAGATACCACATGAAAAATAGTTTCCACATGAACTTCACTGGATTGAAAGGCAGCCTGTTGCTCTGTGTTCTCCTCTGACTTTCAGGCCTTCCAAAATACCCTAAAAAGACCATTAATATGGCTAAAAGCACACATTCACCTACCTTCTAACGTGTTCCTGCGGCCATCTGCACCAATAATAACATCAAATTCATACTCTGACAAAGGGTGATCCATGGGGAGAAATTCAGCCCTCCAACCTATTTCTAAAATCACAAAGAATAATATTTATTCATTCTTCAGCAATACAATGGAGAAGGGTTTTCAGAGTCTGAAGAAAGGGCATTAAGAGAAATCATCCATTTCTCATTCAAACGGAGCTGAATTCTGCCTCAGTTTGATGCAGGGAAGTTCTGCTGCAGTGAAAGATATGTTCAGGCTGTATAGCAAGGTGTCAAGCTCATAAACTGACAATAAAAATAATGAAAGCCTTCATTTTTATCACCTAATGCACTCAACTTCCTCTCAGACTCATATCACAAGAATATGCTTAAGCACTTCATTCTCATAGAAATAGCCCCACAATGCCTTATCAGGACAGTACATATATGAATTAACAGCAAGGAAGGGCTGGGTTTTAAAAGAAGAAAAATAGCATTCCATCATCAATACTTTTAATTGTCTTCTAAACAGAAATTAAACAGAAGCATACTCACAAAGCTAAACTTAATCTTTGCATTAATGCAGAGGTAATTAAGTGAAAAATGTTTGTATTGTCCATATTTTAAAAAATATATATGCTTTAGCTATTTAAACCAGTATGTTTTTCTACTGTCACTATATGAGCATTTAAAGAGAGATAGCACAGTATTTTAATTAAAGTAAAATTTTAAAATATTCTATTGCTACTACACCCTAAATACTGATCTTAAAAAAAAAAAAAAAAAACCAAAAGAATGAGAAATATTTATTTTATTTAAAAATCTTGCATAAGATGGCTGGTATGATTCTGTGTGCCAGTGGGAGTTATATCAAATGTGAAAGCAAAATGAGGCCCAGGGAGCTTAATCCATCCTCAATATTTATCTTATCAATTAAAAATTGTTTTTGCAAGAAGATACCAAAAAGCTACGCCAGGCTCCCTAACAAAGGCTCAAATGCATGCCAGAAGGCATAGTGCAAAACCTCAACTTCTCAGACTGGGTCATATTTTAGGAATTATCAGTGCTCTGTCGCAATGATATGTATAATGCGTATGACTGCATATAGCAAACCTAGCTCAATAAGAAGAGAAAAAACCTCCCATGTCTTTAAACAGAATTCAAATAGCTTCAATGATTTCATATAATGCCTGACATAAAAAGAAGTTACTGTGAACAGAAATACATTATGATAAACAATACTTTGGTTTTCTTGATCTTCAGGAGGTTCCAGGACTTTCACGAATTCTAGATTCACATGAATTTCAACTCCTAGTATAAGTGCCACTTTGAAGAGGATAAGTTGAAGTTGTCGAATACCTGCAGACAGCGAGTAACAAAGATGTATTTAATATGTAAGTAAATCACAGCTGCTACCAGCATGCCACTCAACTGATATCCATTGTTAACACAAGCATGCAGCATTATTATTTCCCACACTGTGACAAATGCAAATATAGCAACCACCACAGGATGTTGTTCTCTTCTGTCTCTTTTTTCTCTTACAGCACCACCTCATAGGTAATAAAGCTAATTCCAGTGAGTTTCTTGGACTACTATTTCAGAGCTTTCCTTCTCAATGATATTTAAAAGATCTGCTAACAAATATGCTGACCATTTTAGAAGAGAAAATTTTACAGCATATTTCCCTGTAAAATATCCCACTTCTGCATATTTTCTCATTAGATTACAGGTTAAGTCTACTTTCAACATTTCTAGAATGAATATCAATATTCTTCATACTTTGTAATAAAAACCTATTGTTTAACGAACCATAGAATGGTTTGGGTTGGAAGGGACCTTAAGGATCATCTAGTTCCAACGCCCCTGCCACAGGCAGGGACACCTTCCCCTAGGCCAGGCTCCTCAAAGCCCCATCCAGCCAGGCCTTGAACACTGCCAGGCCAATAAAAAAGCTAACTAAAAATTTTTTTTTCCCAGACTAACAAAGAAGCTGCTCCATAAGACTGTCATGTGTTCAATTGCCATTTTGCTTAAATGAGACCTTTCCCCCCCCTCCCCGTGTGTGTGCATGCACGTACTCGCACACGTTTAAGGCAGATGAGCTTTCTGCCAAATCAAGGAAGTGTCCATTCATCTTCTGACCTTGGTACACCTCTTATCTGAAGAGTGCCCATGCCCTCAGATACTTACTGATGTGATCAATAGATCCTGCACAGAATTTTCCATAGAATTTCTTTGCTCCCAGTCCCCGGAGGTCATGGATTGTATATGGCCAAAGATGCAACACATTGTTTCTGGAAAAAGTGTCCCGCTTCTCCACAACGACAACTTTGGCTCCCAGGAAGGCAAGTTCTATGGCAGTCCGCAAGCCACATGGGCCACCTCCAATAATTAAACACTAGCAGAGAAAAGGAGGAGTCTTACATAAGGTTTTGTATTGACTTCCACATAGTTTCTAACTTACTGTGTTGGTACGACTTGATATCAGCCAGACTTATGCTCCTGACAGTGTATTCAAGTAATCTATTTAAATCAATAAACATTCAAATTTTGTTTGCATGTGGTGTTCAGTCTATTTATACAAGATAAACTGTGCTTAGTGCAGACATAAAAGCATCTGAGAAAAAGGTGTAACAGACAAAACAGCAAAAAGCCAAACACTTTTAGACACCTGCCTGTACATTTCAAACTCACTTGCGTTTAGTGTTTCAAAAGTGCTTGCAGCTACATGAAAGGGAGAGGAAAGGAAATAAGTGGTCTTTTTTTTGTTTTGAAGAGGAAATTGGTGTACATTAGCTACACTTGTTAGACAAATCTATGATAAGCCAGTAGTCTTACAGTATTAGTTACTCTATTTCAAGGAAGGGCATAGCCCAAATATAACAGCCTAGTTCACCTCCTGCTGTAAAGCAGGGCATGTCAAGAGAGGTCAGCAGACTTGCCCTGCTTCACCAGAGACAGGGAACGTGGCCTGTCCTATTCCATTTCACCCAGTGGTCAACATCCTTACCTTCAGGAAGACCACATTTTAGGAGCTTAAATCTAAGTTTGGGCATCCTCAGAAGAACTGCTTCAGAAATTATTACAGAGAATTTTCAAGCAAATTTTAGCTGACAGCTGTAAGTTTTCACAGACTAACAAGCAAAGGATTTCCAGAAAGCAAACTAATTAAAACTCAAACATATCTAATGCTTACGTTTTCCTGACTGATTACTAAAAACTGATTAGAAACAGTCTTAACAGCTGGACACACACCCCGTCTCCCCAAACCCCTCAAAACGCACACAGACTTCACATAAACCTATGCCACCAGTTCAAGCACCATCTCAGGCAGGGAGGGATGGGGTGGGCCTGAGCGGAGGGGAGAGCTCCGGCTGCAAGGCCGAGCTGTGCCACGTTACAAATCCAAACCCATTATCTCACATGCCAGACATGCTCCTGTGCATCCCGCACACATAGCCAGACAGTGATTACAGTTTCAAAGCAAGCACGGACTGTATCTGGAGGCTCGTTGGATATGAGTCTGGTTCCCATTACATTTCAATTTTATAAAATAGAGTAATTCATTTATTTTGGTTTGTTTGTCATTTGTTTTCAAATTTAACAACTTAAGCAAAAATTCTGGTGCTGACTTTTGTCCAACCCAATCGCAAAAGTGCAAAAATTTTTAAAAGAATTTAGTAAATAATTAAAATTCCCACTTAAAGGAGAACTCCTGTGAAATACTTTTGCTTTTGCTTTAGGCAAGTGTTTTTTTCACTAGAGATATTAAATAAGTTAAAGTTAGGTTGTTGCATTAGCCACTTGGCTTTCTTCCTCTTAAAATAACATATTTAATTCATAATTTCATAAGAACACTCCTCACTGCATGCTAAATATTAAGAAAACATCAACAGATGTAATTATATAAAGGAAGAAAATGGAGTGCAGATGTTATCCTGACTGAAGAGGATCACTGGTGGAGTCTGGGTCAGCTCTTTTCTGCACATGCTTGTTGTGATTAACATGGGAACTCTGAGCTCTGACAAGTAAGTGACTGTCTTCACAGCTACACAGTTCTCCAGCAGTGCTTAGCAAGCAGTTAGAAACATTTTACAAATAAAGACCATACATGGTTTGATAAGGTGGGGTTGTTTTTTTTGGCTAACAAACTGTATTATATATAAATAAATGCAACTTTTAAAAAAAGCAGTCTTTTGAGATTTAGTCATAGTGGATCCTGCCAACTGATAAAACCCACACAGAAAACACTGTTGGCTCCTCCTGGTGCTCTGCAACACAGCATGTTACAATTTCAAGGAGGATTCTGCCCTCTCCCTTCCTCCTATCATCATTAACAAAATATCTTCCTAATTGCCTAGAGACACTGAAAAATTATTGTATATTTGCCATCATCCATGGTTACCTTCCATAAACATATTTATCTACGTCTTGGAACTATTTGTTCTTTGATTTATTAACTATGCTTCCTGCTGGTGGAGAGCTTACTCTTGGCACTTTGTCATCTTTTTTGAAACTTCTGGGGTCAAACCCAGCACAAAACCCTGGCAAAGCTAATTCCTATTGTGTCTATATTCTTACCTCTATTAAGTAAGGAAAGGGGCCGTACCACTGTCCTGTCCCTGCCCTCCCTCCCCAGCTCCCTGCTTGCAAAGTCACAGGAGAAACCTTCTTGTAGTCAGCCTAGAACAAACCTTGAATGACTTCCTATTTTCACCTCCTATTACTGCCGTCTCCTGGCTCATCAGGGGCTGCTTTTGAAATGAATTTATTGCAATTTAACAGATTATGACAACCAACATCACATACGGAAGTCTCAAATGATCAGTCCTGAAATCTAACAAACAGGATTACACAAACACCAACAATTTCTTGACATCCACATTGCCATTCACAGCTCAACTGTCTTTTAGTTGTGCCAGATCATGTCCTAAAAAGGTAAAGGGCAATTTGACTTTTCAAAGCATATTCTGCAAATTAATCAAAGTAACAGTTGATGAAGAGGACTGACAAGGAGCTTTTGCATATTTCTTGTTCAGTCTGGAAATGAAGAGAGAAAGACTTGTATAGATTACAGAGCAGCTTATCCAAGCATAAGATCACAGACAGACTTGTGGGACCTGCCTGAAAAATCAAAGTCATGTTGGATGTTCTATTCTGTTTTGCTACTGAGAGTATACCATGTTAGTGGAAGATAGCAATACTGAGAAAAGACATTTCTCTCAGTGAAAACCTTATAGTATCTTCTGCCTACAAATGTATGTAAATACTTCCTGTCAAATGAGAAGCTTCATTAAATTTAGTATACTCTCCAAGAACACCACCTACATTACAAGACAGGAGCAGGCAAAAGTACAGAAAGAATACATGAGGATGGAGAAAACATCACAGATACACATTTGTGTGGCAGATTAAAGCACGTGATATTAAAATGCCAAGTTTCCTCCTTTATCCTTTATGAAAATAATTTATCTTTGCACAAACACTTACAATACTGAGCACATATCCTCTAGAAGAAGAAATGCACACACTGAGAAAGGGAGCTGTGAGCAGGACTCCGACCAGGCCATTCCCTGTCCCTGTCCTTCACCACAGCCCAGCGCTGCACCCGTGAGTTCCCCAGACAAGAGGAGAAAAGCCAGGTGCCATGAACCCCCTGCACACACCCAGAGAGTGCCTTGCCTTGCACAGACACCAGTGCTCCATCACCTCATCAGCAACAGGACCATGTAAGGTTACGTACACCAAATCCCTGCACCAAACTCCTTCTATGCAGTAACTGGCAGTAATGCAGAGACTGCCCATAAACACTAACTCCTACAGGCAATGGTCACCACAAGTACTTTTCATGAGAATTTTATGTGAGCTAAATCCATCTACTCTTCTTGCAAATACCCTGGATATGAATGATAATAATTACTGATTCTGATAAAAGCGACAAAGAAAATTTTACACTTACAATATAAATTACCAGAAGTAAACGGACACACTGGTTTGAGTTAAACTTCTGCAAGAGCATTTTTAGAACACCAGTTACAAAATTCCTATTGAAGAGGACTAATGCAAGTTTACAGGCCAGTAATAGTTGCTTAGTGATAAACAGGAGTATTTCAGTGTAAAATTAAAAATATTTAAGTAAAGCATGGAAATTTTTCTACTTCAAAATAAAACACTAATAAGCCCACAGGTATTTTATAAAAGTTGTCTACTTAAGCTGCTGAGTAAATACTGTGTTTCTACAGCATTGTTAAAAAGTATTGTACTTTTCCCTAAATTATAATTATTTGTTTCTGTACAAATCTTGTTCCACACTATAACCGAGCACACCACTCAATGCATTATTTATCTTCAGACTGAAGTAGAGCAGAAAATTCATATATTTTTTTGCTGTACAATTAAAAGATATCAGGAAGTTTCACCTGTAATAACACAAACATATACAGCATTTGGTAAGTCTCATAAGCTTGATTCTACACAAAGGTTGATCTGACTGTAAGAGATGCTACTTTCTGTCTATTAGGATGTTTACGAATGGCAGTGCCTTGAAAATCTCCAGAAAATGTTTCTACACTAAGAGCAATTCGTGTTGAGCTAAATATAAGCACAAGTTACCTCTCCAAAAGCAGAATGACTTCTGTCCCAGGCACAGGTTTTCGATGTGATCTCCTGTCTATATGTACAAATATGACTTCCAAAATAGAAGGGGAGGAAAAGGAGAGAGGGATGTGAAGTGGGGGCCTCTTGCAACCCTTCTTGTTTCCCACTATTAAATTGGCAGCCTGTGAATCCAGACACCTACATCCCATTCTTGAAAAACCATATGCAGTTTAACAGCTGAGAATTTGCAGAATGCCTCCATTGGTCTTCACACAGTAAAGTAAGCTTACAGAAACAACTGAGGTTTTGAGAGAAAGGAGGGAGAGAGCAAGAATACCAGCACTATGTTTAACAAAAACCAAAGTAACATTCCACAATGACCTAGTCACAAAAAACTCATCCACTTTAATAACTGAAGGGCTGAATATACTCATCAAACTTGCAAAAGGGCCACCAAGATGATCAGGGGGCTGGAGCACCTCCCTGTCCTGGTTTTGGCTGGGATAGAGTTAATTTTCTCTCTAGTAGCTGGTATAGTGTTATGGTTTGGGTTCAGTATGAGAAGAATGTTGATAACACATTGATGTTTTCACAGTTGTTGCTAAGTAGCGTATAGACTAAAGTCAAGGATTTTTCAGCTTCTCATGCCCAGCCATTGAGAAAGCTGGAGGGGCACAAGAAGTTGGGAGAGGACACAGCCAGGGCAGCTGACCCAAACTGGCCAAAGGGGTATTCCATACCATGGGACGTCATGTCCAGTATATAAACTGAGGGGAGTGGGGCTGGGGGGATCACTGCTCAGGAATTAACTGGGCATCGGTCAGCAAGTGGTGAGCAACTGCATTGTGCATCACTTGTTTTGTATATTCCAATCCTTTTTTTATTATTATTATTATTATTGTAATTTTACTATTACTAAATATCATTATTCATTTCTTCCTTTCTATTCTATTAAACTGTTCTTATCTCAACCCACAAGTTCTACCTTTTTCCTTCTGATTCTCTCCCCCATCCCACTGGGGGGAGGGGGGAGTGAGTGAGGGGCTGTGTGGTGCTTAGTTGCTGGCTGGGTTAAACCACAACACTCTCCTGTGAAGACAGGCTGAGAGAGTTGGGGTTGTTCAGCCTGGGGAAGAGAAGGCTCCAGGGAGATCTTAGAGCGGCCTTCCAGTCCCAGCTTCTAAAGGGGGCCTATGGGAAAGATGGGGAGGGCCTCTTTAACTGGGACTGTAGTGATAGGATGAGGGGTAACCGTTTTAAACTGGAAGAGGGTAGATTTAGATTAGATATTAGGAAAAAGTTCTTTACTGTGAGGGTGGTGAGGCCCTGGAACAGGCTGCCCAGAGAGGTTGCGGATGCCCCATCCCTGGCAGTGTTCAAGGCCAGGTTGGATGGGGCTTTGAGCAACCTGGTCTAGTGGAAGGTGTCCCTGCCCGTGGCAGGGGTGTTGGAACTAGATGGTCTTTGAGGTCCCTTCCAACCCAAACCATTCTATGATTCTATGAAATGTAAAGAAATGTTAGCTCTCAGCATTTACATGCTCACAGTCAAGGAATATGTACCAGCTGGTAGTAGCATGTGGGTGTGGTATGCAACCAAACAGCACCTCTTTGCACAGTTAAGAATAGATAAACCCCATTGTAGCTCAATGCATTACACTGTTATCATCCAACTCGAAATCACTCTCTCCTCTCCTGCCCAAGGTACCCAACCACTAAATTAGTCCTAGAAAATAAAAACGTGTTCAAATATTATCCACTCCCCATATGTTCTTGGGATGAAGACAGAAGCTACAATCACTCCAGAAATTCAAGATTTTCTCATTTCTGCCTTTCAGTTGTTTTGGAGATGAAAAAGAAGAGATCAGTTTTAGACTCCAGCTCAGCCGCAACCAGATAGACACAGACACACCCTTCATTGTCTTAAGGCACACCAAGTCAGAAGCACCACTTCTATTCTTCAATGGAAATGCACACATATACTAGTGAAAAAATAGTGAAAACCATGTGCCTAAATTACTTAACTTCCTTTCCCTTATATACAATATTTACCCAAATCACCAATTGGAAATCAAAACCAACAGGAATGGATCTAGCTACTAGACATGAGCACCAAGGGATGGCTTTCCCCATGCACCTCAAAGCCCTGCCTGGTGCTACAGGTGCCTCCAGCGGCTGTGGGCCTCCCCACACAGCAAGAAGAGGCTCTGCCAGCAGCCAGACAGCCTGCAGTATGCAGAGGGACAGAATGCTTTGTGCCTTTCTGTGGCAGACCCTCTTCCATCATTTGCTCTGGGCCTCAGGTGCGTTCATTTCCATAGTCACGAGATCTGGGACTTCACACCGGCCCTGGCCTTTGTGCAACATCCAAAGTGACAGGGATGCACCAAGGATTAATTTGACTGACTCCACAGGATTACAACCTACATGGATTTGGGCAAGTGTTTATTCATGATCGAGCTAAATGTGATGCAAGATGAGATAGGCACAAAATGTAATGAAGCAACACATTTTCTGGATCAGCAATGACTATTCCCCTGGAAAGGCTCCAAAGAGAAACAGCTGCATAGGCAGCTAAGGCAGAAGGCTACTAGAAGCTGCAGTGGGAAGCTCTCTCCACCACAGTGCTTTTCACTTCATCCCCTTTACTAGACATGAGAATGCCTCTGGCAAAAAATAGGACTGCTCAGTAAGACATTCCTGACTTACTGACTTACAGTTCATCTTGCATTTGTAGTCTCAGATTTTATCACAAATTCATTGACAGTCACTGGATACAACAACAGTGCAGTCAAACGTACCCTGAATCTACTGAAGAGCCAATATAGTTTTTAAAGTTTGAAACATTATACTTGAAGTCACTGAAAAATAAAACTATGTGCCACTTCAGATGTTAAAAATGTCAAGAGCTAAAGATTATTTTTTTTAAAAAAAAAAGGGGGGGGGGAGGAGAAACAATTAAGTTCATAATAGGCATGGCGTGTTTTGTCAATCTAAGATACGAGTCTAATCTTGCTACAGCCCTGGTCCAAAGTGCTTCAATATACAGTTGCTCCCCTAAACTCAACAAACCTATTCAGGCATTCACTGCTTCTCTAGACAAAGACCCCCAGTACAAAGTCCTTGTCATCAACTTTTCTACAAACCAGCCCAGCCACTGGCACCAACAAAGTATGTGTTTCTATAAAATAGCTCAGTTACCAGACACAGAAGAGCTACGCAAGTATAGCACTCTCTGAACGCTAACCTGCCCTGCATTGCATGAGATGCTTGTACTCATTGCCTGTTGCCTGAATTGTTGACCACTGCCATACCTATACAACTGGTTTTACTAAAAGGCAAAAGAACATGACCCTGTCAAGAACAGTGATGATAACTGTAGCTACATATGACAGTGATTTGGAAGGTGTCAATTTGACTACATACATACATAGAGAAGGGACAATGCCAACCTACACAAGAATTATTTCCTTCATTTTTAGAAAGAGGCCAGATACTGAAGCATATACACAAAACTTTAGCGGTCAGCAGAGCTATACTACATGCAAATATTAAAGGAAAAAAATTAATTCTTCCATGAAAGGAAGGAGAAGGTATGGGAGCTAATTAAACTCGCCCTACAAAAATTAAGGAATCTTTAAAAGCATATTTTCCTCTATTATACTATGTTTTATGAGTTCATTATAAAATTAGTAAGGTTAATGTTTCATTTGACAAAAATAATATTCAGTTAAATGTATTTTGACATGTCCTAACTCTCCAAAGGGTTATGTGAACACTACTTAAATGCAGTACAGATAGTTCTAAAATCTACCTTAAAATACTATTAAGACTAGCTGGATCTTGCTGAACAGACATTTTTAGAGAGTGAACACCACAAATACCACTGTTGGGGAAGTTCAAAAGAGCTGGGAACAGTGAGGCTCACGCACTCCTAATTGCCACCAACCACAGAAACAAAACCCTGTCCCAGCACAACATGATGAGCCCATTTCTGCTTTTGATCCCAGCAGTATTTTATTCTACCTTTTGTATCCCCAGCTGAGCACCTCAGAAATATGCAGTTTCATCATCTCCTGCCAAAAGCATCCATACCAACACTTGGCAAAAATGGAGCTGTTGCTATTTTCCTTAAAGACTGCAACATGGATTTGAGGCTACCTAATCTACGCCGATTTGGGACAGAGCTCCTTCCCCAGCACTGCACCCTGCAGTTGCTGCACTTGTGGCTGGATGTGGCACAATCTAGGGATCAGAGGATCTATCTTTATTGCCCTCTTGTTTTATTGGGTCAAAATGCCAGAAGTGAAACGTTAGTACATTTATTGCATTCATTTGGCTCATCTTCACTGGGATTTTTTTCTCTTTTTTGGAAGATAAGCTTCTGCATGGAAAATACCACGTGCCTTCATTTTTCCTGGAAGAATTTGGACACACTTGTCTATCCATCCTCTCTGTCTCTCGTATGTATGTACTAATATTAGATTTGCATATAAAAGCCTTTCCATAGTTTGAAATTAAAACAATGGTATGAAAGACATCTGAAACTTACAGTCTGCTATGCAACACATTGAAGAAAGGCTGTATGCATTCAATGTGCTAGAAGGTCAAGACTTTGTTTGGTGATACACCAAAGCTGTCAGGACTTTGTTATTTTAAGCTTTTCTGAAGACCTCTCTCAGGCAGCATTGGTCATATTTAAATATGTTGACTTGAGCTCAAAGCTTTTATAAAAATTTACAAAAAGAAAATTTTGAAAATTGCAATTGGTAGACATAATACAGAAAAGTATCTCTAGAAACTTTCGGTTCCCCTGCACCACAGTTAGAGTTATCTGAAGAAAACCTGCATATCATCTGACAAGAAATGTTATACTATTTTTAATAAATGGATTATCCACCAGAAATCAGGCAAGTGCTTTAACCCCCAAATCTCCTCAAATAAAGTACAAAATAAACCCCCTAACATCTTTTGGAATTAAGAGCATATTTGCTCTTTTCTTACCTGTCTTTCATTGTAATCAAAACAGGGAAAAAAAACCCAGCCAAACCCAAAAGAGATTGCTTTCTTTTCTTTTTTTTTTTTTTTGGCCAGTTGCTTAAATAATCAAAATGAAAACAAGATAAACCTTGCAGAAAGAATGTTGCCTGACTATCCCAGTCATGAATATGGTTGGCAGCGTTTAAGTACCTAGCTTTTTTTTTGTAGGCTTACGCCTGTCATGCTGAGATAATGCTTTAAGGCTATCCTTAAAAACTTAGCAAAAAAAACCCAAACCAAAACATTTCACCCAGAAACAGAAAATTGGTGAACAGAAATGAAGAAACAAAGGTACTGAGAGCCTCACCTCCAAGCATGGCAGAGACCAAGCCTCAAGCCTTGCAAGTAGTGACACTCGTGAGATTGCAATTGCAAGAAAATAATTAATCCTCTACATAGTTTCAGGGGCAGGGGCTGACCAGCTAGTGGAGGACTTGTCTACAGAGCCAGAGGAAGGGATTTCTCATGCTTTATGGCATCCAAAGCATGCAGGCAAGTTGGTCAACAACCATGGCTTTGTAGAGGAAGAAGTTGCTTTAAATATGCTTTAAAAAAGGGGCACCATTGCTACAGCCTGGTCTGTCTACAGAGATGAAATACTACACTGAACCTAAAATTTTTAACTAAACAACAATTACAACTATCTAATAGATCAGCTAAGCTTCTGCTTAGAAACTGGCTTTTTAAAGTAAGTGGCAAGTCAAGTTATTTCAAGGTAATTTCACAGAATATTTTAAAATATGTTCTAAAATACATTTTTATATTAGGTGAATTATTAACCAACCAAGAACTTGGCTTACAGAAGCCAGTACTGGGCAATCGAGCTCATCCAGAACTAGCCATCAGGTCTGAGTCAGAATCCAGATTTTTAGTTTTTTATTTATTTATTTTTAAAGAGCTGAATAATTTAATCCCATCATTTCTAGCTTTTCTAAGCAGAATAACTGTACAGTAGTGTATGGTAGCTATAGTTGAGCTCAAAATGCAATGCTATACAAGGCTGCAGTAATTCTGGGCTCCTGGGGTCTATTTTCTTCCAGCTCATCATGCAAACTTCAAAGTCACTGCATTTTCCAGTGCTAGCATTCACAGCCACTTAACTAGTAAAGCCAAATATAGCTCCAAAGAGTGATAACTTGATTTTTTTCCTAGTCTATTTAACTGATCACTTGCACATACCAGTTTACCGTGGGTAGACAATGCTTTTACTTTCTACATATTTATTTACAATTTGAAAACACTAGGAATTTACCAACTAGCACCTCTTAGCGATATGGCATCCAATACTGTCAACAAGCAGGATGAACAGTTCAAACAATTATAATTAGAAAACGTATCTTTAGTGTAACATTTTGTAGGAAGGTTTCTGATAGCAGGGAAAATTAACAGCACTCACACTGAACCAACAAACCAGGCTGCTGGCAGAGTATCGCAGAGTGAAAATTTCAGCACCTCTAGCTCTTGTTTCCAAAACCTTTTTGGCTGAAAACAAAGAAGGTACATAACAGCCCTTATTACTGAAGGAAAGAGTCTTGAAGAATAAAAGTCAATATAAAAAAGTTAAAAAAACATGAAAAGGAGCATGCTTCAAAGAGAGGGGCAGAGAGTTGAAGACATAAAATTTGGCAGCAAATTGCACATCACAAGGTATAATAGTCTCTTTTACACGAACATCTGACACAATAGAAGGGAGATAGATAAACATACATAGAAGATCAGCATTTATTTACACAACCACGTATTAATGACTCTGTTTTCACATTCCAGCCAGGGTGAAATTCAGACAGAGGCACCTGCCTCAACAACACCGGCTGCGCTTGTTCGGCCACTATCGGGGCTGTATCTGGGCTGATGGGCAGTGAGTGAACTTCCTACTCCAGGTGCCTACAGCCAAGAAGAGGTGGAGTGAGCCGACCCAGCCCTTGCAGCCCCACGGCCAGCCAGCGGGCAGGGAGCAGAGCCAGCAGCATCCTCCCCGGTCACAACAGCCCTCACCTGTCAGGAAAGGCTTCCTACCATATGCAATTATTTCCTACTTCACACACAAGAAAAAAAGGGGGGGGGGAATCTGAGAAAAATGGCTTTGCCTTCCACTGAGCACTTGCTGATCAGCATAACTTGTTATTAATGACCTGGGTGTGTAGTCCTTGGCAGGAAGCTCACTACCATCTCTTGCAATGTTTTCTAATCTGAGTTGCAATTTACCCTGGGGCAGTTGTTTTACCTGAACTGTAAATCCAGCAAGAATGGCAGAGAGTACAGGCAGGACGGGGAGGTGGACACCAGTCACAGAGAGGAGTATTTGCTGTTGCACAGGTCCTTCTAAAGCTGCTCTTGCAACTTATTCAAAGGGGCAGGGGAAGTAAGCAACACAAGACTAATTCAAAGTGTGGCATAACCACATGGTTCCTTCTAAGTTAGTATCTTAGTCAAATGAACAAATCCAGAGAGTGATGCAAGACAAGCAAGGCAGCATCTCTTGGTTGGTTTCTTAAGCAGAAACAGGCACAACCTTGGGAAACAAACTGTTCTCCAGGGCTGAAATAGGAGCAGCAACTCTCCATGGCAAAATGCGAACTTCGAAAAACTAATCAGAATATGATCTAGCAGCGTTAGGCAGACTGTTACGAGAGAAAAAGTGAAATGAATGAACAGTTCTGGTTGTGCTCCAAGTAACTGTGAAGTGTTCCTCTTCGGATCTTCTCTAACATGGATTAGTGAAGGTATTTAAGGCTCTCCTACAGGTCACATTCTCTAAAGACCATTCTTGCTGCTCTGCTCTGGACTTGCTGTAGTTTCTCTGCTTCTTGCCTATAACACATCAAACTGGGCACAGTATTTTAGCTAGGGTTTCACCTGCACCAACTAGATGGAAAGGAAAGCGCCCCAGTCCCTGACACATCACAGGCCTCCTTAGACAGGCTCCCAGGATCAGCTCCCCTTGGGTCAGGACTACACCCTATGGACCCAGGCTTGATGTGTGGTCTAAGCGCCAGATCATTTACTGCAGCATACTCCCAATTTTTTCTGGGTGTTGCGCTCTTTTGTTAGAAGGGTCAGAATTTTCCAGCAGCTTTTAGAAATTTTATCCTCTTGATCTCAGACCATTTCTTCAAATTTTCAAGATTTTTAAAAATTCTAATCCTACATTTCAAAGCGCTTGCAGCTCATTCCAGTTTGGTTACATCTGCACCTCCTCAATCCAGCATCCAGATTTTTAATGAGCATAACAAGTACCAGTCTACAACAGGAATCACTGAAATCCCACTTAATGCATTTCCCCAGTCTGGCAGCAAACTATTGCTAGTACCACTGTACGTACAGTTCTTCAGCTACTCGTGTGACATAATTGTAATGTAAAGCATATTCACAAGTCTGCTCATTAAAGCAAGGACTCTGTGAGGGTCAAGACATAATTGCAACTTCTGCTTCCCTCAGACATGCTGGGCAAATTTCTTTATAAAGGAGGAAGATACCTATATCTGGCTGCAGCATTCACAATCAATGCAAGATGTCACCCTTACCCACTTCATCCCTCATCTCCCAGGTGGTGAGTATAACAGACCCACAGCCCTCATGTATTTCTAATTTAAAACTTCTGTAGATGTGAAGCATAGCTCTTTTGTTAGCTGACATGATACAATGCTTGTCCTTTTCTCTGCTATCACCCAGGACCCAGAATGAAACCAAGGCCCATTTCGGTACCTGCCAGACTCTCACACTTCTGCAAGACTTGAAGCAATATGTGACCAGCTGCCAGGACAACAGCTCTCCTTGCAAAGGCTTTTTCACGAAAGAAATACTTAGTTCCACCCCATTTGTTTTAAAATACAGCTTAAACTCACCCAAACATTTCTGACCTGAGGAAAAGGTTAAAAGACCAAAGAGTATGAACTCAGATTATTTTTCAAGAAGTACTCTTCACCAGATATACAGGTTAAGACACAAATATTCTAGAGACCTGAAATGGCAAACAGGTGTCTAGGTTAGTTTGCAGAAACCTGGCTGTTTGCAGATGCAAACAGATTTTGTGTGTAAGTGTAGATGTTGGGGAATGTGGGAATTTTGAGAACTAACTGACACAAAATAATCCACCTTTAACACAGCAGCAGAGAAAGTAAAGCAAATTAACTCAATTTCATGGACATTAAAAGGGAATTTCTACTTTATCTGTACAACAGATCCCAGTTAAACTTTTTTCCCCACCATGAACTCCATCAATGTTAAAGCTTTTTAGAGAGAAAATGTGAACAGAAATTCTGTTGTTTGCTTAAGACAACCAACTTCTGCCAAAATATTTAGCACTTTCACTTCTTATACAGCACCTCTTAGAACTGTAGGATTTTACATTCTACTAAAAGTATATTAAAAGCTATCTGCACAGATGCCTAAAACAGAAAACAATGTAGACATAGATTTGTCAGCAGAAAGAGGAAAGAAAGCAAGCCACCACATCCCCAAACCCCCAGTTCTCAGGACCAACATGGGAACCTCGGGAAGGACCTGAACTGTAGGAGACAGGAAATTGCCTTATTGTCTGAAATCTGGTTTTTAGCAGCCAAGAGTTTAATCACTTCTTGGTAGCAAACATTATGTATTTCCTCACTTATCAGTACGCAAACATTACGAGATCGGAGCTGGAAACGTAGCTAACAACAAACCCCTAACAACCACATCTGGCATGGTCGGGTCTCTCTGTGGCCAGGAGAAAGGCCAGTGCACCAAGGCACCAGGCACCAAGGGCCAGGCAGGAGCACCCTCAGGACCCCCACACACACCACCCTGCCCGGTGGATGGACACATAGCCCACCTGCTTCACCCAGCCAAACCCAAAAAAAGCACTACAAAGCCACAGTTACAGGAACACGCCCTGTTGTAACCTTTTGTTTCATTCAAACTTAATTAAGCCACTTGTGGTGACAATAGTAGAGTTTTGTGTGAAGGTAACTGGGTGTCACTCCCTGTGGGAATCTCTATAAAATATCTAGGAAACCAGGTCAGGGTGGGACAGTTCCCTTCTGTCCATTACTTGCAAAGCTATTAAGCAAGGGACAGAGAAACAGCACAGTGCCGTTGAAGTACAGATGTAAAGCTACTGTTATCGCACAAGCCAAAAAACTTAAAATTCCCAAATGTCTCAAAAAAAAAAAAAAGTCTTATTTAGGCTGTCTGATTATGTTACTTTGGCCAGGCTTCATTGCTTTTCATGACTGATAAAGCTGAAAAATCATGTGTTTGTGGAAATGTCTGTAGGATAATAAAAATAAAGTGATTTCATTACCAAATCACATGCCAAACATTTGCTTTTGCTGACGTAATTTGGCCCAATCTCAGTTTAAAACACAGCTCCAAGAGTCAAATACTTTGTTTTCTTTTCAGAGAACCCAGTCTGCTACTTGTCCTGTCATCGCCCGAGCTTCTCCCCATCCCCTCTCTAAAAAGTCTTAGAGAAATGCATGCATAGACAATGTTCAACAACTGCGGTTTCACTGCATGTTCATAGGTGATTTGCTGCTTCTCCCCTTGTCTCAAACGAATCTTCCTTACCACTCATTCCCATCAGTCCAATATCTTCTACTACTTTGAAATAACTACTTTGAATAAGTTACTTATTAAAGTTCTTAAAAATAAATTTACAATGGAAATCCACTGCAAGGCTTTAGATGCCCTGCCCTAAAAGGCAAAAGCAAAACATAGATACCAAAATAAACAGCTTGTCTTTCAAGTGTACCAAACACACCTAGGTGCCACTTAACAAGTCAGCAGAATATGTGGTCATTAATACCCCCAACACCTCAGTAGGTTCTGGATTCTGCTGTTCAAGCTCTATGTGTGTGTTTAGATTAGGGAAAAAAAAAAAAAAGGCAGCTGAATGTCTTTTTTGTGAAAAGTCACAACCTTTCATTCACTAAACTTCCTATAAATATGGTAGTCAACTTCTAGTTTCAAGTTTTATGACCTTCACAGGAATGCATTTTTATTATATTAAGAGAGTTAGCAATGCTATTTAATACCTCCAAGATAAGTTTGGTGTGTTCATTATAAACCCTGATTATCAGGTTTGGAAATCTCCCCATTTCAATTATTATTTTGAAGAGATTAGTATGTTCAGCAAAAGGGATGTGCCATCTGGATAGTCACTCTTTATAACATAAACAGGTTAAAGTTTTCATTATAATAAGGATATTTTTTTAGTTGGAGCACAACAGGCCTTCCCATGTTTCATCTTATAATTCAATTACTCTCTTCCAAAAACACATTTATCTCAAGGGACACAATCAACCATGACACTTGAACACATAAACTTACTGGCCTCTGTACCAGTATATAAAGCACAGGAGAAACCTGGTTAAAAATCTGAGTTGCCTCGGAAGGATCCACAAATGCCAGCACTTCAGGAGGAAATTGAGCCACAATACCAGCAGGTTTGTACATGTTGGATGATTTGCTTAATTAAGAGACAAGCATTTGTTTAGCACTACAGAGGAAGGTGGAGAGAGGGGAGAAGACATCTAGAAGCCAACCTGCCTCATTTACTGTGAAGGGCAAGACTGCAGATTAGGATGTTTGTAAACAACTGAGGACTGGTAGGAAGCCAATTTCTACCTAATAACAAGGAGAGAGACCTGGTATTCACTCCTTATCCAGCTGATTACCCTACAACTAGGTAACATGGCAGCACCCAGCACAGCCCAGGAGTACCCCTGCCTTTCTCAGCTCTGTGGGAAGGAGACCACCAGGTGAAGCAGGTTTTATTAACTCCCAGAGCATTCAGTTGACAGTCTTTGGAAATGTAGACAATATGAAAAGGAAAGGAAGGGGTTTGGCAGACAAGGACCACCCCGTTCTATCATGTCACGGATACACCAATGTGGTTAGGGAGATGAGGCTGAGAGCCAGTGCTGACTCTGTCACAAAACCTCCAGCCTCCATCCCTGTTTCTGACCAGGGCTCCTCCTCAGCTGACCCACACCCTGGCCCCCCTCAAACCACGTGCTCTCTGTAACACTGCCACAGCTAAAGCATCACCCCACCGGAGGAATCCCTGGAGCCCTCCCTACGGCAGACACCAATGCCACCGAGTCTGGATAAGGCTGACAGCACACGATGCTACTGAAAAGACCCGCTGTGTTTTTTCGTAAGCCCTGAAAACAAGGTCATAAATAATTTTAGAGTCATTCTCTTGGAATAAGTTTCCCAACAGGAGTTTTTGTAAGGGAACCTCATCTGTTACAAAAAAAGCTTTGAAAGGCCAAGTCCAGGAACAAGGAAAACTGGAGAGGCCAACAAGAATGGAGTTCAAGATCATTTAACTTGTTTTTCAGGAATTTATATTATTCTATATTTACGTATACCTACAAATGCACATATGTATGTATTTATATGCACAGCACTCAAAACTTCTTAGCTCAGTTTTATTTACTTGCTTTATGCCAATGTCCAGTTAGGCCTCAAAACCACAGCTCAGACTGTAGAAGTTCTCTGCCCAGGAACTGGACCCAAGGTGGGGTCTACAATGGAGACAATGCTTAGGAGACCAAAGCTATGCACAGAGATTTGTCACTACCCCACCTGCAATGCGCAACGCGTCATCCAAAACTTCATACATCCATAGAGAAATGCTAAAGTCCACCAAAGCAACTGGTAATTACACATTAGCACTTTAAACAAAGTTTCCTTAGTTCTCCTTAAGTGTATGCATGTTTTTTGAAAAAACAGCATACACGTTTGAGGGGGAAGATGACAACACATTTGCGTGCTTTAAAGAATAAACACCTCCCTTCAGAGCAAGTCTGGGATGTTTTCATGTGCAGCAATCTCTGCTCTCCTCAAGCATGAATCTGCAGTCATGGGAGAGCCAGAATTTCAGGTGCACAGCATGAACCAGGTACTACCCTCGGATACATATACATATATATCTCAAACATCAGTGGGAGCCTCATTTATATGTGCATGCACATATTTGTATCATTTATGCAGGTAAACTGCCAGTAAATCAAGTGCAAGGATCTGCGCCATACAGAAAGGTTCAAATAAATGTTTAGAGAACACTCACATGTATCTTAAAAAGGCTATTCAATACACTCTGCAACTAGCTGAATGAATTCTTGTTCATCATTGTATTATGTTTTGCATGTTCAAAACTTTAGAGACATTCAAACTGCTAGCATGGTGAACAACACATGTTAAACCTTGTCTATCTACGTTTCATTCCATGAAGAAACAAATAATCATTACAGATTCTGAGCACACTACTCTGCACTGATTAGTAAAAGATGAAAATCAGAGAGAAACCTTGCCAGGATAATGAGTTTGTGCTCTTTTTCTAGACATATTTGCAAAAAATCACAATATGATTTCTAAAGTTTTGGCTACTTAGGACAGGCTTCTGTTTCTAATACTGGTGAACTGCACAAATGCCAGTTCCAGAAACAGCAATTCTGAACAGTACTCATTCCCATTTTACAAGTTGGTGATGGAAGGAAGTATATGTTTCATACAGATTAATCATACATACGGTGGATTCCTACAGTTTCAAAAAAAGTTTGTTTCTGCCCCATTTTATGCATGTCTTTCTACAGCACTTTGTTTTTATTTTGGGGTGTTTTTTTTCTTCTACAAAGAATTAAAGAGAAAATAATGTCCACACTAAAGCAACTCTGGAATAGCAGTGGGTTTGAACTTCTTGAAAATTGTTCAACCAGTTGTATTCATGCAGCTTAAAATCACATCATTGTAGAAATTCTGAAGGCCATATTTGGCAATGTTCTTCAAGACCAGTTAAGACACAAGATTATTGTTATTTAGTTGGAGTGGATTGTTATGTATGTATAAAACTTGTGTATATTGTAATTAGTAACTTCAGTGTGGCTGAAGAGTTTATAAGCACAACAATCAACAAGTACATTATTCGACTCAAATAATTGTGCAAAATAATGAACAGATTTTGGGTGAGGCAGCAGATTAACTTTTTTTTTAAAAAAAAAAAAAGGGCCCTGAGTAGTTTAGATGCTTATTGCATTTTATCTCCTTTATCTCCTCCAAAGATTAGGATTTCAAGAAACCAGAGAGATTGCAAAGCCACATCTAAGAACTGCAAGCTGCAGACTCAGCTACAGAGCTCATGGCCACAACCTCATATATTTTTTTTAAATGATGCCTAATAGCAACCTTGGCTCTGTTTACAGAACTGCAATTGCAAAAATCCACTTAGCTCATTTTGCGATCCTGCTTTAAGATTTTTACTCCAGGCTGATCTACTTCAACCAGTCCCCAGGCAGCTCCGCAGAGGTGAGTGCTGGGCACCACTGTCAGGACTAAGCCTGATAACTCCTGTTTGCCTGCTTCACTAATAAAAATGGTAGCTGGCATAACATGCAAGAAAAACAGCCACTAATTGCACTGAAGGAAAATCGTGGTATGTATATTGTAGCCTAATCTCTCTGCACTGGCATTTTGGTTGGACTACCAGCATTTCTGAGAGTTCCTTATCTGTAAGTGGGGCTGTCTGAGTACACCACCACAATGATCAGGAAGTCCGCAGCCTTCTTGCAACGTCTCCTCTCATTCATGTTGCACAGATAGGCTTTCACAGCAGACTGTGATTCACGTGTGAGGAATGTTTGGTAGATATCCCCACAGACTGTGGTTACTGCTTTCATTAGCAGCAATCTGAAGATTCGTGTTTCTCTCCTTAAATCAGTGATGACACAGTGAAGTACAGGTCTGGGCATAGACCAGGTTCACAACGAACATCTGCAAGTATTTCACAGAATATCTATACACACACTGTTCACATACAGACATTCTATATTCATTTACAATTTGATCATACGTGCATCACGGATATGTCCATTAATTTCTGCATATACTTACACTGTGCCACTCCAAATAAATCTTTACTCTCTAAGAGTAGTAATACCATACTTTCAACACTGCAGGAGGTGTTGATTAGCCTCCTGCTTGGCAGCCTTGTAAAGCATTACACAGGCTGTATTTTATGTACCAACCAATTTCCATGAGTCTTCTCACCACATGTAAAAATTAATCACTTTGCTTAAGAACTTTGCAGAACTGGGCCTTGGCTTTGTAATGTCACACTTGAGAGAAGGGCTTCATTTTTATATTTCACATGGGTCTTAAAACTGCTTTTTTGTGTTGCAAATACTTCCTCAAACTAACCATGGAAATTTGGCCCTGGGGCTGTATGTGTAGGTGAGGTGCACATGGAATATCTCCTATAATTTGTTACTCATCAGACACTTTCTCATTCCTTCCCTTTCCTGTCTGTTTTCATCACAAAGATGCTCAATGACATATGTTCAAGGCCTTTTCAAAAGAACAAAAGGAAGGAAGGAAGCACAGGTCAAAAAGGGAAACGAAGGGAAAAAGGAAAGGAAAAAAAACAGAGGCTGTCAGCAAACAGTGCAAATAGCTGTAATGGCACTTTTCATTTTCTAACGAAAACTGTAGTAAGGACATTTATTACCTTAGAAAAAGTTAATAATTATTGTGAGCTTATTAAAAGTGAATAAATAAAAGCAGAGGCCTCTATATGTACCGAAGGTAACATGGTGTCCTCCTTGGTGCTTTTGAGAAGTTTCAATGCAATGATGCAAACAAGAAAAGCCTTTCAACACTGCTTGTCTACTGAGTCCATAAATTAAAAGTATCACTGAAGTGTTATTTAAAAAGTCTTCCACAGTTTGGTGTCTAGTTACCCTCCAGGGTGCGCTTCCTCTCTGTTCTACCTCTGTATAGTCAAGTAGCTTCTTAAACCTTACCCTTCTGGGGCAATTTTTAGCCATCATTCGGTAGTAAATAAGTTAATTGCTTTGAGACAAAGCTATTTAAATATATTCTGTGATAGCTAGATGAAACAAGTGGTGTGAACTAGAGTATTTTGCACAGATTTGTCAACAAGATTTACACCAGTGTTCAGTGGTTCTCTCTATCAAAATATGGTATTGCTTGCTCTGCTGAAGAAAATTTCCTATCCTTTCCACAACCAAGCACACACCATCTCCTTCAGTAACTACCACATCATAAGTATTCACATTCTGCTTGTGAAAAAGCAGTTACAGGAAAGTATTTGAATCCATAAATAGCGCAGGATTTTCTTTTGCTATTGTTTAATAACTAGAGCCAATGCTAGGTGACAAAGACAGAACCCCAGACCTCCAAGTAGCACTTTCCACAGAACAGTTTAGGAACTGCTGTTGAAACACATTTGGCCAGCCCTGGTCTCTTATAGCATGCACCGAGCAGCAAACTGAGGAGCCTGCTGAATACGCTATGATTTACACCTTGCAAAACCCTGTTTAATAAAGCAAGTATTTCCTGTGAGCCCTCAGTGAATGAAGCCTACTGCCTCATGAGTTTACATCTCATGCCTGATTGATGCTGATATTTAAAGAGGGCAGAAAACTTTTTTGGAATGATTGAGGCAGATTGTAAAGCAGACTGCTTTTAAGAATCCTTACATGCTGTTTGTTTCCACAAAACTTGCAGAACAAAAATACCTGAAAATTTGTCTAAATCAGTTGATGCCAGCTATGGTTTCAAAAAGTATATTAAAGGGAGGGTTACATGAATGGACACATTGCATGTGATGGTAGAAACCTTGCTTCTGCAGAAAACCAAGTTTAAAAGATTTTAAGCTATGAAATCCAAAACTGAACTCCACTTACCTTAGTGTTCATACAAGATTTTCCACGTTTATATTCTTTGTGACTTGCTCTTTTATCAAGTTTGTTCCACAAAGCTTTGGCCTTCCATGTGGTCACTCTGGACTTCAGTTTGGTGTAAAAGTTTCTGTTGTCCAAAGGATCTAATTCAAGTTGGTGAGTGAGGATATTAAAGGCCTGAATGGTACCTTTGCACGTTGACGCTTGTACAAAGTTTTCAAATATCTGGCCAGCTTGACTGTGTTTTTCATCATCGTTCTCCCCCATGTTCTGAGAAGTGTTTGAATAGAATTAAGCTGGAGCTCTCGTGCTGGGGTACAGGTAATCAACACCACCAAGTACTTCCAAGCATATTATTCCTAGAAAAGACAAACACAGGTCATGTTAAAGCAGGTTGAGCCTAAGAACATTAAACCCACAAACTGCATATCCAATATGAACATAAAAAACACAGCATATGGTGACCGGACAACCAGGTACAAAAAGTTAGTAGTGGCATCCAAGGTAAGTGTTACAAACAAACATAACGTATGTGTGCTGTCATGACATGTACTTCACAAAGACTGTTATAAAAACCCGACAAACTCAAGTCTACCGCTTCAAAAACAACCAGCTTCACCGAGAGCAAGAGGATTTCTTTAATTTTTGTTCAGTGATAAGTGCTAGGTAACAGATGAAGAAAAACCCAATGTCCAGATGTTTTTCCCAAGCAGAATTTATATCACAGAGAGTACATCTCTGGTAATGTTTTGGTCTTAAGAATTCTTAGAAACCTGATGTCAAAAGTCAACATTATTTGAGGGAATTTTCTCCTGTTGCACAAACTACGGCCAAAGTGTAGCTTAACCAGAGCAATTTAGAATTTGCACAATTACTTGCCATGAGCAAATGCACAAAACAGGCTAGGCAGAAACATTATTACAAGTTACACCAGCACTGAAGAAACAGAAAACAAGTAACCACAGAAAACTCCCCTTTTTCTAACCATCTTGCCAAAATGAAAAAGGGTTCTGTGCTCTAGTGCATAGAAAGGAATTTTATCTCCATGTCTCCACATGTTAAATGCTAAAGTTATGTGTTTGGAGTCTTACCTTGTCATGTGCTGATAATATAAAGTAATGATGTTTGGCCCACTAAGCCCCACTGGCTTTTCCTAGTAACATGATCAGTGTCAAAATGAGTCTGATATTCCAGATAAATAACCTTGTATTCTGTAAGAGTAGTGCTATTCAAAATTAACATAAGTTAACATAAGTTTGAAAGAACTAAAATACTTTCATTGTGGCACTCCCTTATCCTTCTTTAACCTTGCTCTCAATCTCTAATGGGAAGCATCTTAGAGTCAGCCAAGGTGCACAGAAAATACCCAAGTGGCTTTCACATTTTCCAAGAAAATTGTTACAGGTTATGTATAAACTTGTCCTCAGAAGAGGGTCTACCTGGACTCAGGTCCGGAGTCATGTATTCTTTTTCTTGCCATTACAAGAAACCAAAAACTAAATCAATGCTTGCCTAACCTCCCACATAATTAGTTATTTTGCTTGGAACATCATCTGTTGGCTGATAGTTTTAGAATAAATTGTTAGAAAGGCCTTTGAAGCTATGCTTTTTAATTTAACACTGCTCACAAACTATTCATTCTCTGCTTGCATTTCCTTCAAAGAAGAAAAAAGAAAACATAACCACTGTATTTAAGTAAAGAAGAGACCTACCATGTCTATCTTGCAATCCTCTTAATACAGAAAAATATTATGCAACTTCTTAAAGAGATCCCATGGGGAGATATAAGGAAGCATTTGGAATACTCACATTCCCTGGCTGTGCTCAAAATAAATAACCTTTGTGTTAACATCATCAGTCTGTTGTTGGTTTGTGGGTAAAATAAATTGGCAGTGTTGAGAGTTTGTACATTTTTTTTAGACCAAATGTCATGATTAAATATTTGGTGCCAAGAATAAGTCAGGAAATTTTTGTTTTCCCCTCTGAATACTTCATATGTAGTATACTCCATGCCCTTTTCTGAAGAGCTTTATGGCTTTGTGAGGTAAAGCACAAGCATTTTATATGCCCCAGCTTCCAGAAGGCATAATTTTTCAAGAAACCGAGTGCCATGAACTTACACTGACTCAAAAGGAGTTCAGCACATCCAGTACCTTTCCAGGTTCAAGTCCTCAATGATTAACGAGCAAACCCCTCCAAAAATTGCATGCTGGCAGGAAGGAGCCCAGACACCTTCACTACCCCAGTGCAGGGGAGGGGG
>JANZLQ010000022.1:18686780-18708468 GCA_026212715.1 Elanus axillaris | reverse complement strand
GGGGGCAGCATTACCCTCACCAGCCCCAGCTTTGGGAACGCAGAGTACACAGCAGGTTTGGAGTCAGCCCAAAACCAACCAATAGATCCAGAAGTTCCTAGGGGAAAGGAAAAGGTAGGGGACTGCCACGGGGAGAGGCTCATGTATGTCTCGGCTTAAGCTGTACAGAGGAGTGCTACTGCAAGGGGAAGGCAACACAGGGCAACTAAAGATAGTAACAGCACAGTGCAAGATGCTACAACGTGGCTTAAACAGCTTGATATACAGGCACCCCATGATTCAAGGCCCGTTGAAAAAAGAATTAAAATCAACACTTACTTTACCCATCTTCCATACCTACCTGAGATTTTTTATAATAGAAAAACCAAGGTATTTTTCTTTTCTCTCAAAATAATTACGAATACTTTCTTGGGGAGTGGGGAAGTGTCAGTAAAATGTTCCACTTTGGACATTTCAGCTAAGGGAGTAGCAAGCAGATGAGGTTTTCTTAATTGCTATAAACTCACATCGCTACTGCCTCAGTGCTACCAAAGACTCTGACTTAATAGCTATAAAACAATACTTCCTCTCCATTGTTTTCATTAGCTTACCACAAGACTGTTATCATGTTCATATAACACAAATATCTTTAAAAGTTAACTCTGGCATAATTCATAAGTAAGTCTGATCACACGCTCTTTTAATTTAATATCTTTTCTGCTCACAGAGAGGAGATTTTTATAGCCTCAACTGTTTCCATCCAGCAAGGAAAGGGGGGGAAGAGAGAAGCTAAAAGAGCAGAGCCATATCTGAACCAACCAAAGAAGAAAAGCAGCATGCAGCAGAGCTGATAATGGTGAGGAAAAGACAGAATAGATGGTCAGCAAGAGCCACTGTAGGCAAAGGGAAGTGGAGGAAAACATTTTTAGCATATTGCAAACCAGTGGAAGTATGTGTTGCGCACACATGCACACACACACACAAAAACATGCTGCAGGCCTGCGCTTCCTCTGCCTTTCCAGAGGGGAAGAAAGCAGCTGGGAAGGACAGCCAGGACACCTTCCCCAGCCTTCAACTTCCCTCCTCCAACACCGCAAAGCCAGGACTGAGGCTATTCTTTCTGGGCACAAAATCTTCTCCTCATGAACTTCCAAAACACTCCCATCTTGTCCACACTGAAAAACTGTGGAGTGGCATCTCAGCAGAGACATTTGCTCACCAGCGAAGCATTTCTCCTCACTGTGTCAGAGGTCATGTTCTCAAAAAAAGCCACATTTTGTGGTCAGAAAGGCAGGATGAGACAGGAGACTCTGGTTACTGGGGTTTCTGGCTTGCTGGAAACACCATTTTTTCCTCTTTTCTTTGGCATGAACACTGTGTTGACAGATGACAGAGAAGATGGTGCTCTAAGTATACGCAGCTCATGGAAAAGTATGCATCTTTTTCTGAGGAGTCACCAATATTTCACTGCAGTATTGTATATAACTCACTAGAAAAAATGCAATAAGGACAAGAAGTTGAACGGAGTAATTCTTAACTATAATGAAGGTTTCCTGTTCTGTAACTGTCTCAAAGACTTAGGAGACAAAGCATAAACTGCTTACTTGTAGTGGAGAAAAAAAAAAAACCACCAACAACGAAAACCCTAAAATCGAGGAAATGCTTGAGTTCTTAGTTCTTCTCATTTACCGTTTTTCTTCCTTTATCATATAGATTACTCTAGGGATGAAATATAGATCTAAAAGCCTCATCAAGGCGAGTATTGATGCTGAAACTGCAAACTATGCTTTTCAAAGTGACCATTGAGCTTACTCTGGGAGCACAATCCAAAAATCTAATGAATTTATTTGAAACTTTACTGAAGTGGTACAGAGCCCAATAGATTTTGGGCCACAGTGTAAGAGAATTAGGGAGCAGGAAACAGTCTGGACACACAGTTCCTTTAAGTCAGAACTGAAACACCCACGGGTTAGTTTCACAGCTAACATGAACTGTCATTTTAGGTCCTATGCATGACGTATTAAGCACATACAAGAATTTGGCCTTCCACGCAGCTTCCCATGGTGTTAGAGTCTGTCTCTGGAGGGCTCCCAGACACAGAGTGCAGACACTGGAAGAAGAGGGGTTGCATTTTGATGATCCCTTCTACTGTAGTAAGTTAGCCCAACCTCCTTTCTGCCTCCAGTCAGGAGCAAACAAGAAAAGCTGAGAAGTGCTGTTCATGCCTTGTGGCTACCCAAGATCTTATTACAACTTAAAGGAAAGCAGTACAGAAGGGACAGAGAGAAAGTAGAAATGAAAGCAATGGTCCATGTACAGATGTATACATATGAAAGCAAATGCCTCCAGTCTTGGCTGATTTTCCTGTTACTGAAACAAGCTCTGTTACTGCAGATTATTCTGAGAATAGTGAAAAAATACCTCCACTATCAGGGTAATTCCACTAATTATCACTAGTTCAATAGATGTATGGAGCTGGTTCACGTCTGCACATGAAGCCTTTCAGCATAATAGAGCAAGCACTAAAGTTGACATATAGGAGTCATTAAATGAAAATAACTTAAATTTTTTGACAGCAGTACCATGTGAATTGCTTGTCAGCAGTGTTTCAAGGTAGTATACTAAATATTAAAACACTTTTTTGGCTTATTTGCCCACTGGAGAGAGAACAACCCTAATTTTAATTCAAACTTGCAGCACGTAAGTCCTTCTTTAGTCCCTTAATGCTCTGTTTCTAATGTTTGAGAACATGTTCCTTAGGGAGATTGGAAAATAATTAAATTCCTTGCATTTCAGTACCACTAATCCTGATTCCATTTTCAATAGGGCGCTAATTCTGCCATGTTTACTGAGAATAAATTCTTTTATTAAGACTTCAGTTTGGCATGCACAATACATTTATTGTTTGCCTAAGGTTAGAAACACCAACAGAAACAAAGACTGGATTCTGCAGCATCTGTAGTAATCATTTACTTTGGCCCTTCCTCATCATGAGTAAAACCTACAGTATTTCTGCTGTCTCTCTCTGACCTAACCATCTAAAATCTCAATACAATTACAATAAGTGAAATTTGCAAGTGTGACTGGCTGTGTTACAGGACCTTCTAGGTTTTTCAACTTAGCTTCTACTCACATTAGGCACTTTGTTTTCATGGTGACCATTTTAAATATAAATATTTCTATCTGGAGGAAACACAGCTTTTTGGTGGTTTGGTTTCTTTGCATGTTTTCCTAGAACTGACATAAAAGGAAAAAAAAATTTAATGTGATTCTGGTTACAACTGAATCTCTCCCTTGCTCTGCTTATAAAACAAGTTAAAAACCACAAAAGTACATTTGCCTGAAATACTTGTTTTCTGTTGGTGACAAATAGAAAACACATTTCTTAAGATGCACAATCCTAACAGAAACATCAATGAACAGAAACTGCTTCTGAACAAAGCCTCACAAACAGTCTCTCTTTATAAACAGACAGATTACTTTTCTGTATTTTTATAAAAAGCTGACTTCCACAGAACTCCTGCAAAATAACTTTTCGGGCTAAGTATGGAATTCAAAACAGTTCCGACTGAGACACTCTGTGCCTATGAACTTACAAGGTTACCGTACATGCTATCGGCTTGTTTTGCCGAAGTTATATGAGACATTTCAAATATAAGCCTTCCAACAAGTGCTGCTGTGCCGATTTAACCTGCTACATCTGGAATCATCCCACAATAAAATGTAGCTGGAAGCATGTGTACGAGGCCACTAACACTCTGCAGTAAATATTTTAGCTATGTTCACAGGAATCATAAAATAAAATGACCTATCTGTAGGATTTTATCTGCCCCACAGACTAAGTCACATTCCACACGTTTTAAAGTTGAAGCTTTAAAAATAGTCCAGCTTGTTTCTTGATATTACTGGTCTGAGCTTTCCGGTTTTACTGTGGGAATACACTAAGACACTGACAAGTAAAATAAGATGAACCACATAAGCCAGAAGCTTGCATAGGTCTCCATTCACACAAACATAAAGTGTTGGCATGGATAAAACATGAAATGCTGCCCAAGGGACCAAAGGCGTAACCCCAGAGATGGAGGCTCAAACATCTGCCCCTTACACAGCTGTGGGTGGGCCCAAGGCACGCTGCACTAGCTTTGCCATTCGGCCAACTCTTGCAAGCCAGATTTCAGGTAACACAGAACAGAAAACTGGCAATCACAGGGTTCACACCATTCTGCCACCTGCACAGGAAGTCCTGTCCTGTGAGCATCACTAAAACCCCCAGATGCTCATTTTGCAAAGCACAGGTATTTCAAATGGATGACAAAACATAGTTTTCCAGTCATCTGAATGCAGCTTATACTTAAACTACTCATCAGAAATACTCATGCATTTCAGAGCTGTGAGTTGTAAAATAATGTTGTTGTACCTACACCACTGGAAATTGTAACTCTAAACCTTTAAGTCCAATGGTTTTGAAGAAGAATGTCTCTAGCCCAATTATTACTCTGTGCAGGTTACAGTGAGTATTTAAAATCTATTATTTCTAACAGGGGTACTAAAAGCTCTATTACAAGGTCCCAGGTTTCCATATAGTCTACATCTTCAGAGCTAATTGTAGATCATTAAGACACAGTCACTAGGGGTTAATGTTATGCATAAACAAGATATTAAAACCTGGCTCTTGTTTAGACTGGTTAGAAGAAAGAACATTTTTCAGCTCTGTTGCAGTAGATTAGAAACACAACATAAACAACAGTATAAAGTTTATGCTGATGTTTTCCTAGGTTAGGATCACAAGAGCAAAGGAAAAAAGTACACTATAAGGATAACATCAGCCAGCAAGTAAGTGTACCTCTTAAGAAAAGGCACCTGTTATTTAAGTTAGAAAGATATTATAAAAATACTGTCAGTGAAAACAATGAAAAGGACAAACTTTAAGGTCTTTGAAAATCCTGCCTTTCTTTTCCTACAGTGACACTTACAATTTCAAGCTCACAAACTGGAACAGTGGAGATATAAAAGTTAATCACAAAACAAGCAGTGGATTGGTTGGTTTTCGACCAGTGCAAGATTTTCTACTTTCAATAGGATGTTAGGACATTGGGCTGCACTAATTCAGAGAGCAAGTAATATCCTATTTAACATTACCAGAATCACATCCAGCAGGGAGGCAGCAGGGCCAGGCGTGTCGAGCAGGGGCGGATGACACGAGGGGATGATGGCAAGGGAGCGCTGGCACCGCTCTGCCCAGCTGCCAGTGGGAGCTTTGACATCCCACTCCCTCTCACAGTCCCATATCCTCCTTTCTGCTCCTCACTCCCAGGTCACAGGGAAAACTCAGATGGCACAACTGTGTCTGTGAGGAACAAGAAAAAATGTATACACACTAGCTGACAGAGCTATCTATGTCAGCAAAATCCCTGCTATAGATACAGCTATACCAACAAAATTGAGCCACATTTGACAGCAGCATTTCCTCTAGTACAACTTTCTCTTTGTATACATGGGGACATAAAAGTGATGGAGGTAAATACATGATGAAAAAAGAACAAATGCATGAACCAGGAAAAAGCAGACTGTCTTAGTCTGCAATAATGGAAATGATGTTGGTTCATGACACTTTGAGAATAAGGATAATCCAGAAGAACAGGGCAGCGAGATAGGCTATGAACTGACACAGCAACATGAGACTGTCAAGGCCTCTGGCAGTGCCCAAGGGGGTGCCACCACATTTCTAGGCAACTGGCAGCCCCCAGCAAGGACCATGGGGCAAAGGGGACCACCGGTCTTGATGCCTTCCTGCTCTCTTCAGCTGGGAGCCACCCAGACACAGCCTGTCCCCTTACTGTGGCCACTCTTGGCTCAGAGGGACTACAGAGCAGAGAAAGATGACCAGCACTGCTGCTACTCAAACTGAGAACTGCCCAAAGACATCAGCTGGAGACACCAAAAAGTGCCTTGCAGTGAGGGACCAGAGAACAGTGGATATTGAAGTAAGACTGTCTTTTGTTTCCCCTCAGGATTTCTGAGAGAAAGGAAATTAACGTTTGTTTGGGGTTTTTTAAGCAAAAATATGAAATTATGGCTGTGCTGAAGCAAACTGCCCAGAATATGTCTTGGGGGAAGAAAAAGAACAGTACCAATGTTAGCTTTCACAGAATACATGCCAAAAGCTCTCTGGAATATGTTTCAGATTGTCTTTCCAAGCGTGGATCTCTGGTTTTATGTCTTGTCTCCAGTATGTTTCCCCCTATGTTACTGGGGCTGCGGCAATTACCCAAGAGCTGAACAGGGGAAACAAACAGTCAGCACAAGGGCTGCAAGACCCCGAGGGCTCCGAGCCACGATAATTCATTTGGCAGAGCTGCCTTCATCTGTAGACATCAGGCTTCCAGATCAGTAACCAGGATTAATCCACTGAAAACAGAGACAGTATTGCATTGCCAATCAACAGAGAAATAAAACATTCTGTGCAATATTTCATATGCATACACACATGCTTTTATAAATCAACTCATTCAATTATCATAATTTTTTTAATGCAAGCTAGCACAATACTTCCTGCAGCTTATCGGGCTATTAATGTTATCAGTCACACTGAAATCCATGGGAACCACAAATAAGTTAAAGAAAAATAATAATAAAAAAAACCACCCAAAAGCAGTTTTAAGTTGTGAGCGATAGGCTCCTTGATTAGAGTAATGTCAATTACTGAAAACCAGCTACTGAACTACAGTGGAGAACTGTGAAACCGCACCCAGACAAATCAGCCAGAGGGTGGTAGAAAACCAGAAAATGTAGGTTAAACATCAAACTCTGCTCCAGGGAACACTTACATGAGAAGACAAAAAAGAAAGCAAGTGACTGCAATTGCTTTATATCTGTTTTCCTTTTTTGTCCATGTAAACTGGACCCATAGTTACCAGAAGAGACTAGAAAAGACATTGCTTCTGAAAGTAGAAACAGTATTTTTGGAAGAAAATGTGCAGGACAATTTCTACCCTCTCACAGCCTGGACTTCCCCAAAGAAATGAAGAAAAACAAAGTATAAAAACCCAAATAAAGATTCCAAGAGAGTTACAAATACATCATCCATTTTTGCTGCAGAAAAATCCTCTCAGTCAAACAACAAAATACATCTTAAAACATTATTTTGGGGAAATCCATCAGAAAAAAAAAATAGCAGTGGGAATAAAATGTTAAAAAGCCGTCCCTACAAAAAAAACCTCTGAGGGCAGAACATAATTAACCAATAATAGGAGAGATGACAAATGCATCACTGTTTTTACAAAGCAAGCTGAGATACAGTCAGAATTAAATTATGATTCATCTTCTCCAGCACATAAAAGTTTATTAGAAAATGTGAAACACCAAAAAAGTGCTTCTTAATAGTAATTGTTCACACAGCCTCGTTCCAAAAGCTGAGGTTTAAAGCCTCTGTGTTAGTCCTGTCAACAATATTGAAGTTCAGAGGTGGATGCACCTTCTCATATTAAAGTCTTTATGCAACACTGGCCATTTGCTTCCAATCACCTACCAAGCAGAATGACCTATGCTTAAGTACATAGAAGATATTATCATCAGGCTCTTCATTAGTCATTCTTTCATTTGGAAAATTTGTTTTTCCATGTACCTGTATTTCACTGCATGTAAGCAGGCAGACACTGTAGGAACACAGGCACTTCCAAAGTGCCAAGGCAAAGAACAATGTCAATTTTTTCTAAAAAGTTACTTTTCTCACTGTCATCTAGTCCTAACATTTGCTTTACTGTATACAAGATTCAAAATTCTTTAACGAAAGAATGCATCTGTAGGACCCTGTGGCCAACATCAACACATACATATCTGAAAGTCAACCTTAACAATGCTTTTAAAGAGTTGAGCATGTGTAAGTGCAAAAACATTGCCAGTATGTTAGACATATCCAGGAAGTTTTAAGAGAGTGTTACCATTTCATTCCCATATATTAACATGAGGTTACATGTGACAGCTAAAGCTGTTTGGGGATCCTAAAATGACGCCATGTGGTGACTTGAGCATCACGTTTGTAGTACCAGAGCAGATTAAAGGCATCACATTTCTCACCCTTCCTAGAACTACAGAAGGACAGAGCTAAAAGCTGCTTGGTGCCTCAACTCTCAAACAGTCTGTAATTTTCAGAGAGAGAAAGGATTAACTGGTTCTGGGTTTGCAGAGCACCTGGTACCCAAGGTCCTCATTAGAGCTCGCTTTGTTAGAGAAAACAACAATTTAGGAAGGAAAGTGTTTACAGAAACATCTTGGGTCAAGTTGGTTTTGCTTTAGCACAGCCCAGCCTCTGCCAGCCAGTTGGATGCCCACTGGCCCATGCCTCAGCATTGCCAGCCCCCCAGGGCCGCACTGGGAGGGCACGAGGTAGCTGTGCCCTCACTCCAGCTGCCATGGGCTGCCCAGGGACCCTGCCTGGTCCCCGAGGTTAAGCCTGCAGAGCCTGACTCCCCCGAACTGTGGGCTTCTCCCTCACTGTGCCTGCTCTGTGAAGAGCAGGAACTGGGGAACAGGAACTGTCAGAATACTGAAAGTTTTTACTCAAACTCCTGATCAGAAGAAAACCCAAATTCCATTCATCCAATGTGCTTACACAAAGCAAACCAACTGATGCCATGAAGATGTATTTCGTTATTACAGTTCCTTCATATATAGCTCAAACAATTTTAATATCCCCAAAATTATAGAGACCAAGAAGGAAAACAGAATTGACCATCAGAAAAAAGATGGAAAGAAATTTTTTATATGCAAGCTATTCACAAAGGAAACATTGTTAAGTTCTCCACAAATATGATTTTTTAAAAAAGTTTTGTTACTAAGCCCAAGACCTTATATTGGCTTGGACTTCTCTCCAGTTTTGTATTAGCGCAGGTTTCTCCTCCTCTTCTGCATACAGGTAAACAGTATGTCTTTTATTTCACTGAAATGTGCAACCAGATCTTTATCTACACTTCAGTTATCAAGCTTTAGTTTACCAGGAATAAAGAGTTAGCTAATACCCTAATACAGTGGCTGTATTACCACTGTGATTAAATGCTAAAACAACCAGTGCCCCAAGACCTATACGCACAAAACAGCATAGGCTTTGTTGCAGCATCTTTCAAAAGTAGGACATGCTTGGAGCTCATTACACAGGGCTCTTGAGTGTTCATAGACCCACAAAACCAGCACAGAACTAGCCTTTACTTGTGGTGCACTTTCTTAGCTATTTTTCTACAGACTGTAGCAATCTGCGTTTGGCATCTCGCTCTACCATTGCCATGCTGAGCCTGACTTTTGGCCTAGGTATCAGCACAGAGATGGCTGGTGATGGACAGGAGGAGGGTGGATCTGTGTTTGGACTAGACCAAATTCTGCCATTGCCTCCATCGCAGCACAGTGATAGATGCTGGTTCAGGACAAGCAGCTGAAGAACCCTCATACATCACCACTCACTACTCTGCTGCAAAGAAAACCCAAACTGGCAGAAACACCCCTAAAGATCACGTGGTACCTTTCAGCTTTATAAATCATTGGGGTGGGGGCAAGAGAAAAGAAAAGAGAACTTTAGAAGTGCTGTTGGACAATTTTTGCTCCTCAGCTTTTCCTTCCAGCTAGGACTTAGGTTTTTTTAAAGATACATCAATATTTTTATTTTTTCTCCCCCCAAATAGTTGCTTGGAACTACTACTTGGATTAGCAAAGAGAATGAGCAAGTGATACACTGTGTAAAGCAAAGCAATGATATTTTCTGAAGTAAAAGCTGAATTATGATGCATGTAAAATTGCAGTATTTCCCCTTTCAGTTTTGAACTGAAGTTAAAACCAGGTACTTCAGTCCATTCTGCAGCCACAGGCATGTGATCACAATTGAGTTTCGGGTATCATGCAGTTACTGCATGGAAAGAAGAAAAAAAAAGAAGAAAAGAAAAGGCATACACCAGAGGTTTTGGACAGTTGGCATATCAGGTCCAAATGGATACAATTTGCATAGTATGAGCTCACCCCTATTGGGGAAGAAATAAAAAAAAAAAATCAGTGAGTCAACATACAAACCAAACTTCTGATGAAATAATCTGGAGAGGAAGAAGTATGGAACAAGTTTAAAGGGTATTTGTATCAGCTCTGGAAGCAAAATTTTCAAGGAACAGTGCTTCCTTTCCAAGACACACTACAGCCAGATACTATTTAAAAAAACCTCTCAAACCAGTAGCCAAAGGGAAAAAAGGGGAGAAAAAGGCACAGCAGCATGAAAAAAAAAGCTTGCATGCCAGTCAAGATATTTCCATAATACATTTCTAAATCAGAAATCCTTACAAAAGGGAGCAGGAAGTGACTGCAACAGTCACAGGATCAGTCCATTTCTTTAAGGCACAACAAGAGAGTTTTTACCCCCACCCTCATTCTTGCCAAGCACCTATCACTATGAAATATATAAAGTTCAAATACGCCAAGACCTCCCCTATGTCTAGCACAGATTATCATAGCAAAGGCTCTGAACATCAATGTCTCTGGTGCTGGTTCTGGTGCCTGGTGCAACTAGGCAGGATGAGAGGGCTGTCAGATCTCATGTTTCTATCAAAGCTAGACTGAGCAGGACTTCATTGATGCTCTCAGCTTCAGGGAATTCCTTTCAAAGGAGGTCCATCAGAGATACCATTGTCTGCATCTAGGGAAAACGGGCTCCTTTTTAGCCAGATTAACTTGCTACCTTAAACTGCCACATTTAAAACCACACACATGTACATCCAAGGCTGTATTACAGTGGTTCGGCTTGTGAGCACGTATCCCAGGGCTCCTGCTGCCAGTAATGATGTGGAGCCTTTCATGAAAAGGTCTGCTGTTGCATCTCAGACGATAGTTTATCTGCGTTCCACAATCCAAAGCCCTCCTCACCCCACCACATATAGCTGGGACACTTCCACCTCTGCCCATTGGTGACCACTGGTTCTGCCAGCAAACCCAATCTGTGTTTTGCCTCTGGGGAAGCAACACAAGCACACAGAGAAAAACTCACAAGCCTTAGTAATGAAGTGTTTGCTTACCAAATGCCCTAAAGCAGCAAGTCAACGACATCCATAGCAGTTTATTCCTAGCTTTCTATGACTGACATGATAGGATTCTTCAGTTATCAGCTCTTTTTTTTTCACTGCAACAAGAGATGCCATATGGTTGCATAAAAGAAGGAAACTAAAAAAAATTGTAAAGAGGTGCAAGTTACAGATGTTGAGTTACATGAGTGGCCACTACAATCTCTCCTGTTGTTCCCCACAAGATGCTCATGTGAAACACCGCTTTGAACATACAAATTTGGACTAAGGGAGATTACTAGAAAAAAGTGCAGAAGGCAGCACTTCTTTGGATTCCTAATATCCAGCATATCAACTAATTATGAATCAACTTTTGTAGAGCATGTTTATGCAAGGCATCTTGGCCAGCAGTGTACAGCAACACGTGAATAGTTCACCTCTGTATTTTCAGGTCAGACTATATCCTAAATGGGTCAGTGCACCATCAGGCAGAAAGCACCCTTCCTTTCTAAAAAGAGAAGCTGACAGCTTTGCACAGGCCACTTATGTCCCATCTTCTTGCAGTTGGGGCAGCTGCACTTACATGATTACTCCTTTTACCTCATGGCAGACCTTTACTGGCAGGGCCACTCCAGAGTAACCGTGTCTCATAGTGCTCTGGCTGAGGTCTATTAGTCATCAGCAGGTTAAAAGGTCAGATAAGTAAATCTGCTTAAGGCATACACCCGACAGCCAGGGGCAAGGCTCTCAACCAAGGATGCTGAGCACAGCCACTGCTAATGCGACTCCATTTCCCAGGATCTACAAAATGCCAGAGCCAGCAGAAAAAGTGCACTGTGCTCACAGGTGCTACCTTCACCAAGGAAAGGATCTATCCAGGCTCTGACAGACTGCTGTAACCTTACAGGCACAGATACTCCATGTGTTAAGAAGTACGATAAATCCAATGTGGTTCTACTTCCCAGACAGAAAACCCAGATTATTAGCAACACTTAACAACACAACTAACACAGGACTTCTCAAATGGATTTCTCTACGCCCTTGCATATATCACATTTTTCTGATCCCTATGAAGTTGCACACCAGCACATCTCATGGCTTGAAGCTGAAAATTTTACTGCTGGAATTTTAATCAAAACTGATAGGAACATAATCTTAAATAAAGGCTTAGAGGAGAGAAAAAGCAGGTAAAGGCAAAAAACCTGAATGAGCAACAAAAATACAATTTTGGTGGAAGAAAAGAGAACCCTTGGCCTGAGCTTCACTTTGACACTTTCTTACAGAAGTTCACAGTTTTGTAAGTGACACTGACCAAAACCTTCAAGTCACAGTATCCAGAGTGAAATTTTTAAACGTGCTATACAAGCAAAAAGTTCAACTGTTTCCACCTCCCTTTAGCATTGGCAAGGTTATCATTACACTGTGTCACTGCTGTAAAACAAACCCAGTCATCTACAGTTGCACCACAGAGAAGATGGCTCTGCTGAAAACAGGGGAGGGACTGCATCTGCTGGGGTGTGTCAAGCGAAACTCAGCAGCATCACAGCACATGACTAAGCATGTATTTGGGTACGTCAATACTCAACCATCAATTTGAAAATAAAGGTAATTTCTTCTTATCTTCCTCCTCCCACCAATCCGTAAATATGGGAGAAGACAGAACATTGCAAATGAAGTTTGAGAAGCCTTAGCAAGAAAAAAACACCACAAGATACAAAACAACTATTCACACCGGACGACTGTTAATATTCTATTTAAGATTAAAATGTATCACATAAGAAATATTAGAAATTAGGATCCTATTTCTAAAAATAGAAAGATGACTATAGATACACTTGACAGAGATTATTCATGTGTATAAAGACCTGTAAGGTAAATAAGTAATTAATGTAAATATTGCCTTTTTTGCTTAATTCTAATTGTGAGTGGCAATACTTATGTTGTCAATACCACTTTCTAATAACTAGGTCCAGAACAATCAACTAGTTTTCATTTTAAATTCCCCAGACCTGGCAGAAAAGAGAAAAGCTCGCTCTCTTCTGGATATCTTCCCCCAAGAAAGCAGAATAATCATTAAAATCATAATGGAATCATCAGCCAAAGGAAGAAAACACTGTTTGGCTTCACTTCCTCCTCCAAAATTAACAAACACATTCATTTCAGTCCGGCATAATATTCCAGCAAAATATTAGACAACAGACAAAACCCATAAGGAAAGCAGAAAATTTGGATTCAAAATGTAGGCTGCTTCTTAGTATGACAAAGTTAGAGAAACTTTCATTAAAAATAAATGTAATGAAGGCTTCCATGAACTCGTCAGAAGCACTGATCTCAACCTTACAGTGTGTTGATACCCAGCAGGAAAGTCAGACCAAGTAATTAAGTGTTTGCTTTCTACTTTGTAGAAGTACCAGTAATATTCTCTCACATATATTTTCAATAAACTTTGCATGTGGATTGGCGTATTGGCTGCATGACAGCTGATAAGGCAGACAGACAAGGAGAGCCTTGCCATTTGCTTGTCTGTATGTTACTTCAGTAGAGCGAGTAAAACTGAAAAGCAGTGGTTCACAGCCTCTTCGTGCACTAGAACTACTAGAGTAAAAAAACCTGTGACACATCTGCATCAATATTTACTTCTAAATTAAGTTGTGTATGCAAATGCAGACCTTTTATACTATGTATGTCATTCCTTTATTTAATCTTAGAAATCAGTGAACTAAGAGACACTCAAATAATTATACAGCATTTTCCAGAAGCCAGTGTTTGTAGTTATATTGGCTTGAGATTTCAAATGAGCCAGATCGCCTTACAAACACGTATCCTATTAAGTTCTGGGTTAGTTACATCCTGTTGAATGTTTTACTTGTCAAAGAACCCACAAAGCTTTACCTCAAAGGGCAAAAGAGTTTCATATTGACACTGCTTTGCAGAACTACCTGCTTTACCTGACCATCTGACGGATGCATACAAATGCTCCGTTAGAAAAAGCAGAGTCAAGAAATTCTGTCAAACACAGTGTTAAGTAATTTCTGTATTGTATTGAATGTCAGGCTGAACCTTGTACTTAGCTTTGTAAGAGGAAAGTATTGTGAACACACAAAAATGTCTCACCTTGCTCTGAAATAGCTGTGTAATTCTTTTTGTTCTCTGTTAATGCATGATAAACATAAAATAAATGGGAAACAAATATTCTGACTCTGTAACTGAGCTTGAAGATGCTTCTACATGCAAGTTACATCAATAACATCAATCCATTCATTAAGTCAGGTGGTAGTTAAAGCAGCAGATATATATACAAGTTCAGTGGTACATTTTAAACGTATGCATAAAGAAAGCCTTAAGATATTATTAAACTTCTGCATTTGTCATGAAATAGCATTAGAAACATTGCTGGAGCCCTTTACGTGCATGCAGTCAGGAAACAATCACAACTCCTTCCTCACTGAAAAAGAAAATGGAGAGAAAGAAAATAACCCTACCCTTTGCATTTTTTGCACAGGCAAGTGTAAGATAAAGTCTTACTGGGTCTCCTTTCCCACATAAATACACAGAGGAAAGAAAATTCCCAGTTGTGGAGTTTCATTCCCAGATCAGAAGGAAACCCAGACAGAAACCCTCCCCTCTGAGTGAGGGACCAGGATCCACCTCTGCCACCCACACCTCTTGGCCTCTGCCAAGCTCCTGGTGCATGACACAGCTCTCGTTCCTGTGCCAACACCTGCTGCTTCATGCCTCCCAAAGCACCAATCTATCTCCCTCGAAGGGCTGCCGTCAGCCCCAGGATATCTTAACTCTGCGTTGAAGCACAAAACGTGCTGTACTGCCTGTGGTTGGCATCTTGCTGAGTCCACCTTCAGGGGAGAAGTGGTGCTCCCAAAGGATTAAAGCCCTTCCCCTCTGTATGCTATTCTGTATTTATCTTGAAAATTGATACGTGAAGTATTCATTAAAATTACTCTGTAAAGGATAGTAAAGGCAATTGCACAAAGCAGGTTGGCCTGGGCCACATTAACCTATTTTCCTGCCTGCTTATCTAAGCATCAAAGTTACAAATAAGATATCGCTGACCTGTAGCACTGGTTGTGTCTTACTGTACCATAAAAAGTAGCTTTGCAGTATGTGCTGGGGAGTATTACATTACTTATCACCCCTCTGCTGCAGTTTCATCTCAGATACCTACTCCCAAATATATACCAGGTACCCAGGACAAGACCCAGTGCTTCATTAAATATTTGGCACATTGTCTCAAATCACCTTTGACACACAGGGTTATTTATACATCATGGCACATTGCATGCCTCTGCGACAAGACAGCATCACACAATACTGTATGTCAGGAATGCAGGCAACAGATTTAAACCAATCCTCACTTCAAGACACTTTTACTAGGAAGCAGGTCACAAACTGAGTAATATCCGTTTTATTCACTGAAAAATGTATGCTATTCATTTCCAGGAAATAAAGTCAACCACCCTAATCCTTCTCCCCTCTCACAGACACCACATCAGAACAACAGAAAGATGGTTTCTTTTGTCTTAACAGGTTTGCTGTTGGGATGTATTTAGTTCTTTATGCAAGCTTTATTCTTCCTAATGCATTTGCTAGGACACCTCATGTTGACTTGGTGCAAGGGCAGTCTTTCAGAGAGTAATTACAGCAAGAGGTATCTGGTTACAGCCACTGAATTCAGTTTTTAATATGCACAATAGTTCATATTTATGGAGCTTGTTTCCAAGCTTTAAACGTACACATTTCTGATATTACTTCAGCCACGTTAATGTTCTTAACACAAATACTGTACAGAGAGGAGTGTCAGCTGCTACTTTTAAAAGTCCATAGATGGAAACTGGAGAAACCTACAGTCTGCATTCATCTTATGAAGCAAACCTCTGAAATCTGAAAAATGGCTCCTTACTTCAATATTATTCTGCCCCTACAGCTGTACAATTACTTAAACAATTTTCTGAACTGATAGAAACAGTTGGTTGCACAGGTGGCAACCATAGGAATCCTTAGCACTCAGTGAAAGGGGAAAACCAAACATTGGGCAGAAGGCTAGGAGTTTGGATCTGAAAGAGAACTCATTCACATAAATTATCCAAACCCAAATACCACATTTCATCAGCAGTTCCTTCAGTCCAGCTAGGATGGAAGCAAGACCTGGAGAAGGAAGTTCTTTTCTCAGGATGCTCACTCCTTTCTGACCTCTAACAGGAGAAAACCAATGGAGATTCAAGTGTACAAGTATGTACTGTGCCAGATCCACAGCTGGGGTGAAGTGACAGTGACAAGACTATTTTAAATAAATGAATAAAATCAGCACTGACTATATACTTACTACCATGAAGTCAAGCCCAAGCACTTCCTGCAATACAAGCCTGTAATTTTCTCCTTATCAGTTCAGATTGCTACTTAAAATTATTCCCCAGCTCAGCACAAGGTGACACAGCATAAAGAAAATCCATAATAAAGAGCCTGATAACAAGCATATACAACAGATAATCCTGTATGAAAAGAAGTTGATCTCATGAGTAAACAGAAGCCAAAACCTACCCACTATCTCCTGAAATTCATTAAAGGTAACATTTAACCAGAGGGTTTTTTCAGCTGGAAAGGGTGTCAGCAGAGAACATTGTTTTGCATTATTAATTTCTCTCTTGCTTTTAGCAACTGCCTTCAGAGGCTGCACTTGTTTCTCTAAATCCTTCTGTGCTGCTCCCTGTGTGCACAAGTTTAGAGGCCAAGGGTATTGCACATCCCTAACACCACTAGAAGATGGGACTCATCTCAGCTGGTAACACAGATTATAGTTATTGCGATATCCTCTCATCCAATGACATGCAGAAAAGAATTCCACTATCTGCCAAACCCGAGCCTTCTCAAAGACAGGGGAAAGTGCATCTTATACTCCTGCTCCACTTTCTGCTTTTTTTTTTTTTTTAAACTGTTAATAAATTTTTTATAGACTCCATCATACATGATTTGCACATGATAGATTAGGAAAAAACGTCTTGGAAGAGTTAAGAGCCTTCCAATTGGCTTTTGGAGTTGCCTATTCAGGTAGGAAAAAGGCAAAATATGTTATCTGAACCAAGTAGCATTTTGATGTACTCAGTCTTTCAGAAGTAACACTATATTAAAAAAAAAAACCATAAAATATGTAGCAGAGTTAAGATAAGCAACTAAAAGACTATTTAAAGTTGATTATAAAACATACCCACATATTCCCAACAAAAATTTCACACGGCTTTGGAAATTCTGTTTTGCTGCTTGGCTATGACAGTTACACAGAAGGATAAACTGTAACACCCCCTTGGGCATTACTGCAGTCCACAACAGGCAATAAGCTGCAAGCTTAAAAGGTCTGAGAAGGATTTAACATGAACTAAGGGATCCAAAGAACCTGCTTTTTAAGAAGCCAAAACTCCACAACACACACTTACAATGCTAGGCACAGTCATTTTAAAAACTGAATTGGTAATGTCCACTTGGCTGAATGCAGCAAATGGAGAAAATACTGACATTATTTGTCCAGACCAATGCAGACATTATGCCTGGGACAGGAACAAAAGTTTAAATCTAATCCACATACTCCCATCACACAATTCAAGAAATTATCCTCCTGAAGGAGTCAGGCCCCAAACAGGAAGCTTTCTGAGACCAGTTAATAAAATGTAGCTAAGTGTCCAGAAACAGAGAGGCAGGTGACCTCTGAACCCACAGCTTGTCTTCAGAATTATTCCCTCCTCCCAGGTCTTACCAACACAGCTCTAGGAGGAAAAAAGCAAGAAGAAATGAACCCAAGTTCAGAGTTTGCTCCTAGTAACATCAGTGTTACTGGGACACTGAAATAAAAATAATCAGAACTTGTAAGTTAATACAAGCTAGGGCAGTAATGTCTATTGTAATTTGTGTTGTGGTAGGTTCTACCTTTCCCAATGAAGAATTGGGCTTCTCTTCCTCCCTTCCCCACACAGTAGCTTGCTCACAAAAATTTGAGGAGGATAATAAAACAAAACAAAAAAATCCCAACCCCAAAGCCCTTACTGAACAGGCAGTCCAGAGCAGGAAGAGGGATTGATAGCATATGTAGCTCAGATTTAAACACAAGTCAGAATTTTTTTCCTTTCATGGAACTAAAAGTCTAACTATGACGAAAGTTCATTTTGGGGAAGTTTTTACTTGCTTGTAAATGTAACTATGCATAGATGAAAGAGTTATTCTTAGTCATCTTCTCCATGTCAAAAATAAACCCAGCAATTTCCAGAATGTGTCACAATACAATATTAATAACTATGTAACTGCACGGTCACTGAATCAGTGGACACTTAATAGCCTTAATTTAGAATATCTGTATTTTTCTGCAAATAGTCTAATGTACCGTGCTGGAATATCCTAAACTACTAATACCACTTCTGAAGGAGCCAATTTGCAGCATAAACACCTCTAAAACTGGTCCTAGTGATGAGCACAGCAAACAGCGTGCCATCCCTTAGCAGCCAGGCTGCCAGACACAGAGCAGAGGCTGCGTTTTTCAAATTAATGGGCTCCTCACACAGAAAGAGCTTGAAAAGAAAAGGCACCTCAAAGAAACAATTCACTTGCACACAAAATGCACATGCTAAATCTGTATTATATAGGTACACATGTATGATACAGATACATGCGTGCCGGGCTGCCTGCGCAGCCATACAAAGCAACCCCTGAACCTTCCTGTAGCTTGTTAGCTCTGGATACAGCACATGAGCAGGCTGAGAAAACAGAAGGACCATACAGGGAGGAAGACCTCAATTTCAGTCATCTGAAGTTGTCTTCATTTTAAGGGAATCAAAACACACCATGCCCCTAAGCAGCAAAGCCTTTTCCACTACAAAACAGAGTTTTTCTGCTGATGCGGGGGGAATCAAACTGAGAGGAAGGACTCCTGAGGAACAGATACATGTTACCAAGGACTCACAACAAATGTTACAGCCAAGTGGAAGAGTCCCAATGGGAAATATATAGCATTTGAAAGTTTTCCCTTGAGTTTTCAAGATACTAATTATAAAATACCAGAGCAGTGAGACAGCTGAAGCAGATACAAGGTACATGCTAAAAGAGGTGAAAGACTTAAAGCATACTCACAGAGAAACCAGCTCACTATCACCTCTCTTGTTTTATGGTTTCTTACACTCAAGAGAACATCTCCAGCTAAAAAATAGTCTCTCTCATCTCCACAAGGAATAGGACATGGACACCAGACAAGAAAACTCTGCTTCAGAATATCTTAGAAAAAACAAAATCTTGTCAGATCACACTTACTTCTAGATTCTGGACAAAATTGAAGGAAACCTCTACTCCTCACAGATGGCAGTGCAACCACCACCCTGATTTCATCTTTAGGGCAGCACTAAGACAACTCAGAACAAAAAAAAAGAAAGAAAAAAAAAAAAAGAAATTCAGAGTTTCAGAGACAGCTTCTCATTTCCGTATACTTGACTGGTTTGCTAAGAATTCACCTAGTTTTACAGATAGGGCAGAAAGAGTCACGTCACTTGCTGCAGGCCACATGGCAAGAGGAATTTGGATGCAGCATCCTTCAGTTTCCCGTTGGAACTTCCATTTCTCCACCACACAGTATAAGCTTCATCTCTAATATCTTTATCTAGTACTATGAAGAGAACAGCACTAACCAATGTCAAGCAGCATTTTAAAACCTTTGTCAGGTATCACCTTGACACGTCTGTTTAATGTGGGGAATAATGTATTTTTTGCAGCAACAATCTTGAAAAGGAGAACTGAATAAAATGCATGACTTGAATGTGCTGGTACCTGGCTGGTCAGCCCAGTCATAAAGCAGCCTCCTAGCACACAGCCTTGTGGTATGGCGAAAGCAAGACTTAGGAAACTGACTGAGAAATTCTCAAGGCAAGGCTTTAGCTTATGCATGTGCTGCAAGTAGGTGTGTCCATTCACACCAGCCGATTTATGGAATACTGAGGTCTTCTGGCATAAGTTGCTGGCAGCTCCATCACCCCCAGCCCTGCGCTATTGCCACTGCAGGCTCTGCTATCTGCCTGAGGCAGAGGCAGCAGGGATAAGGAGGAGGTGGGGCGAGATTCAAGTCAGGGGACTAAAGTGGCTAATTACCACTTTGGGCAGCAAGTAAAATGGTTACAAAGATAAATACAGCACTGGTATTTTAAAGACAACTTGTATTTTCAAGCAGAGAACTGTGGTACGTTTTTCCAGTTTCTAAAGAAGTGAAACATGACAAAAACTGAGACTGAACAAAAGATTCAGTCTGAGTAAGACTAAGATCAAGTATGTGTTAAGTAAGTCAACATAATTTTAATTCTTAAAAATGTTTACTGACCTCATAATACACAGGGAAAACTGTATAATATCTCTAGAGTTAAGAGCAAAAGTTTGCTGATGCTTCAGCACGGTATTTTAGAAGCGCATTTTTCCAATGCATCCTCCAGAAAGGATAAAACCCACTGTGTTTAGAGAAATACCCAGATACTTCAAACTAAGCACACACGGACATACGCTTATACGCTTAGAGTGCTATGTACATGATAACAGACATGAATTCCAGTTTGGTTGCTGGATAATCATTTTCCACCCATGTAATGTAATTAGCAACCAATATAGGGTGGCAAGACAAGGGAAGCAAGAAGCCCTCTTTTCTCCCAGATCAAGGCACTTCATGAACATCAATTAGATGTTAATATCCCTGGGTGGCAAGCGTGACAAGTCTTATTAAGCCATTTTAAAGATTAGGACACTGAGTCACAGAGAGATTAAGAACTTCCTCAAAACCAACAGCAGAGTCAGAGAAGGGGCAGCTACACCCCAGCCAGGCCTGGCAGCACGAGACTGCACTGCTCCACCTTACTGCAAGTTTCTGAGTCTCCAAAGAGAAATAAAAAAAAAAAAAGTCCACACTCAGATGAAGTTTCCTGGCCATGCCAACACGCCTCAGTTTTGACCTGCAGGGGCCAGCTTTAGATACAAGAATGCAGTTTGGTTGCCACGCTCAGATCGCATTTTGGCTGAAAGTACCAGCAAGGTTGCCAATTGTAAACGGTTTTTAAAGTCGACAGAGACCTCCAGATCTCTTCTGATAAGCTCGAGAGAGAACTTAAAACCTTTTTGATACTGGTTCAACCCTATAAGCCTAGGGGCAAATAAATCTACAATCATCAGTCTTCGAGCCAACCCACGGCCAACTACCTGAATTCAAGTCACATGCTGAATTTACACATTAAAAACGTAGCGAACGTGACAAGACAATTACTATCCCAGGTTAACGCGTACTTCAAAGCGCAAAGAACAGCCCAACAGATGCCATGCTCAATTAGCCCAAAAGGTGAGCAGAGAAGGACGTTATACTGATTAACACGCTCGTTAAGACGCGTCCAAACCAATGGCCCACTTGAGTGGGATAACACGCCTGGAAAGCATTTTCCTGTCTCAGTCCCGCGGCGCTCACCAAGCTCAAGACTCCCCCGATGCGGCAGGACAGCGAGCCCACGGCGTCGCCCCGCGCCCCCGCAATCGCGCAGGGGCAGCTACGGCCCGCAGCTCCGAAAGCGCCCAGCCGGCAAAAACCCCAAGCCGCAAAGCAAAGCCCAGCCCGCCGGGCACCGACCGCGCACCCTCCGCGCCCCACCGGGAACCGGCCGCCCGCGCCC
>JANZLQ010000022.1:18642752-18686477 GCA_026212715.1 Elanus axillaris | reverse complement strand
GAGGCGGGCCGGCCGCCCCAGCCCCGTGCGAGCCGCCGCCGGGCGCCCTTGCGCTTCGAGCAAGGTGCATTTCCCTCCTCCCCGCTGCCGCCGCCGCCCCACGCCCTCTCGTGGCTTTCCGGGACCGGCCGGGGCCGCGTGGGTCGCGCAGCCCCGGCTGGAGGCAGGCGCTCACCTGCCGGCTCGGGTCCGGCCCTGAGCGGCGGCCTCGCGGGCGCGGCGGGGAAGGTGCCACCTGTGGATTGGGGAAGTGGGGGGCGGGAGTCCGCACACCCGGCCGGGAGTGAAATGGGGAACTCGGAAACGGTTTCGTTTGTCTGTTTCGGCTCTGTATTTGAGGAAGCTTAACGCTTGCCATGGATTCAGGAGATTTAAGAAGATTTAGGTCAGCAAGCAAACGGAAAACTAGTGGAAAGAAAGCTCAAGATGGGCAGGTACCGTAACTAACACCGCTTGCACTACAGCTCCTCGACTTTTATCAACAATAACGACATCTTCTAACAACGGTAGAAGTGAAGTTCTGTGAAAAAAAAGAACAGAGAAAAACAATTAGGATTCACTTGAACTGCAGCAACAGGGAGGGTAAAATGCTCTGCAGCTAGAGCTCTTATCTGCCAACCTAAGGTTTGATAAAAACCTCAGCAGGCTTACTTCTAGGTAACTTAAAACATTCCTAAATATTTTGACATGTGCCACAAAGGCACTATACCTTACGTGACCTTGCAGAAGGCTGTGGCAGAACAAGTGAGTGGGAACCTACTGCGCCGCGACAGGAACTACCTGACCTTTTTCACGCTTCCCTACTCTGAGCCAAACTTAAAGCTGCTTTGGATAAAGTGGAGAGAAAACAAGTGTGAATGAATGTGGCCCTATTTAACCATGCACAGCTGAATGTAACACAGTCTCTAATGAGCCAAGCATTTAACCAACTCTCTAAAATAATTTGTTGGGTTCAAGGTAAGTGCTTTGTTGTGGAAAACACCTCTTGTTTGGGTTGAAATTTGTCTTCTAGCATTGTGCTTGGCTGAACCCAAGTTTTACTTGATCATTAACTTTTGAATTGCAGAATGTTTATCTGCTTATTTAACTTCGGGAGATTAAATGTACTTTTCCTCAAAGTGATAAAAGCTAGAATACAGAAGCAATGGTGCATACTGTTTCCCTGTTATCGACAAGACCATCTTCCTCAGCAGCCTTGAGGAAGGCAAGAACAAGGAATGAGAAAATGCTCTTGGCAAGCTTCCAGCAAAAGTGATCAGTAGTTAGCAAAGGGGGATGTGTGTATGGAAGAAATAATATCCATATGATTTGTACAGTCTTCCTAGTTTCAGGCCAGCATTGAGAGCCACATGAAAGCAAGATTCCTCCACAAAGAACTGAGACAATACAAAGTCAAATAGAATTTAACCCCTCCTGTGAAATATTCCAAAAGTTCCTTCTTTAGGAAGGGTGTTCCTTCTTGGTTAGGAAAGATGCTTACAGCACTGGCCTCCTATGTGTCTCTTCACCTTTACCAGCTGTCCTCTTTCCTCCACTCCTCTCAGAAAAAGTTAAGTCCATAAAAAGATAACCCTTTCCTGCCAAGTCCTTCCAAAATTTTCATGCATTCCCTTGGGTGACGTGCCAGGGGCTAGATGAAGACCACCAGAGACCCTGCTATCATAATAACTATAATTAGTATATTTAGTGATTGTCCTTAAATATTTGAGCTTTGAAAATGGCCAAAAGATGAATGTATAGTTCATACTCACTAATCTTAACTATTATCATAACCATCTTTTAAAATTATGTTTCATTAGATGTTACTCAACCAGAATTAAGAAATTCTTTATTCACAGTAACACCTACTTCTGTCCCAAGAAAAACATAGCTAAGATACAGTTTAATCACTCTGGGCTAAGATGAACACACTTCAGTAAAATAAGATTAATAAACCCTAATCAAGCACCAAAAATGTGGCATTACATGTGGCTCTGTTGGCTACTGTAGCCCACCCTCCCTTATGTGAGGCGTGGGACATGCAACCATAAAGGGAAATAGCGACTTCCTGGGTGCTGTGCAGCCTCCCCTTTCAGTGAGACCAAGTTCCTAATCCATTATTTTTAACAGTGCAGCTGCTTTGTAATTTTTTTTTTTTTTTTGTTCAGTCCTAGCCTGTTCTCCCACATTGGAAGGACAGGAGAAAGGAATAAGAATAGCCCTTACGAAAAACAGTCTAGCCTTACCAACTAGTATAAAGCCATGCCTGCTAACTCCACTGTAGGATGTTCATCCCCTCACTGTGGCTGATTATGTAAAGCACTCCCTTTTCCAACATGTGCAAGCCTATCTATTCAAATTCTTGTAAATGTCATACTATCTACATATCCAACACAATAAAAGCTCTTCTTCTGGTATTTAAACAACCTGGCTAATCCTTTCTGATTAATTTTGGATTTTTTCAAGGTTAACTGAACTTTTGTATACAAAAGAGATGGTCTGGTTGTTATGTTGCAGCCTGGGTCTCAGGAGACGGTGCCGAACTCCCTCCCCCACCACTCATCTCCTGTATGACTTTGAGAATTCAGGCATCCATGGTGTGTATCAATTTGTGATCCATAGGGTGCAGGTAATAAGACTTCCCTACCTTATGGGGCCTTATGAGGGTGAAACCCTCATGTGAGGGTAAAACCTTGACATTCTACTACATCAGGTGAAAGGCCATTATGGGTAGCATAGGTATTTTCCTGCTTTTGAAGTTTGTCATCATATTCCTCTCCGGTGAGAATCCATAGTTAAATATAAATTTTCATATTCTCTTCTTTTTTGTTATATTTTTTGTTATAAATGAACATATAAAGGCATTAGGGTGGTTCTTTTAAAGGAATTGGCTTTATAACTTGAGGAAAAGAAAATAGATCTAAGGAAGGAGGGTGATTTCTTTATGTGGGAGCATATAATTTTCCTGGAGCCTGGAATAGCTGGATTTTCTTACCACATGTGCAGGAAATAGCCCTTCCTACCTGATCCTGAAGTATCACTTAATACCCTTAGCCTATAATAGAACTATTCTAGTGTGAGACACCTTCTAAGCAACATTTCTGTTCAAGTTTTGGTCCATTGACAAATAATAACTATTTAAACTATTCCACAGGGTCCTTGTTTCCTAATTAAAAATCAGAAGTACCAACAAAACACACCTAGCTAATTTTCTAGCACTCTTCCCACAGATGACTACAAGTTAATTTGTTAGGGAAGTCTGGGGACAGGTCCTTCATCACCCTACCTTCCTCATATTCACAATTTCTCATACACTCCCTGCTTCTGCTGCAGTAACAGTAGTAGGGCTCTCCCTTACTAGCACAGAACTGCCAGGATTCGTATTTGCCCTGTGTTACCTCTGTCCTTTAAGAGGGCAAGCTCTAACACACTATCCAACAGCACACCTGGCCAGTAACACATCCCCGGGTTGGTAACATTAGTCTGCCTTTCTTCAATGCAAATACTCTGTTGTTTGGGGGTTAGGCATTGGAGGGGGGGGTTCTTAGTTTTGTTCGGGGGGGGCATATGTGAATATTTTCTCTGATACTTTGACAAAAAGGAGATAGAGCTTGTCTAATGCAGGTTACTGACACAAATCTAGGAAATTTCACTCTTTAGATCACGTCTTTGCTGGTTAAATCTCCCAGAATCTAAAAAGGATTTTACTGATGTGAAATTTCTAATAATACATCAAATCTGAGCACCGAATGATCTCTTGCTCCCAGTATCATTCAATATTAACTGATTCATTTCCTAAAATACTTTGATAACTGCAATCTCATATAGAGAGTACCCAGCCAGCCAGCACCAGTCTCTTCAAAATCTTCAGTTCATGAATCAAAAAATTCATTCTTTGAAGGCAGAAGAAATGAGCCTCACAGTCTCTAGGAAAGCTCTTATTTTAGTAAGGCACAAAATTATAATCCTGTTTTTATTCCTACAATAGAGTCACATCTCAGTGTCATTTCACTTTGTATAAGGGTTAACATCAGCTTTAGTGATGATGCAATTACAGATCGTAGAAACATTTTGTGAGTTCTGAAAAGCAACAACTAGAACCTTAAGAAGTTTGAAACTTCTCTTGGGGTATATATGATTTTGTAAGGTATATTTGAATTTTGAGAAGATTTGACAGATAATCAAATAAGGTAGACATTATGAAAGGTACAAGAAATCATTATAATAATTATATGCATTTGCTTCTTCTTCTGTCCTTGTTGTAGCCACTCTTTTAGTCAGCTGTTAAAAGATTTAGTCTTCCATAGGGATATATTTGGATTTTTTCCCTAAGGAATATCACTATAAGTCTTAATTTTATTAATGCCGAGTCCTCAGTGCCCTGAGGGCTTTATTCCACAGATATTTTCATTTCTCATATTTAGGCTTGTGTGCTCAGATACAGTTTTGATTCTGCTTTGATTTGCAGAAGCCACTACTCTGAGAAATACATGAGAGAATATCAAAGGCATAGAGCTACTTCTCCTGTTGAAATAAATGTCAACTCATTGACTTCAGAGAGAGGGATCAAGTAATTAAACATTGTTTTGCATGGATTCCAGTAGGCTTTGGATCAGGCCTCATTTTCCTAGCTAGTACTTGCAGCTTTGCTGCTTTGGATTCTGCTGACAAATGACTCTGTAAAACTAACCGACCAGGCTCAACAAAGCTGATAAGATTTTCTTCCTGCACTGCTGTGCTAACACCTTCCCTGAAAACATACTCTGAGTTTGGTCATGCCTGATTTCAGATTAAGACTTTGAAGAGCAATGTGAAACTTAAATGTCAGTTAAAGTGATGAAGTTTAAATTAATGCAGTGTCTTTCAAGCCAAATGATTCCGCGCTGTGTACAGCTGGTAAATAGATTCTGCTTTGTTAGGGTGCTACAACATCTGCATGAGCTAGTAACTGTCAGCTGCTTAAAGGATGTCCCATTGCAAAATAGCCAGCTAGGCTGCTTTGGATTATATCAGGAGAGAAATATAGTGATCTGTGATAGAGATGTTAGGGAAATTTTGTGGACACCCCCCCCCCCCAAAAAAAAAAAAAAGAAAGAAAACAAACAACACAGAAGACTTGTGCACACACCTGGATGAAAACAGTTCCTAGAATGTGACTGTCGGTGAATAAAGAGAATCTTCTGCAAATACATGCTTAATACAAATTAACCATCCTTTATGTGTCGTCAGCAAGAACTTGAGATTATTTCTTGTCTGTGGGAAACCTTCTGTTAGACAAAGATCACTTTCCAGATGCTTTGATGTTAGCATATTAAATCTTAGTAGAGACTTTATTTAATTAAATGTTACTTATGTTTTGTGGGTGTTACTGAACAAAGTCTTCCCTAAGTGTCATTAATGGAAGAATGACAGAGTTCAAGCCAGTGAGGACCATCATGATAAGTCTGAGTGCAGAGATAGTCTCTAGTGATATTTTAGGGAAATTACTGTTTCTCAGACAGCTGAACACTCAGACATATTTGCTTAGCTCTAGGATGAAACCACAACACTTCTAATTGCCATGCTTTCAATTTCACAAATTCTCATTTTTCATTTTTAAGCTAAACACTTCTAGTTAGTCTGTGCTATTGTTATTGTTTCTTTAATGAATATGACTCCATATGCATTAGAAGTTTAATGCTAAATCTCTTATTCTCAGGGAAGGAGGTACTTTCTTTGGCAATTTCAGGGTTTTCTTTGGGAGATTCTAGTGACTGGTCATTTACTGTGTTGCATTATGCTGTGTTGGAGAAAAGATGACCTTGCTTCTCATGCTTAGCCAGGAAGGAATGGATAGGAAGAAGATGTAGTCTTTTTTTATAATTGCCTAACACAAATATTTCTAACTTGCTCTATGGAGATAATAGAAAACAATCAGCAACTGCTGGGTATCAGTTTTGTCTGTTATACATTATTGTCTGTCTTGACAGCATAAAATAAATAAATTATATGTATTCAACCCCCCTTTGTTTAAAAAATAAGGTTGCTAAGAAACAAGAGTTATGCATGCTTAATGCAATTTACAATCAGCGTTTATATAAAACCATGAAATGTAGCCATGATGCACTTGGAAACTATCAGTGCAACTAAAATGCAAACTCATGGTCTGGGCAAAGAAGAAGAAATGTGAATTTTACTGTCATGTCATAATTAGGAGCCTGGCCAATGTATAATTACAACTTCTAAAGCTCCTTTCCATGTTTTGGATTCTGTAGGAAATAACAATTAATGTCACTGACATGTTTATGCTCATATTTACTCTTTCTTCAAGATAATATTGATACAGATTTCCAAAGGATATTGTCAATAAGAGTGGAATAACTAAGGACCTATAGGTTCCACAGAAATTGTGCATATTATGGTTATGTATAGTTCAGCAAGGAAAGTGTTGATGCATATAACAATTTGGTTTACCTGTAGGTTTGCATTTCAATCTGATTTATATATGTTACAAAGATTTGCATATGTAAATTTTATTCAGAAATACTCAGTTGTTGTCATGGTTTAGGATGTAAGTGGTTATGCTCAATGACATGTATATCAACATTTTTCACTACTATGCTTATCAGTAAGAAAGAAAATTTCATCCAGCCTCCTACCTTTCACTGGAGTCAATCCTATGCTCATTTAAACCAATAACTAACTTTTCTTCTGACTTCACTCAACTGCATAAAAAAAACAAAAAAGAAGACAGAGACATCTGTTAAAAGCAAGGATTCCACAGTCCTCACTGAAGGCTAAATAGCAGCACAGCAACACAACTGCTAAAGCTAAAGATACTCATGGCATTGATAGGCTACTCACAGTACAGACACAAAAGAGACTTTTTCCTAAACCTGGTGTTATAAAGTTGTAAGTTATAGGTCTCTAGTCACTACCTTAGCCTTAAGAATATTATCCTCAAAAGACTGGACTTCTTGCTGTGTAACAATTACAACAGTGTTCTCAAACTGCTACTTGGGAATATGTTCTTGAAAGTTTAATTGCTTTTTAACTACCCACTGCAGCTTCAGGTTTTTTATTTTATATCTAGCCACAGCAGCACTGAAGACTTCTCTCTCTTATCTGATCACAGAAAAAAAGCAGCTTATTCCTGTTTCTACTCTTTCATCCCTGGTTTCTTAAATGGGGCCTAAAGCCATTTAACTCTTTAACCTTACGTGATAATTAAATTGTTCAAGCTTAGTTAAGTTTAATTTTCCCAGTTAAATTGGCCCCCTTCCAGCATTGTCAATTTTCCATAAACCTATAGGGAAGAGCCAAGCCTTACACAGTGCCTCCCAAAGGAGCTCAGCACTGCCATATAGACGCAGACCATCTGCAGACAACAGTGCTACCAAAACCCACCTGCCAAATTCAGAGTGGCTCAGGAGGACACAACCCTCTTCAGCACTGCTTATGAGAGGGAAGACAAGTGCTATAGCCCACCTGGCAGAGCAAAAGCAGTTTTACAGCCAGCGTTTGACCTACTGAGACCACATGGGGAATAAGGCCACATTCATTCTCCTCCCTGCCATAAGCTTTAGAGATTTCAAAGACTTTGCAGGTCATTCAGTCCCTGCTGCTGCCTTCCCCTGAGACAGCAGGCCCTACCACCTACTTGGCTATTGGCTTTGCGCTTGACAGAGAGGTGCCACCTCATGAATCGCCACCAGCTCCCAGTGGAACATTAAGGCTTGTTGAACAGCCTCCTTTCTGTTGCTTGGGTTTTCTTAGCTCACGAGATCTCACTGAATCACAGCACAAGCAATATTGTTCTTGACAACCTGTAAAATGTTTTTATGAAGTCCATAATTCAGTATTTAAACATGTCATCTTAACAACTTCAAACAAACAAGCGTAGCTTAAAGAGGGACCTTTTCAGAGTTGCACCATCTGCCACTAACTTTCCAGTCTCAGTGCTAGCATTAAAAAAAAAAAAGGTATTCTTTAATTTAAAAAAAAAAAAAAAAAAAAAGGAAGGTCCTGTGCATATGCAAATTTGTCAACAGGGCAGTTGGCATCCCTCCACCCTTCCTGCTGGTGCATACACGGAGTTTGAAATACCAGATTTCAAGCTGGTGAAGGAGGAGCCTGAACACACGAAGAGAAAAAGCGCTTTGAACTCTCTGGAACAGTAACAGCAGCACTTGGGGAGAAAACAAAGCCTGGGCACAAGCGCGTTTTCACAACAGCTGAAATGAAGGCATTGAACAACTGCCACATTCCTGGGGGAAATCCTGTTGAGCAGAAACCTAGTCCATCAGCTTGTTGTATGATTGCTCCATGTTGTTCACAGAACTGGCATTTCTTTCAAGTGCACTTCATAGGTTATTTAAAATTCATACATGAGATTGGCCTGCAAAACTCAGCACAACTGAAAAGTCTTCATTTGCCATTCAACCTTTCTGATTTGAAAGCACTTCTTTCTGCATGTGAAGTGCTTCTTTTAGCTATATTGCATCTCTGCAATTTCTTAATAAGCAGTAATTATGCTGCTCTTTCAAGATATGCATCTGGCATCACCCATTCACTAACACACATACTGCCTAACAATGTATAAGCTAAAACCTAAAAGGTATTTTCAGTATTAAAAAAGTCAGTTTGAAATAACTTCACAGGATTCACATGGTTTATTTACAGTAGTGAAATACTTCCTGGTGATTTAGAGATCACTGCCTGGCCTTTCACTTTCACCCACGCAGACAAATACTTGTTGTCAAGACAGTAAACAAAAGTTTAGATATACATAGATAATTCATATTAAATGTCAATAAAATACTATTTTAAGTACAATTGCTATCTAATAGACTGTTTCAGAGAATGGTTTACTGTGAAACTTTACAGATGAAACTTCCTTATTAAAAAAAAAAAAAAGTTCTACATTTTGAGCAGACTTCCGTCTTTAATTAATTGAATTAAATGGCTGGTTTCCTTCATAAGCCCTGCCACTTCTCTTATCATTTACTCCAGGCAGTGAGAGAGTACGATTTTTAGCCAACACATATATTTCACTCTGCATTCATGGAGAGAAAATTTATATGTACTTTTTTATTTCACAATATAGCCAGATTTTGGAAACTTGCCCACTCTTGCCTTCTGTTTTGCTTAAAACATTAGTCTACAAAGCATCAAAAAGCATCTTAAACTAAACTAATGTCTGCATGTCATTGTTTATAAATGTGCAGGCACTTGCCTGGAGGCAAAAGAACCCATAATACTGCTACCATTTACTGTTATTTATATTTAGCTTTTTCTTTTTTAGCGAGGGTTTTCCTACAGCATTTTTTTGTTTCAGGATTTAGTTCAGCCTGCTGTTGGTATTGTATGTAGTACCATTTTCACCCTAGCAGCTCTGTACACCAGCCAAAGAAGGTCAGCTGAGAACAAGGGGTTGGAGCATCTCCCAGGGCCTGGCTGGGCTGTATTACGAGCACTTCTGTGGACAAATATGTAAAGTTTAATGAAGTCAGTGGAAAGACTCCCACTGGCTTTCGTTAGTTTTGGATCCGGCTATAAATTAGGAAAGTTTGATTTTCATTCTATTACTTGTCCGCAGTATTTTTTTCCTGTGTTAACCACATAGCTCCTCTTTAAGCAATGGCAGAACTGCTCTATTCAGTCAAATGGTCACTTTTTCAGTAAGTTACACTGTAATATGACCAGATAGGGATCCCAAGATTGCTGCTAACTGGAGAGGAGGAAAAAAGAGGCCCTTTCCAATTTTGTGAACAAAGTCATTGACTTCAAGGGAATTGTACAGTATCCTACTATGCTTTGTATTCAGCATGTGGTAAAATACCATTCTGAAATGGGGGAGTAGCTGTTATCCTACCTTTCCAGAAGAACAAAGTAAAGACAAATCACAGTCCTAGGAAAAACTAGGGGATTGATAGAAAAACTTGTCTAAGGTGACTCACTAATTTAACAAGGGCAGGAGCAGTATTAACGCAGGAATTCCTAGCTTCTGTGTCCCGTTCCTTGCTCCCTCTGTGTATATGACATATACATACTGTATCACAGAAGCAAGCACACAGGAAGTGCACAGTAAATTGGGATTTTGTCAGTTTAGCAAGGGTACGTTTAAAGGAATATTTGTTATCGGAGTCAAAAGCATAGGCCTTGAGAACAAAATGACAGCTACCAAGGCAGTTTATTTTGAAGTTTAAAAGTGATTACTGTCTCCAAACATTCATCCAAGTAAGATAAAGATGTAAAGAAATAGTATTAATTAAAGTTTTTTTTTTTAAAAAAGAAATATAATTTTCCATTAAAAATACTGGTCTTGTACAACAGACAACATCTATGCAGTCATGTATCAATAAAATTTGCTTTTTGAGTAATGACTTTCCCTCAGAACATTTTCTATTTATAAACCCCCTTAAGCCTTTGCAGTGTTTCCTGTTCAGACATACCACTTAATCACCAGAAAATGACTCAGCCAATCAGTTCAGGCACTTCCCAAACACAGGATTCAAAACTAGTGAGAAAATTATGAGCATGCTCAAAGCTTGACGGACGAGTCAAAATACTGTTTAAACTGATTCTTTTTCCTAGATCAGGAATATGTTAGAAATTGTTCAGCTTGTCATTGGAAGTACTCAGACACTTGTTCAGCATGAATAAGAATATTTTGCTTATTCATCCACTCTGAAACGCTTTCTATTTCTGTAATTACTTGACCACAATGTTATATTTCAAAAGCAAACAAACAGACTTATGACCAAGATTTGTAACATGGTTAACTCTCCTGCTGCTCTTCTTTGGTCTGGGGTGGGAACTGCTATGAAGAAATGCTTGATCTTTTTAGCTTGCATAAGTAACTATCTTGGAAACAAAGACATAACTGGCTAAATTGTGATTTTCAACTTACTTATTTACTGACTCACTGCTAATTTTTCAGCTCTAGAATGTCAGAGATCTTGTTACATTTTCTATCCACAAAAATGCATGTTGTTTAAATATCCATAAACATCACCCAGCATATTCATCTGCAAAAAAACTAGAGATGGAACTGGAATACAGAGCACAAGCAACCTCAATTCTCCTTTCAAGAGCAGAAGCCTTATCAAAAACTAAGGATGGAGTTTCATCCTAAAACATTAACTTGTGCATAACTATCTGCATGATTCATCATGGAGATAACCACAGAATTTTTCATACTCCACACTAAAAGAAGAGCAGTAGAAGCGTTTCCTTTTGTCCAGATGCAAAAGCACCAAATTTCTGGCATTTCAACCATTTAGCTTGAAGACGGCCCCACCTGCATGTGTTGTCCTAATCTGTATGCACCAACAAACCCCCAAAATATTCCTGACCCTTTGAATCTCCCGAAGGACACAATCTACAAATAAATCTCAGACCTGCAACACTTTAGAAGTAGTACCATAGAAATAATAGAATTTGCATTACAAAGGACATTTTTTTATTTTGAGGACTCTTGAGTTTCACCCTGTTTTGCGGCTGTGCATATTGTAGCTTAAGGAAATAACTTGCTCACAGTGCAAGCCAACAGCCAGGCTGAGAATAGAAGTGACATATAGTCCTAGCTTTCACCCTCATAATCTATCCACCAAACACTTACCTCCATTATTTTCCATGGCGGCTAGGGAGAAGGAAGATACAGAGATTACACCCAAGTAACATCATGTACTCAAATACTCTTTTAAATAACAGCTGCTTTTCTGTTATTGTTTCAGGTATTTCACAAATCTGAGGCAAGAAAGAGTAATCACTTACAGTTTATGAGACCTTGGTCTATTAAGCAGAAGAATACACCTGATCCACCGCAAGAAAATTATCCTCATTTGATATTTATTTCAATTTTTTTTTTTCAGAGAGAATAACCAGTCTTTCTCTAATCCCAGTGCTTTCTTTCAAGCAGACTTTTAAAACAGGTTGGAAGTGACAGAGGAACATGTTAAATATCTGCACACAAAAGAGGGCTTTTCAAATGAAACCTGTTTCATATTAACAAAGCTAACTTCATATTGAGAGTCTTAATATGCCATTTATGGTATGGCAATATATGCCCCCATCCTGAACTGACCTGATTCCATGCCAAAGGTGGTTGGAAAAATAAGAATGCCATATCATCTGACAGACAATGTCATTCTGATAAACGTCTGAGGTCACATTCCAATGCTATCATTGCTGGCCTTTCATCTGCAGAAGCTGTTCTCTCACTTTCACAGCCAGCAGTACAGCCAAGTGATTCAAAAGCAGCTGAAAAACATACAAGGATAACTACCAGAGAAACATTGGGGGGGGGAAATCAAAATACTAGAATGTTTTCAGCTGCAAATGCAGCTTCAGATTTGTTAACGTCTATTTCTATTCCAAGTATTGTTCAAAGTACATACCTTTCTGCATCACTAGAGGCTTGCTGTGGGTTCAGTATGGAAAACTGACAGGTGTGAACAATGAACTAGCACTTAGAAAAGCTTTGTGTATCTCGGTGTCTGCAAAATGCCATGATTTCTCCCATCTCTGAATGGCATTTCAGGTTCCACATTTCTCTGCCTCTGATATTAAGTGACGTTATTATGGTAATAACAAAGCTGCTTGTCAACACTGCAAAATCTAGACATGCTTTGCTAACTCTTTGCTGCTACTCAGGAAAAAAAATTTCTTAGGTAGGATATGCCTACCTTCCCTCTTTTCTGACCCAAACTTCTTTCAACTGGTCCTATATGGGACAAGGTAACCTTGACTTCTGGAAAATAACATTTTTATAGGTCTACATTAGGCATATATTTACTGGGAGAGGAAAGACAGACAGATGGGTCTGCAATGTTATCACAAGTTTTCTTGCTGATCCAGGGAAAGTACATGTGACCCTCACCTATAGCTGCAAGAAATTTTGATTTGAAATTTTGTTTTAAAATAGATTTCAACCACTGCCTAAGCTGGAATGCCTGGGCCTGTGTTCTGCAATAGAGGGGAAAAAGGGAAAGAAGCAGGAAAGAAGAGGGAAAGAGGGAAGAAATTGGATTAAAAAGAAAACTTCCCAAGTAAACATATGTGAAATAATTAAACAGAGACCTTGGCAAACTCTATCTCCTTTAAAGTTATTAGGAAGTAAGGATTTGAAAATACATGCAAGTCAGCCAAAGTATAATTAAACAGTTCAACAGTGTACCTTTTATTTAACAAAAAGTCATGCAAATGCCTTTTTTAGATTAGATGGAACAAAATGAGATGTATACAGTACAGAACAAAAAGTAAACTAATACCAAGCACCAGTGTTAGTTCCAAGGCCCCTGTTTGTATTGTGCTCTTAAACAACTCCTTCACCCTCTTCTGTGGAAGGTAACTTGCTTAGTTTCTCCTTTCCACCTTCCTCCATGCTCTGATATGTTAAGTTCAAGTGGATGCAAAGAGCAAACCAGCTAGAGTTCAGCTTGGTCACATCCCATCCATAGGTAATTCAGTGTACATTTTCAGGGAGGTCACAAAAGAAAATTTCATCAAGACAGAGTAACTTGTCAGTCAGCCCCCTGGTTAAGAAAAGCTCAAGAAGTAAGACTCCATCAATTATACCAGAAATAGTTCCAAAAGAAGCACCAATATCACAGACTTGGGGACCGTCAGGTAGTAAATTGGGAAACCTGTCACCATGGGCTGCTGATTTACTCAGGAGGGAGAGAAGACTCCCCAGACGACAAGTCAGATTAAAGCTTCTTCCCCAACCTGGCCCTGAAAAAGTCTTGCTAGCCCCAGAGGGAACTCTGCCTCCGAACCTGAAGGGGTGCAGCATGAGTGCATTTTTGCACATACAAAAAGTTCACAAGACTAACACCCATTTAGCTTCATCCCACTTCCACTGACTTCAGTGGTGCAGGATCAGATCTGCATCTGGGTAATAAGAAAGTAACTTAATTTCTTACAACAAAGTATAACTATATTCTTCAATGCTCTTTCAGGAAGTGCTTACACATGACAGAAAGGGAAGGCTGTAGATAGCATAGGTTAAGTGATTTCTAAACTCAGTTACATCCTGTTGGCTAGGAGTTACTACTCCCCCAGACACAGCACCTCATCTGACAATAATGCCATTGCCATGCAAAGTAAATGGATAATCTTAAGTCATGCTTTTTACCAAAACTGAACATTAAAGCAAAGTACTGGCTTATTTTAAAAGCATTCACCGCTTTTGCTGGTTCTGACAAACTCTGTGAATTGTATGTGTATGTGGAAATAGAAGGTAACAGGAATGGAGTCATGTCTTCTACTATTTCAACGTATGTTGAATATACCCTTGATAGCAGAGGTTAATAATCATAAGGAAAATAGGATTCAAATGAAGATATATACATAGATTAAGACCTGAGGAACTTTATCATCATTTAACTTGACTTCCTATGTAACACGGGCTGTTAATTTTCAACCATATACTTTCTGCTTGCATTATAGAAATATTTTAGTCTTTACTAAAAAGCCTCAAGTATTAAAGAAGCTCCTAAATACAAAAGAAGATTGCCCCAAGAACTAGCTTGCCTCAGAATAAAAAACCTGCTGCTGCAGGTTATTTGTGGCTTGAATGTATCTGGTTTCTGCTTCCAAATTTAGGGTGTTTCTTCTGCTTGATTATAGAATTGACAGTCACCTTTCCTTTACTTGTGGGCTGTGATAAATGCTAACTCTTAGATTAAACAAATAAATTAGCCTTTGTTAGACTCTTCCTCCATAAGCACTGGTTGTTAATATTCAAACACATATTATTCAAGTGATGATGCCTTATCAAATTATTCAGGTCAGGCTTTATAAGTGACTTAGAATCATCAGCAATTTCCATGTTGACTCTGATAAAAAAAAAGGCATTTCACCACAGCAAGAACAAAGTCTAGGGAGTAACAGAAATAATTCAAACTAACTAATCTTATAATGACTTTTTCAGCCTATCAATTCACTAGCTATTTAAAATTGCATTTCTCTCTTTTTTTTTTTAAATCAGAATGTCCAATATCCTTAGAATGATTGACTCGTATATTAGATCAACATAGGTATGTTTATCAGCCACACTTACAAATGCACATTACATTGTCAAGCTCCGTCACCAAAACTACATCTACTGGTATTAATTATGTTACCATAATTATTTGTTTTCTTATTGCAACCCATCTCAGTTTTTGTTTGATTCTGCCTCTAGCAGTTACTCTAACTGCTCTGAAGTTCATGATCCATACCTTTCCCCAGTTTAAATACTGGTACATCATCTATTTTCAGTCCACTGTATCCTACAATTTTGTAAAAATGCTACTTGATCAAAAAATTCTTTAACCATCCCAGCTATATCCTGTGAATTATTGGACTACAATCAAAGCTGTAAATATATCTTTGTATATACAACAAATTAAAAGTAGGAATCAAGAGGGATACGTCATCACACAGTGCAAAGAATCAATAACAGAATAAAGTGACTTGAAAGTTTAAGGGATTATAAAATTCTGGTCTCAATATATTGACTCTAACAAAACCTTTTAATAGCAGTGTCTGGGCAGGAATCACAGTAATCCAGCTGGCAGTAAATAAAGGTGTGGGCAAGTTTCAAAACATCTCGGGTGGTGACAGGGTCAAAGCGTAGCACTCTTCTACAAATGGTAAAAAGAAAATATTCAAATGCTTGAAATACTGTTCTCAAAAGGGAAGATTCAAAAATAACACAACAACCTGAATCTGAAAGAATACAGTAGCTGAAAAGTAATTCCTTATAAAGAAAAGAAAACCTCAGTAAATTCACTAAGTGGTTATATTTAGAAGGCCTTAGTGCTGGCTTTTTTTCTGGTAGTGAATTGTTGCCAACCTTCCTTCTAAAGATAAATAATATCAAAAGGCAGCTTTTTGGTCATGAGAAACAAGCACAAAGATGGCAAAGACTTAGCAGAAAAAGACAATGAAAGGCCCACATCGGATCATAGATAGTAGCTATGCAAGGGCTCAAAACCTGATATCATGGATTTCTATGGCAAGTTCGATCAATCAGAAGAAACAATTTCATTCACAGAGTTGTCACCCTTGGCTCTCTGATAGTAAATCCAGGTTAATACTGGCCCTAAGTCCATTCACCCTAGAAAAAACAAATCAGGGCAAAATCGGAACACAAAGCATGACAAATAACATTTGACTTTGAAAAGTTGCAGCAATATTTTGTCTTTTATGAAGAATTTAAATCTTCCAGTAACTTGCAGTTAATGTTCTGAAAGCTTTTTCTGAGTTACACTGAGTTTTTGTCCCATTGACCGATTTTGTTTCTATACTTTCTTATACAGAGCAATTGACTGGATTAGAAGTCACCACAGTTATTCACATGGGAAAAGACTATTCATCTGGGTAGGTATTCTTCTTGTCCCAAACACTGCTGACCAATGTGCTAGAATTGGTACTGCATATTGAACAAAATCCAGCTTGTGAAGAAAGCCATTTGTAAAACAAACAAACCAAACAGCTGTGATTACATGCATGACATGACACAATTTTTTCTCTACAAAGCAACAGAACAGACCTGCATCAGCTGGAGATCCTAAATTTAAACCAAGCAGTATCAGGTTTCAGATAGGCACCAAACCCACCTATATCTCGGTATTTGTTGGGACTTTTGGATCTCCCGATGCATTTGCAAGGAAGAGAGATGCTTATGGGGAGCAGATGTACTTAGTTTTAATCCCAGTTCCTGTCTGGGTAATCTTGGCTTCTCCCCTCATCTTCAACAGGATGTGAAAGTATTAGAAATGTTTTTCTGTGTGAGGAAGACCTTACTCATGTGATTACTGGCTTAAGAGGTACAGATTAATGATTGTAAAGTGCTTTGAAATCCTGAGATGAAAGGTATTATGCAAGAATGATGATTTTATACCATTTAATATCAGTTTGTTCATGATGATGTCATGTAATGAGAAAGGAAGTATTCTTAAGCTAGACACTCAGATCTGCCAAGGAAATTTGTATTATGGCTGCTGCAACAAATTTTCCATGTCCATGTGGCATAGCTACACCACAGACCCTCACCTTCTTCACCACAAAATAGAACTGATAATACTTGGTTTGGTTTTCCCCCCCCTAGCATTCTTAAGCAAAACCGATGCATGTTTGTGATGGGTGCAAAGCTGCTTGGGTGGAATGGCCATGTGACACATAACAGGACTATCATCGTATCAAACAAGGCAACATAATTTCTGTAGTCCTGAGATAAGTTTAAAAACATGTGAGGAAAAAGTAATACTTTTTTTTTTTTTGTACACAAAGTCTTCCAGTCTAGCACATTGCCAGCTTTTACCAGGCCTCCAGCCTTTCTGGTTCATTAGCAGATTTCTCACACCTAGAAAAAGGACTCACCACAGAAATTAGTCTTTTTTGCCTAGTGGTCAATCACCTGGTTCACATTTCAGCAATACTCCACAGACATTCAGGGCATTCCTCTCCCATTGTAGGTCATCCTATATCTCCTGCCAGCTGGTGAAAGAACAAAAGTGTCAAATCTCTCCATGTATCATTTCCCCAGCCCTGCTTGCCACACCTGTGAAAAAAAGAGAAGTTTTTCCTGACACAGGGAAGACAGAGAAGTAAAATGAAAGGATACAAATGGATGGAGGAAAAGATACGATCTCAGAATATTTCTGTACCAGCAGTGGGAAAAGGGTTCTAATGTTTTCTTCCTTTATTTTTTACAAAAGCCTAACATATACAAGCTGCTGAAGTGCTATAAAGTGCAATTCTACTTCTACAATGCTGCCCTCTCTAAGAAGGGCTTGGTACCCTGTGGGGCTCTAGGCACGGCAGAGGCACTGGGCCTAACGCCTCGTGTGCCACAGCAGGTAACCCACTCCTCTCAGACAGTAGCAAAAACTTTACGTTTCTCCATGACGTAGCCTCACACGTTACATAAGTAAATACATCTCTCTGTGTATAGCCACAGAGATGAAATATTTACACTGCTAAGCATTTGGATTATGAAAGCATAAATAAAGTGAAGGTTACTGGAGCCACTGTAAACCATCAGTTACACTAGCCTAAGTACAGTGAGAAACGCTATATAATGTGCACCATTTTATCACATGCTCTGAATATGTCAGTACTAGAATACTGAACTGTGCTTTTAGGAAAACTATCTTCAGTAAGCACTGGCAGCATCTTAATCCCTTTAGTATGGCTCTGATACACTGATCACCAAAATCTAGGGCAGGCCTCTGAAGTAGTTGGATAAGGCTCTAATACTCCTTTAGATCATAATCCTGCAAAGATTTAACATTTACAAATAACTTTATCATGTGAGTAGTTAAATGGGATGTTGGAGGATCAGGGTCAGAACTGGAACATTCAACAAATTCCAGCTTTGGTTATATCTTTGATAGATATAACCTGATTCTTAGGAATATACAGCATTTGAGGACTTATGTATGAGCTTAAAGTCACCCTCAACTATTCAGTCCTATCACCTTCAAAGGATTTTAATCAGCATGCAAAGCTAAGTGTATCTGCAAAAGATAAGGACCTGAGCTGTAGCAGTCTTTCTTCTGACACAAATATTCTGCACTCTGCTCTGACCCAATACCTATTTTAGTGTTTTTCCCACTCGGTTTCTAAGCCTCTTTTTTTTGTTGTTTTTTTGTTTTGTTTTTTAATCTTCATCTTCCAAACCATCAAGCAGGATACCTACCTGGATACTTCAGAGTACAAATGCTGCAAGGCTTTCACCTGCAACAGCAACAACCAAGACAAGGCTAGAAATAGGAGAACTGAAAGAGAGAAGCTACTCTTTAATTCAAAGGCTAAGCAATGAGTGTTTATAGCCCTCAGCTGAGCTAGGCTGTCCTTCCCTTGTCACCTCAAAAATTTTGGCTGTGGATTTGGCCTCTTACCTTTTGTGTAAAGCACTGGAATTTTAATTTGAGGGAAAATAGCTGCATTTCTTGAATAAGTTTTGTATGGTTTTGCAGAAGAGAGAAGAAACTAAGCAGAAAAAGAGGTATCCAAACAGAATATCTTCTAAAACATCAGGCAGACTATAGATGTGTCAGGTGAGAAGTGTTTTCTCAGTCTGTTAGGTCTGATATTGGATAATTAAAAAAGATTATCTAATTCTGCATCAGCATTTCTGCCTGGGGATCTGCTATAGCCCTGCTGTCTTTAGTTTGGCATTTGTCATTAGAAAGCTTCTGCCCTGTTGCTTACACATCTTCTTTTACAGAGATAAAATGTATATCTTATAAAAAATAAGATTATTTATATATTATTATTTATACATATAAATGTATATCTTATATCTTATCTTATTATAAAACAATATTTTAGGATTAAACACTGTTAGAAAAATGAAAAGTGTTCTGTAAATAAGAGAGGAGGAAAACAACTACTTGGACCTGGAATCTGGTTTACTCAATTTATACGTGAAGAATGAATGCCAGTTATTGCATATATTTTTTACTTTTTCATTATGAAGAAAATATGACCAGAAAAAAAACAACAGTGACTACTGCTGGTTTTGTAGATCAGTGTACAATTAAGATTCAGATACTATTGGAAGAAAAACTGGGCAAGACCAGAGTATAAATGGTAAATTCAGAAATTCCTGCCTATCTGAAAATTATGTATATGTGTTCAAATACTGAACAGTGCAAGTATTACATGTATAAAGGAACAATCTTTAGTGTGTTATCAGGAATCTAATTCTGTGCAGAATCTGTCCTTTATTTATAAAATAAATCCACTATTTTATAAATTGCATGGAAAAAATACTTTCACTGGTGATAGAAACATTTGGTATGAATGCTTCTTTAGAAGTTATCACTTCCTATTATCCTTTATAGTTAATTTCTAACAGTTGCATAATGGGTTGACTCTTTTTTACAGGCTGCAGTGATACGATGCCTGTAAAACTGAGGTTATGAAATGCAAACTATTTTACAACAGCATGTCCCTGCTATCAGAGAGTAGCTTCCACAGCAGATTCACAGCTAAATATGTCTTCTGTGCTTGTATATTGATTTCACTCATGATAAACAAATAAAAGTCCCCCTCTATCATTATAGGATGTTTGCTGCAAAATTCAAGGTTTTGAACAAACCCTAACTTAAAAGTAATTTATTAAAAACATTAATCTTAAGGTCTTGAGAAGCTACAAGTCAGAAATACAGTAGCAATGGCTAAATCCAGAAAATGCCATAATATAATAAAAGAATTGTCATTTCTAAATTACATTGTTAGAGTTCATCAAGATCCCATATGTGCTTAAATCCTTGCAGAATGAAGGCCTATAGTAGTCTTTTTCCAATATTTTGAACAAGTTTCTAAAATTTAGTTTAGAGTAAATATTCAAGGTACTAATTAAAGTACCTTTCTATACTTTCTGACTGAAGAGTCAGAAGAGATGCTACCATTATTTACTACAGAAAACACTGTGTTAATTAGATGAGGACATTAAATTTGAATGCTAATTTTTTAGTTTAAAATAAAAGTGGCAGGGTACAAAAATAGGTTGCTGCTTCTAATCCACAAAACAGCCTGGTAAGAAAAAAACCCCATCCAAACAAAACCCTGAAAGTTGAGGGTTTTTTACAATTCTGTATCTAATAACAAGTTTTATCTTAGAAAAGTTTTACAAATCCTAATTTTTCTCATCATTCCTTAAAAGACAATGTTCAATGTAGGGGTTTCTCAGGAACTAAACAGCATATCCACTAAGTAGCTCAGATATTCCTGGTTTAGAAAAACTCATAAGCAGGAGATCATCTGATCAGCGCATAAAAATAGATTTCATTTTTATAGTTACTGGCTAAATTACTAGTCACATTTCTAGGTGTGTTGAAAACATGTACCTAAGACAACACAGCCAGTAAGTGTGACTAAGTAGTAATTAAATTCCTAATCCGAAATTCTCCAGCACAGAAATCCTGTCCTGTTGCTTATCTGCTAATAAACAACAAACAACTGTGTATGAAATATCACTAATCCCAAGCATTCACAAATCATGGCTCAGGCCCCCCAGTCAGAAGTTTTTTCATAATAAATATGCTTTTAATTTGCTTTTCACATACAAATGAGCAGGTTATTAAGTCCCTTTCTGCAACTACAAAAGCTTGATATGTAAGCTATTTTCATGTTTATTTTAAGGGAAAAAATCCAAAAGTTGGAGCTCAACAAAAACCACCAAAAATCATGACACTCATGGTATTGTGAAATCTAGTGATGAGACATATGAAAAAATGAAGTGACACATGACATTTAAAAAGCTGCTTATTTAGTTTTGTCATGGCATGTCAAGTAGACCTATCCAACAATTTTAGCATGCATGATAAAAGGGCTCTTTTATCAAAAGGAATTAAGGTAAGACTGGCAGGCCAAAAAGCAGTCCAGAGAGATCAAAAGGAAAAAAAACAATTTGCTTGCCTGCAGGAAAGGGAAACATCATTTAACTAAAGACCCAGGAGAAAAGGCAGCATGTACATAGCTTGACCAATTGCATTGATAGTACAATTTATCCTCTTGATTTCATCAAATGGTAAGTGACTGTACATACACTTAAGGGTAATCAGCTACATTCTGTTCTTAGTTGTAGTCATGCAACACAGGCATGAGCAACTGGAGTTTAACCAGTGATTGCTTTTCTACCTCTCTGCATTCTAACATGTTCATTGTTTATGTGGATGTAAAAGATGGCAGTATTTGTCCCATATTTCTTCCATTGCTGCATCTCAAGCCATTCTTGTAAGGTGGATTCAAGGTACTGTGGAGAGAAGAACAATTGATACCATGGGGATTTTAAATGGGCTCTACGCTTCCCTGAAGAAATGCTGTAAATGTAAGCAGTAACTGCTCAGCCAGGACGAACAGGCTGTAGTCCAGCCCTGTCCTCACACGTAGCCTCCATTCACTACAGCAGGGTTTCACAAGAACAACTGGGGGCAGAGCGCAGCCGTTGTGCTTCAAAACATCTGCAGAATGCTTGGATATAATTCTTTGAAAAGGATTTAATTTTCTTAATGAGTCTGAGTAAATCATTAGCCTCCACAGTGGCACAGAGAATACTTCAAGAGATTTCATGAGGTATACTTTTAGCAGAGCAAAACAACACTGACAGAGTCATACTTGTTGGAAACAAGATCTCAGAACAGAGTGAGCTGTTCCTCTAATATTTATACTGCACAATCTATTTTTAAAATAGTGAACAAACCAATCACACTGATTGGTTTTACTGTACCAGAGACTATACATAAAATTTTTCTTGACAATATAATTAATATTATTTCTCACACCATGATTTCACCATAAACATGCACATTGAAGTGCCCTTATGCCTGAAACCAACTTAAGGAATTGTTTTGGTAAGTGGAAATGTGGAAATGTGGAGCTCTTAAGCATTTGGAGCCAAGTCCTTCTCAATGTTCACTCAGCATATAAATTTACTTGCTTTCTTTTAGTCACCAAAGATCTGAATATTATGCTCTGGAAAATGACTGTCATGGTGCCTGGATGAATTGCACTGGCCACAAGTCCACCAGTTCTGGAGTTGAGTGAAGGAAGCATGATTTAGTTGTGCCATTCTCCATGTGCCTCTCTCTGCCTGACTCACTTTTCTGCTGCTTTCCCCGCCCCAGCTGGTCATACTGCACTCTGCCATCTGCTCAGCCTATCTGAGCAAAACCCACGCCTTGTGCAAGCAGCAGTCTGTTGCAATCTCTGAGTGGTAAGCAGGAGGCCCATGGGAGCAGCGGGCACCCTCCAGAGCAGGGCAAAACACTCCCTAAAATAACCATATCTCTAACCCGGTTGTAAAGACTGGCTTTCCTTGGGTTTATTCCTCATTGCTTCCCGCCTGCCAGGAAAGAACCCGACCCTTTCAAATCAGCACTGACTTGGGTGGCAGGGGGGCATAGAAAAGCTAGCACTTCAGGTTAGCACTCCCTTTCCCCTGCTTTAACCTTTATAATCTAATATCAAAAAGAATGAAAACAAACTGTGGCTGCAGTCATTGGTACATTACATTTTCTGTTCTCACCAGCACATTTTATAGGTCACTGTTTGGCCAATGAAACATAACACGGTGTTCCTTTATCACATCCCCCTTGCCCCCCCTTTTAAAATTTGAAAACAGGTATCTTCTTCCAAGTTAAATACTTTCAAGCACTGAACTTCACAGAAAAAGAAGGTCACAAGCTGACTCATCAACAGCCATAATAAATGTGTTTAAAGATCCTGGACAGGACATCAGATCATGTAAGTTATATAAATGCCAGGTACAGAGATACTCACCACCCAAGAAAACAGGTGTATGTGTTCTTAAGGTTTACTATGATTTATGAAGTAAAACATAATACTTAAGGCCAAAATGTCTCAGGCCTGATCGTCCACTGCTTATCATCCATGTACATCTATATAGATCTTCTACTCCCCACACACAGAGTGAGCTTTCAAATAGAGAGGAAGGGGGTGATACTCCTTTGTGTGAGGCATAAACACACAACAGCTCACTTTTAGAAGCTGACCTGCTAAGTTCACTGAGAGAGAGAAGGACAGTTGTTAAAATGAGTCTGAGGAATAACTGTAAAGATGCCTTTATCCAAACAATTTATAGTCCAAGCATTCAAAATACAGAAAAAAATTACCTTTGCAGTTACTATTTGGCACCACCAGCTGGACGCTCTAAGGAACTAAAATACCGATTTTACTGCTTAAAACTGGAAATACCAGCAACATGATCTTGTGGCTTATGGTCCTGTACACTATTTTGTCTTGCTGGTAAAGTGCCAGTTGTAAAAACCTTGTACCTTCTGCACAAGAGAATGACCCTGCTGAATTTTATTCGTTGTGTTGAGCAGCAGTCAAGTGAAATCTTGGAAATACCAAAGGATGCCCATCTGTATGTCATATGCCTCTAGTGAGATCTCATGCTGGTGGACACAATATATACCAGGGTCCCACAGAGAAAGGGGTTGTCCATCTCACCTGCCTCCTCACTCCTGTGGATGCAAGTGTTAGTGCAGATGGAGCTTGGTCTCATTGCTTCCAGCCGTACCAGTAGCATGTTCTGGGCAAGCAGCCGAGAACCGTGTGTCAGGGCAGATGCTCCAGTGTTGAGAACGTTTCACTCAAGCACATTGTGTAGCACGTTGTCCTTTCCTGCAAGGCTATTTCTTGCATCTGAGCTAGTAGAAAGTTCTAACAGTGACACCAGGGAAGTAAGGAGAAAAGTTTTAGAAGTCTACATTATCACCTCACAGGATTTTTTTTGCAAAGCCCATCCTAGTCCAGTTGGAGTCTATGACAAACTTGCACTTTGTTCCTGTGATAAGTTTAAAAAGATTACTTCTTAATACAGAGCAGCACAAACTTATCAATTGCTCAGCAGGGTTCTGCTGTCCTTATCCCTTTGCCAGGGGGGATGAATGGCATGAAAGGAAATAAAAATGACCTCCTGTAGACTCAGAATAGGTGTGGGGGTGGCAGGAGATCATATCTCTACTCCCAGTCCTGGAGGCAAAACTCCTGCATACAAACATCCCTTTTGTCTGAAACCGGATACTGAGATACGAAGTTTCATGTCCAGTGAGTTCAAAGGCATCATCCTTTCCCCCAACTCTGAGCAGAGTTGGCCCCTAAAGCTTTGCAAGAATCATTTCCCCTTCCCAGACTGGATTCCTGTGCAATGCATGGTGTGGTAGAGGTACATAGTCCGGCCCTGAGGAAGCAGGTCAAGTGGCACAGTGACAAGGGCTGAGGATGGAAAAGGATTAGAGAGGCTGAGTCAGTCATAGTAAGCAATGATTAACTTCGGGGTTCTTTTGACATTCAGATCATGTAAAATCATGGGATTATTTCAGTGCCAGTCAGACCCATGTCTGGGCCCTTCCCTTCGTAACAAGCACCATGGACAAGACAGATCATACCAGCAGAGTAAAAAGCAAAAGTTGAAAATGAGTACAAGGTATTCACAATAACTTCTGCTTTAATGGAAACACTGGTGTACCTATAAACAAATAAACTATACACTTTGGCACAAGAGGGGCCCAGGACTGGAATAGCTGGAATGCTGTAGATCAAGATTAATGTGCATTGGCACAGCTATGTGGAGAAACATGCACGGCACCTGTCTCCACGGTGCCTGTCTTGAGCTAATGACATTAATCTCCTGGTTTCATAACCACAGTATTCAAACCTACATTTTAAAACAATACTTTGTAGATTGCAATGTAAACTATTTTTAGGGAAATTTTACTCAGAAGAAAAAACATGCATACATGTGACAAGCCATCCGAATAAGAAAGTAATATATATCTAAAATGTGTTCATAGAGAAAGGATCTTACCTATTTTTAGGAATATATATGTGTGTGTGTGTGTGTTTGTGTAAAACTATGTATTTCTATATGTGTTGATAATAGGATAAGCATTAAAATGTGTGACAAGAAAGACAAGGACTTTTTACAATTCCAGTTGCCTGAGGTACTGTATAGTTCCTCTCAGAATCCCTTCTCATCTTCTACTTAAAACCCCAGAATGTGCTGCAGCCTGGATTTAAGACAGAAATTCCTAGCATGGATGGGATGCTGGAGAATCTGAAGACTTGTTTACAAATATCAGCAATAGGCATCTGATTAGTTAGATGCCATTATGTTATTCAACCATCCTTAAATAACTATTACACTATTTCAGCCACTAATCCCTTCTGAGAAAGACAAGTAAGAAAGCACTAATTGGGTGACCATTACATGAGTACTATACTTTCTTAGGACTGAATGTACTGCAAGTTTTGCTATGCTGTATTCCTTCCTGAAATATTCCTCACTAAGCCCTAACTCTATTAATGCCAAAACTCTACTAATTTTAGTGGGTCTAGGAACAAACTTTCTTTTTTCACCAGCTAAGAACAACTCCCTCAAAAAGACAGGGGAGAGAGTAAATACAGGATTTTGTAGCCATGTCTCACGTTAGGATAATACTGTGTTTTCATGTTGCTTTCGTATGTTTTGTCTTGAAGACAATAATGAATGTTTACAAACACCAGTTCTCAAATCCCAATGAACTCATCCTTCTTATGTAAAATATGTTCTGAGAAAAACAGTACCTTTAACTGTGGGAACTGTATATCAAACCTGAAAACTTTTCCGTGTTTTTCTTTTTTTTTAAATTCAGAAAATTTCTGGACAAACCATCAGAGCTATTTTAGCTTGTTTAGACATTATGTACTCAGTACACCCTGTAGTGAGAAAAGCAGAACAGTCTGTCATTGAAAGACCACATTAAATATTGCACGTGTTTTCAGAATACCCGTGTAAAATCTGAAATAATTTTACAGACAATAGGAGATTCCTACTTTTGCTGTTTTCTCTCAGGAAAACAACAGATGTGCAACTGCTATTAAAACAGTGGACAGGCTGTGTGCTGGTACGCCAGAGGAACGTCCTCAGCCCAGTGACACCCACTAGATGGGGATATTTCCATAGCACACTCCTGGATGGCTCTGGCCTCCCCAGCAGTGGTCGGTCTGCCTCGACGGTACCAACACCAGCTCGTACTCACGTTTCAGATTCTGGAGTTTTGGATAGGATCAGAGTTAACTTGTTATAAATAGTAATTCAGAGCAGTAACGTGCAGTTTGGGACAGCCTGGGAAGATTTTCTCTTTAAAGAACAGCAGACCCAAATCATTTTTTTACATTAGAAAGAACAGATGAACATGTGCCTGTTTGCAAACACTCACACACAAACACACATACATAGATGCACTCAAGAGCCTAAATGGACCACAGATCCTACTGCTTCTTAGCTGGAGTAAGCGCTTCCACAGCCTTTAACAGGCAACTCAGACATGCAAGACTTTGGGTACAGACTACTTTTTCAATGGCCCTTATGTATTGGGTATTAGTTAAACTCAGTTACAATTTTCAAAAATATTTCAGGTTTGCTTGAAAATCAGACACTTCGATTTTATTTATGCGTGTGCTTATGTGCATGTGGTGTGCAGAAGACTGCGTGATGAGAGACATCTACCATATTAAGCAGTCATCAATTACAGTGAAAAAGGCACCAGAATGCATTAATGCTGTTTGCTTTTTGTAATTTCAGTGGTCTGATTTTCCAGGACTCCTTAGCACAAGCTAGAGATCAACTAATCATGGTGATTAACCAGCCACAAGAAGCATAACTTTTCCTATCTGATACTCCTAGTTCTTTGAAAAGCAATATTCACCCCCAGTTTAAATCTTCCATGGCTCACTTCCTCCTGTATGTGTTCAGCCAAGGCTGATTTGCCTATGTGTAAGATTATTTCCTGCAGCTCGGTATTTTTTTCAGTCTGTAAGAATCTGGTCAGTACTTCCTATGCAATGGAGTCCAGAAAGAATAAGGAATTACAGAAATGCTGAGCTTTATGAGGTCCTATTTTATGTATAGGTGTTAACTTCAGAACTGGAAATACCCCTTATTTTCACGGTATGTTGCACAGGTTTGGGGAGCTTTCGGGATATGCTCAATCCACTCCCTGTTTGCAAGAATCATAGAATCATTTAGGTTGGAAAAGACCTTTAAGATAATTGAGTCCAACTGTTAACTTCACACTGCCAAGTCCACTGCTAAACCATGTCCCTAAGCGCCATGTCTACACGTCTTTTAAATACTTCCAGGGATGGACACTCAACCACTTCCCTGGGCAGCCTGTTCCAATGCTTGACAACCCTTGCAGTGAAGAAGTTTTTCCTAATATCCAATCTAAACCTCCCCTGGCACAACCTGAGACCATTTCCTCTCGTCCTGTCACTTGTTAGTTGGGAGAAGAGAGTGACACCCATCTTGCTAAAACCTCCTTTCAGGGACTTGTAGAGAGTGATAAGGTCTCCCCTCAGCCTCCTTTTCTCCAGACTGAACATCACATAGTCAAGATTTTGAAAGATTTCTGTGCTCTATTAGCAGTGTTTCATCTGTGCTCTCTCCATCTCTCAACCTCTCTGTGTTCCTAATGTGTCATACCCAAAATAACTGAAGAACTAGTTGTTTGATACTTTTTGAAATCACTTACAATTAAAATGGTCTTTCTGTGAACCTCAGGGAAACTAGATCATGTAAGAACTCCACAGGTCCTGTATGAACTTTACACACTCCACAGCACAAAACAGTTTCCAGAGACCTAGGAAATCATCACAAATACCACTGAGGTGAATCACTGTATAAATGTTATCTTTGTTAACTATTTATCCTCTTACCCCTACAAGCTGGATAAGAGCACAGGAACCCACACCTCCCTATCAACAGGGCCACACTGCTCCTTTTTGTGTCTCACTCCTTTTCCATTGCACTCACTGGTAATTGTGGATTTTTGCCAGCTGCAAGTAGTTCTTGGCTGGCATTTGGGAAATAACTCGGCTGGTGGCTGGGAAAAGTATGTAGAGATGATCCACCAGAACAAATTAACTCCTTGGTCTCTGCTATATTTCTTTGACACATCTAGTTCTCCTTTAAGTGTTAGGTGCTATTCAATAATCCGGCAATGCCTTTCTTTGTCCCCCTCATGATTTGTTTATTCAGAAGTATTTCAAATGGCAAATTAGAGGCATGTATTAAACTAGTATGCATTAAACTATAGCTATATATAACATATGATAAAAACAACTTATGGCCCCATCTCATTACTTGTATATATCATGAGTAAGAAAACTGACAATTTATTCACAGCCTGAAGTTTTTGTGAAATAAACCACCAGTCACTACTCGATGCAAGCTTAATTCTGCACAGCTTTCCAGCATCAGCAGTATGATCCAGTGGAACTACCAGAAAAAGTTGTCCAAGACAAGCTAAATCAAATTTTTATTATATTGCAAGATGCTCTTTGTAAAATCATGTTTTCAGAGAAGCGTTTGCCCAGTCTCTTTGTTTATCAGCAAATTGATTTTTCTTCAAACTGCAACATCCCATTAACTTCAAAAAACACTAGTATATTCAAAGTGCTTTGGGGAACACCTTATATCTCAGTTTGAGTACACACCATTGCAAGAAAACAATCAGAAACTGAATTTAAAAAGTTATTCTTGATACTTACATGGTGTTACATGTCCTATAAAAAAAAAAGCCTAAATTAACTTCATGCACGTGCAATGTTGAGGTCCTTTCTCAAATATGTAGAGTGAAAGCCTTCCAAACACTGAAATACCATTGGTGAAAGCTTACTATGAAGTAGGTAAACAGTATTAGATATAAACTACAAAACAGAACATTATAATCACAGTCCAGCAGCTGTGACCAAAGGAAAAAAAGGTTAGCACCATGGAAGAGGCAGGATGGTAGTACCAGGGACACAGTTCAGCAGTCTTTACATTAAAGCAATGATGAGTCTGTGCATGGTGCAGACTCCCAGGTGCTGTGCAGCTCTCTGATATGTGCTCAGGCATCAGAGAACTCAGCCTTGCATTTCAGTGGAGGTTACAGAATCCCTTAGATTAAAAACCAGTTTTGTTTTCCAGAGCTGAAAAAAAGAGTGATGTGGAGAATCTAACACAAACCAGTATATGAATTATACAGAGACAACAGTAAAGACAGTATGTCTAATGATTAATTTTTTAACTCTCACTGTCATTTACAACAAAATATTAATCACTAGAAAATGCTTTTGTTACAGCGTTGTTGTATTCCACACAGCAAGTATGACCCTCTCTTATCTTTTTCCAAAAATGCTAGCAGTATGATGGTTTGTGTTGTTCAGTAGCAACTATCATTTTCACAGTTCCTTATCACACAAACACATTCAGAATGGTTTAAATATAACATAACTTAGGGTGAAATCCTTTTCCTTCAAAGGCTGACACAGATGCATGTGCGTGCAGCAAATATATACAAATCCACCCACTTGTATGAATTATGCTGGAAAGAAACATATGCATATTAAAAAGCCATAGGAAAATCTGTGCTTTGTGTAGTGTATAATTTTACTTAAGTATATTAAAACCTTGAGATGGATGGCTTATTAACCTATCTTTTGCCCTACACAATGGCAATACTGTAGCCTTCTGGGAAATGAGATGCAAGATGTGTCTGTCCCTTGCCACATCCATTTCATGTATGTATCACAGAAGGCATATAGCATGATCAGAAATTATGTTTTTCTTTTGCAGAACTTGACAGATCAGTAACTTTGTGAAAGTATTTCTCTGACTGGAGGCTTGGGAGCAGTCAATCAGGGATATAAGAAAGGATGCAGTCTTGTGAAAGATAGAAGCTGAAGTATAATTCCAGCTAAGTAACAGTGGCATCTTCCTAGTCAGCTCCTGGCCACAGGGCTGCCTGCCTTAGGCTGTGTGGGTCTGGGAAAAAAGTGAAAACTCAACTCACAAATCACGAGGCAGTTGCCTTGAAATATGTAAGGATACAAAAATCCTTATTGTAAACCAGTGCAAGATCCTTTGCATGCTCAGTGGACTTTTTGTTCTGATAGGGGGAAAACTGAAACTTCTTCCTGGGGCATTTGCTTTATTACTTGTTTTACTTTGTAAGTACCAACAGCAAGATGTGTTTTCATGACACAGATAAATAAAATAGAATTATCAGGTTATATGGTCCAGTTTAAAGGCTACCAAAACCCAAATAAATCAAACCTCTTTTTATTTCCTTCCACAATTTTGTTCCAGAGTAGAGATGCTAGCAAAAACTTCTCAACACAGAACAGAATTAACTCAAGTTCCTACAGGGCTGTGCTCTCACTGTTTATTACTGCACTACGGGAAATGTTTTCTGCCATTGCTACCTTATAGGTCAGTCCGCTTATAGGGGGTCTGTGGAGCTGTCAGACCCCTTTCCAGATGCCAAACTCATTGTTCCAGGACGTTCTGCACAGTCATTAGTCTACACTGCAACTGGAAGGGCAATTAAAACCTGAAGTGTTCACTGTAGCTAGCAAAAACCCATTGCAATAAATGTGAAAGTTCAAGATAAGTGTAGGAAATTGTTCTAACACCAGATGAAGCCGCATTAAAACAGACATCACCTTTTAATATGCTGGAGTATAATAGTGGAGAGGTTCTGTAGTATATGCCTTTTCAACATCCATCAGTGCCATTGACAGGTGCCATTAGGAGCCATTGCTCACAACAGGAACATCCAGCATAGTGCGTATGTGAAACGGCACACCAGAAGAAGCAGAGATGTAAAGAGAAGAAAGCAGTACTTTAATTCATTATTTACCATAAGACACATAAAGAATGCTTATGAAATTTACTACTTTTATATTCATTTTATTGAAGGACTAATCATTTATGCTTTAAATACATTAAAAATTATTAATGTGCTCTCAGAATATACATACACACACAGAGATACACACATTGTACATGCATATGTGTACATCTACCCCTTCACCCCAAGAATTACAGTTCTATATTCCCTATTGTCCAGCAATCCTTGCAAGGAAGGAAGAAAGTTATGTAAGAGCTTTAAAATAATTCTGTATGTTCTTTGTTTTTCAGTCAAGAGTAGAAACCTGTTAAGTTAGTAATCCTGTTAAGTTAGGGCAGCATACTAAAATAAGTTGAAAAGTACAGCCTACGATTGAGTACTTGCAAAAATTACACTTAAATACCTTAAAATACATGCAAACTTTGGAAGTGAATGTCATTTCCATTATGAAATGGTATTAGAACTGAAAAGAATGATATTACCTAACAAAACAGAAGTAGGAACACTTTTTGTTAAAATAAAAGTTATTAAAATTGAAATACAGAAGGAAAACATGGCTTCAAAGTCTGACTCAAATGCCCAGGGAAGAGGAAGGAGGGAAACTGCAAGCTGATTTTTAGGCAAGTCTGAAACAGAAGGCCAACTCTGGACCAGCTCACTAATGTCAGCAGGTATCTTCCCTGGGCAGCCATCACATGATGCCGAGGGAATAAAAGCAGTGACTTGCACAGGGGTATTAGGGTGGGCACAACAAAGAAAGCTTTGAAAGAGGATGATGGTCTGTCCCTTACAAGACCTGTCTCCTAGGTGCTAGGCAGTCCGCTTGCCCACAGGGAGAAGGGTGTGACCCAGAAGAATCCAGAAATCATGTGAAATCTGGGCTCTACCAGATTGCATGGCATTGCCCTAAAAAGGCTTTCAACAGCTCCATCAGTACAAGGGTTGTCTCCTAACCCCAAAATAGGGCACATAAATCAAAGATCCTCAGCAACTGATATTCTCCATAAGGGACAAGGATATAACCTGTAGCCTATCTGCAGAAAGACTTTCAAAGGTGTTGAAATAAAAAGTATGCTCCTGGAAGACTATCACACTTCCAAAAGCCAGAGAAGTCACATTATTAAAAAACTGAAGGGCTTCATAGGTGAAAAGAATGTGATTTGAGTCACTGACCCAGTAAAGTGTTCACTCATCCTGGGCAAACGCACAACACAGATGAGTCCTTCATTGCACTATCTCTGTGTAGTTGTCTCACATCCACTCTGCACCCGTTATCTCATCTCATTAGAGCATGATCTAGAAAGTTACCATGACTTATTTTGCTGGTGGCTGACAACCATGTTGATTCATTAGTTTATTTTAGAATATGACTCATAGTTGTATGTCTGTGTCTGCCTGGCTCTGTCAGAGACATCATTAATGTTCCTTCAGTTCCCCCAGATTCTGACTTTGTTGCTTTGTACAAATGGTAATTTCTTTTATCCATTCATTAATTTTGGGCAAATTGTAGGTGTTTCTTCCTCTCTTGCTTAAGGCCATATTAAAATGGCCATTGTTAATGCTTTTGAGAAATTCTTGATGAATTTTAGTTGAAATCAGTATATTCCCTTCTTTCAATAATTGCTCCCTTTCCACAGCTTGTACTTTTAATTCCAGTTGTTCCCCATGGCTAATGAACATGTTGTTTTTCTGCAGGCATTGTGATTGTATTGGGTTATTTTTGTTTAAAGCTTAGTCGCATCCATCATCTGTCTTTTTTTTATTCTTTCTGACAGCCTGTTTCTAAATGATAAATTTGGTAATAAAATGTAAACTTCTTCCAACAATTCTTCCTTTTCCTATCTTTGCACAGTATAAGATCAGCAACAGGAATATATCTTCAGCTTCCTGGCAAGTCATATTTTTATAACTTTCAGACTAAGTGCAAAAGCTAAATGCTTATCAGTAATGCTTTTTAACAGTCTCTGATCCTCTTCAACTGTTGCTGTGCAGCCACACATCTACTGATAACATTTATGGCACCTGACAATGGCAAATCACTCCTCCATTCAAGCTGCTTTGGTGTCACCACTCTGCCACTCCTTCCAGCTGCAGCGTTGCACCATCTGCTGTTTGTAAAGCTTCTCCTTTTAGTGCTTACTTGTAGTTTCTGACGATTAGTTTTAACAGCGTTTTATGGACAATGACAACTTTCATGTTCTGGGAGGACTTGTCCTGATCGCTTTCATGATACCCCTTGCTGTTTATTTTCACAGTTCTTCCAGCAATGCAACAATTCTTGTTGCCATTGCTATCCATATGCCACTCTTCTAGCACATTTTTGTCACTTGTGATGCCAATGCCACCTAGATTTTATTTTTTATGGGGCTGACAACTCCCATTCTAAAATGTGACCACAAAAATTTATTTGCACTCTGCAGTGCCACTCTGGCCCACTTGCATTTAAGTCCTTTAAAATAACTTGCAAAACAAAGTACTTGCTGTAATTTTTGTAGTTTGGTCATTGCCTCTGCTCCCAGATCCTTTCTGATTCTTAAATAACATAGCATTCAGGCCTCCATCAAAAGTAGAATCTTCCCTTGTATTGAAGTACACAGAAGTATTTGATTTTTTTAAAAACAAGATGCTTATTAAAACCTTTCCATGCAGATGACCCAGTCCTAATTCTGTTATTTTAGTAGGTTTGTTTTATTATGTAAACAATAAAAGATTTATTTTCAAAGTCTGCAAGAGATATCACAGCCCATTACTTGAAATTTTAAAATATCCTGAATTGAAAACTGTTTAAAAATATTTTGTGTGCATAATAATTTTGCATTGAGCTAAATAATAGTAACAGCCCTAATAGATTGCAGATAATGTGAATTTACAGAGGGATATGCAGTAATTTTTTTCAAATTATATTCCATATGGATTATGAACTTTGCCCTTCATATTTCAATAGGAATTTAAGTAAGCATCTTGCCAGAAGAATATTGGAAAAAGAAGCTAGAAAATAGCAGCTGAATACACATTCAAGACAGCATGCTGTTTTGAGTTCTTTTATCTTATCTCAGAAAATACATCTTGGAATATTTACGAGTGTTGCCAGCTCCTGCAATTATTTGTCTGTGTTTTTGCGAGGGGCCTGGAGCCTGTGACACCAGAACTGATGCCTTCTCTGAAATGCCACTTTTTAGTAGAATCTCACTTGGATGTCTCCCATGCTTGGCGGTGAGCAGCAACCTAAAACGCTGCAGGAGAGAGGCAGATCTCTCCAGGGAAGCAGGCAAGTGGAGGGTGCAGTAGGAGATGCAGGGAGGGACAGAAGGAGGGTGTCTCCTAAATCTTAATGGTCTGTGAGAGGGCTACCAGGGTCCACCACTTTTCCCTTTCCCTATGCCCTTCCTGTGTCCTTAAATGTAAGCGAGAACTTGAGTCACCGGTGATCATTTCTCATCAGAGAAGAAAAAATCGTAAGAGAAATTGAGTGAACTGGTTTCCACAGAGGAATCCCTGTTTTGTTGTCTTCAACAACAACCTTGAAAAGTAGATGATGTGGGGAAATAGTGTGCTAAAGTAAAAGACCATATCCACAAAAAAAAAGGATCACATAATGACCCACAAACTCAAGTAAGGCAAGATGGAGGGAGCACCTATTTTTCTTAATGAAATATATTTCTTTGTTATGAATCATTCAATGCCTTTTTCTTGTGTACTTTAACAAGGACCATACGCAAGTTAAATATCAGTGTTATCAATGACTTTGTACTTGCACTAGCAACTTTGGAGATACACAGCCAGCTGAGAATATTGGCTACTCCTAGTTTGAGCAAATGGATAAAAGCATCTTTAATTTATAAATTTTAAAATTCAGATCTTTCCAAATGAAGGATTCATATGTTTTTGTAGCCTCAGGGAAGCAGCCAGCTGTGTATGCCTAACCTTTATTGTGGGATTTCTGTTATCTTCTATTTAATACATAAACTTATTCACCATAACAACCACTAAAATGTGTGCAGCACAAAACAGTAAAAAAAAAAATAAAGGCAGGAATATCCATCCTTGAAGGAATACTAATTCAAGCAAACTTCAATTCCATAATGGAAAGATATACAAAACACCATAATTCAGAATGGCAGGCAATTTAAAAACCGAAAATATTGGAACTGTTCCTCTTACATGGATATAAATAATGATAAATCCACTAAAACCTGTGAAAGTAAAGCACAATGCCCAATTTTAGCTTAAATTATGTTCTGTCTTTTGTGAAATAAATAAATAATAGTGCCCTTTTATGTTATTTACACAGGCACAGGAGAAATACGTTCATAAGATATATTTAGAATAGGAAATGGAAAATCAGAATATAGGAATGACTGAATTTCTTATAAGGTTTTATCACATTGTTTGCATTTTTCTTTATTTTGAAGTGACAATGACATTAAACCAAGTTTTGACTATGTACTAAACCAGAAAAATTGAATAATGAGAGAGTGGAAATCTGGTAGAGAAAGGCTATATATATCACAGAAGACAAATTACCTTGTTAGGTCTTAATCAATTTTACCTGATGGTTTTGATGATGTTTTAATATACAGTTTTGTATTTCTCCTGACTTCATAAATGTTTAAGATATATAGCTAAACACCATCTAGCATAACTTTGACATAGCTTCACTAAATCTACAAGAGGGAAGATTGGATTGCTTGTATGATTAGGCAAATCCTTAGACAACCTACTGGCTAGTGAGTCATCTATGAAATTGCTGCTGCCAAGCTGCGAACTTCATGTATATTTTGTCATCGCTTATGTGCTTATCACCTTGAGAAAGGCTTGAGGAATAAATGATTGTGTGACCTTTGGGAGATTTCTTGAATGCCTAGAATCTGAAAAGATTGAAGTGAATGGCCGATACATGATCTATAATGTTTTCCTAACACAACTATTATCTTTGCGGTTTTTGGTAGCAGCAAGTGCAATTTATAGCATAAAAGAGGAGAAAACTGGCCAATGTATGACAGGCATTCTTGGCCAAGGGATAAAAAAATTTCTATCCTCATACACAACCAAAGCACTATTACACATTAGATTCCCTATGTTTTGTTAAAAAAAGAGGCAAGCAAGCAATTTTTCCCTCAAATTAAAAGTCTCTTTTTTGTGTACTGCATGTATGATAAAAGTTCTCCATTTCTCACTGGGCATTTGATTCTTTCTTCTCCTATGTCCTTTATTCTATGCAAGCACATTTTTTATTTTCATTCTCCTCTAAACTAGCTTCAGGTTTCCCTTCCCCAGTCATTTGCTTTTCTGAACTAGCTTTTTTGTTTCCCTGCTACAGCTTCACTTTTTTGTCTCTGTGACTTTCTTTCATACAGTCACTCCCAAGCACTTTTTCTCTGCAGCTCCTCCTTCACATTGCTTCTCTTTTCCCAAGTCCCAAGCCAGTCTTCTCGCTATCACTTCAGAAAACCTCCCTACTGCTCTAGGGGTTATCTTTTAAATTCTCCTTGTATGAGTTCCTGTCTACCTTACTTCAACCCATTTAATCTCTTACTATATTTGGTTCCTTCTCTTGCAGGCACCTTCTTCATAAGTTACTGTTGGCCCAATTTCACAGCAGCTCTTTCTTGATTCTTTTGTCCCAACTCTTACATATACATGTTATGTTTGCCTATAGTACAATTTCAAGAAGCAGAATAGGGGAACTGGAGCTAAGAGATGAAATCTGTACCAAGACTTAGGTCATACCTAACTTCATGTTATGAAGTGCTGAAGCTAACAGGACTGGTCACCAAGTAATGCCATGAAATACACTAAAAAAATTGAATCTAGGATGGCTTCTCTTTACACATATCACCTCTAAGCAAAAGGAGACCTGCTTCCCTATGTTATCTAGGCAATATGATTCAATAGTGGCCTGGAACAATCCCCTTTGATAATGAGATAATGGCTTAATATTTGTTGATACCCAACCATCTCACTTTTTGGAACTGGTATCAACAAAGTTATCAACTACAAACTGAGTGGAGACATTGATTCATTTCATATGAATCACTAAAAACTTTCAACCATTACTTACTGATCTGAAATGCACTCTAAAAAAGATCAGGAGATAGAGTTTCTGTATTTCACTCCGAGTTTTCTTAACAACCAAGTCTTAAAAGGATGAAATACTATGACAGTCCTCATGAGAGTGTTTGTAGCTATAGACTGTCAGTTGACACTCTCCTCGCTCCCCAACAAAAAAATATGTGCACACTTCTGTAAAAAGAATTTACATTTTCATTTATCAGATAATACTGCACTTCCTGGATAGTTAGAATAGCTTGGTATGCAGAAGATTTAAAGTGTAATTTGATTGTATAGAAACATAGAATCATTTAGGTTGGAAAAGACCTTTAACATCAAGTCCAACAGTAAACCTAACACTGCCAAGTCCACTACTAAACCATGTCCCTAAGCACCATGTCTACACATCTGAATGCACATGGACAATATGTTTGAGCAGCAAGAAGTTTTCCATCCACTGCCATAGACTTATGCATTACAAATAGAAATAAATACTTCCTTATAACTTTCAGAACCTTATTGCCACAGGTTGTTATTTTTAAACTGAGCCAGTGACTTGGAGTGGCATTTAAAGCGTCTAGGACATGTACTAGAATACAGCCATTTGCCTATGTACATAATTTGCACTTATGATTGTAGGAAGGAGTCCTTACCAGGCTTTGCAGTTCACCTAAGTCAAAGCAAAGTCAATATGCTGTATTTCCGTGGTCTGGAAAGCAAATACAGTTTAAAGGTTTCATCTGGTTTCTTGTTGTCACAGCTCTAATAACGTCTGGTAGGTGACTCACTGCTCCATCCGTTCTGGTCACGAGTAACTGAGACAATACAAGGCACACTAAAAAAATAGGTATTGTTGATTAGTTAGGTCTTCACCAGTTAAAACCTAGAGTACCTTAAAAAGAAAATACAGTCCACAAAGCAATAAAAATGAGATCAAAGCATGTTCATATTTCAAATGCATAGCTGCTATCTTGCTAAATAATGTGCCATTAAAACTGAACCATATTTGTATTTGCATAATTCTGTTTTTCCCAAGTAAAGTACAGGTGCCACATGATGACTGTGTTTGAAAAGACTCAAGGATTTACTGTGTGCTGATAGGTCATATTTCATAAGTTCTTGGCATATGATAATCTAACGTCTAGAAAATTCTATGATCATCCATGAGAAGGCCAGAAGGAGATAATAGAGCTCCACTCTGAACTCCGCATCAGTGAAGATAAAACTAATACAAGTCCCTTTCTTCTTTAAGAAAATAAAATTAAGAAAACCACAAATCTCTTCTTTAATCTGTTAAATAAAGGCCCACAAGGTGCTCACCTACACCTGAATGTTACTCTGTTTCTGACAAGGCACGAAGTTAAATACCATAACTGTTCATAATCAAATCTATGTGTGATACTGTTGCATTTTTTAAACAAGGTCTTACTACTTTGTGATTTAATCAACTTACAGAGCAAGTTAAATTAAACTAGAATGAGGCACAGTTATTCCCCAAAAGTATTAAATTAGGAATTTTTCAGGACCCATAATTCTAGCAAAACTCTCTTTGTTGATATTCCTCTTATTGTAGTCAGGTTTCTCCCAAACATATGTTAGCATTTCAGTGTCCTTAACACCTATTTACTTGAGTGAGACCTGACAAAACTATGATCATTAAATGACTCTGCTTTAACTGCTTTGAAATCCCTAATTTTTTCCTAAAGCTCCTAGACCTCAGATTGAGCTTAAAAATTTTATATATGTTTAACATATAAAAAGTTAAACATTGAGCTGACCCAGCAAAATAACTCTGTGGGTTTTTATACTTACAGTTATTCAGTTCTGACATTTACAAGTTTCCATACTGTAAAACCTCATGTGAGTAGAAGAATATTTTACTGCAACTCAGAGCTTTGTAAATCCAAGCAATCTGGTAAAACTAATGACCAGTAAAAAGAGTAGACAATCAGTACTGTTATCACATCTTGATCTCTCTGGATAGTGTCTCTCCCATGGAAAACCCTTAACTGATACTGTACTAATAAAGCAATCAGTTTCACCAGGGAATTAAACTTACTGCTGACATGCAAACAGTTATTTTTCAAGACTGTAGTATGGATATATAAATGCACTGTAGATCATAAGCACTTGGTTTGTCACTTGTTATTCCACTTTGTCAATTAGCTGTACTGAGTTTGATTTGCCCTTGGCTGCTGTCACACCTGGCCTTTCAAGCTGCTGTTAGCAGGGACTCATTGGCAAGAACAGTCTCCCACAGGACCTCAACTATGATCCTCCAATGACTACCCATCAGTGAACTGGCCAGCTTTCCTGTAAGACTCATAACAAAATCATCATGGACCAAAAGCCACAAATGGGTACTTTGGTGTAGATGTCCTGCATAATTGGAGAGAAAGGGAAAGGAGCACTGCAGGGAGTACCGCAAGTAAAGGGAAATGCGGTCTGCAGGTGACAGGGTCAGCTCGGCAGCAGGGCAATCTCTTGGCAGCATCAGCCTCAGCAGCCCTCCCGGCCTGACTCCAACTGTATGGTACAGCCTCTGTGGGGAAATTTGTATGAACAGCCAGGACACATACAGCTAAAAATGACAGAAACTGAAAACTTCACTAGTATTAATTCCCTCTCTTAAACTCTGCTCTCCCTCTTTCATGCTCTCCTTTCCCCTCCAGTGGGGAATTTAGGCTTTCAGTTTCTGGAATTTCTGCCTGCTGTGGTAGATTTTGTCTTTGTTGTACAGATGTTTGATGTTGTTTATACATACATACTTCAGAAGGCTGCCTTTTCTTTTCATATTATAGGTTGTATATTAGCCAGACATCTTGCTATTCTTTTTTTTCTGCAGCTAACTAATTGATTGATTGTTCACAGTACAATTGTTGGAAAGGAAAAAGAACTCAATTAATTGGTAAATGAACATGCAAAATAACAGATGTTTGAAACACAGAAAACAGATTACAATATACTGCCTTTCAATGAATAAACAATGTGTGGGAAAAAATAAATCAAACATGCACAAATCCCTACCCTGCTGCTTTCACGAACATGGTCTTTTGTCTCAAAACTCGTCCAACCAGAAGGTGGTTTCTATTCTCCAGAACCACTGATTCAGATATCTGCCTTTGACAAGAGTGCATTCACCATGATGGGGGCTATTTTTGCTTCAAATCCACCTTAAGGGTCTTATATTGAGGCTGACCTAAGTCTTAATTTTTTTTTATGTAGTATCACTGGGATATGCTTTTACTAACTATGTTTCCAGCCAAAATGATTCCATCTTATAATGCCATTTCTAAATGAATAAATTAATATGTAAGAATAAATTGTATCTTGGCAAAAAGATCATATGTGTTTTTGTGTGATGTAGGTTTTTTTGCTTAATATATCTGTTCAGAAGTGATGCTTTTCAGCTGTGTTCATTTGTCTTGGAAGAATATCAGCTCTCTGGGCTGCACCTCAGCTATGAAAATCTGTCCAAAACATATTCTCTGACATCTTTTACCTAACACAATTTTAAACAAGACTTTGCATGAGTCTAATATAAGAATATGTTATTTGTAGTTAATCCTATGTCCTCAGAAGCATGCTTTTAAACAGAAGCAGTATTTTCAAAACAGATGTGGCTTTCTTCCTGCTGTAAAAATGCAGTAGAGATAACCTGATTACAGGGCTTGTTACATTAAACACAGATTAATTCTTATCTTTTTTGATATTTTTTTTTGTGGTTGTCACTGTTGCTTTAATCATACAAGATAAACATGGTCGAACAAGTGACCAGAAGAGGTGATCAATGCTCCAAGCTCCTGATCCTCATTAATTCTGTTTAAAGACAGAGTGTAAGTCCCACTGAAACTTAAGGGAATTTTTCCGCTAACCTCAGTGAGAGATAATCTAGGTTTAACACTTTCAGTATAAGTAATTAAAGTACCTAAGGCCCTGATCTAGGTTGTAGGTCAGTATAATTATACAAGTGTAGCTATTTTTTGTACTATGGTACACATAGCTGTAAAGGTATAATTTTCTTCACGGGCATTCAAATTCTGCTGAAAGAAAAATAAACCAGTAACAGCTCTCATGTTAGCCACATGCTTTGCTAAGACTTAACTGTAAATCAAAAAAGTACTCAGGTACTAGAATAGGAGTACAGACTTGGGCATTTAGAGTAACGCAACCATATTAGAATAAATGTGCACCCCCAAAATTTTCCATGCAGACAAATCCTTTTGCATAGGCACTCAGGGCGGAGCCAAGAAGGAAGATGAAGATGAATCATTACAAATCCTAAGTTTTACTACCCTCTATGACAATATTTCTCCCTTAGTTTGCAACATCCCTATACCCAGCAGATCAAGTGATACCACGGGCAAAAGCACCTAGCTCCAAATGCAGTGAAGAACCTAATCATGCTGGGAATCATGTCAGGCTGCTAGCATAGCACCATGCCCTAATGTATATACCTGCCTCTCAGTAAGGCTAATGAGCTCAGGCACAACATGGAGTGACTCTGAACTAGACCCGGTTCGTGTCTCGCTGGCTCAACATGTAAGCAAGGCACAGCACCCCTGTGTCCATGGCTGTCCTTGCAGACATAGTTATGGGCGCAGGGGCCTTCAGCAGCTCCAGGGCAAAAATCTAAGCAGGTGCTCTAGAGTGCTGCAGGTTTTGATTAGAAGACATAATTTGGCTCCTCTGGCTATAATCATAGTCAGTCTAAAGCCTTGTGTGCACAAGGAAGTTATTATGAAGTAAGCCAAGATGACAGCAGAAAACCAGAAGAGCAATTCTGCACTGACTTCAGCTGCAGATCTCCCATTCTGGGATACAAATGCACCCTCACCACTCAGGTCAATCCCTGTCCAAAGAAAACTCACTCAAAGGAGCTAGGAAAACTGAATTCAAATCCGTGAAAACAGCCAGAGTAACTGTGATTGCATTGTAAGCTTATTCCACAGTACTTCTCCATATTAGAAAGATGAATGTAGTCTCAATTCACTGCAACAATACTGAATAAAGTGTATACTGCAGCATCTTGTTAATCGGTCAAACAATGCATGACTTTATATCCTGTCAGCCCTGTCAATGTCAGGGTTTTTTGTTTTTTTTTTAACTGCATTCATCAAAGGCAGCATGGGAGGGTCTTCCCAAGCCAGGGTTTGGGACTGTGGCCCTCATCTCACTGCAAGAGACAGACTTCAGCTCTTTAGACCCATCTCTGCTAAAGTATTTAGGCAATTAACACTTGTATATGCTTAGATTGTTTGGAAAATTGGTTTGAGGCCAAATTTACAAAGATATTACAAACAAACTATCTAGCTTCTATTCCATTTTCTTGGGAGTCTGGTAACTAAATACCTTTGGGAATTTGGGCCTTAGGTGTTTTTTTGCAAATGTTTTCATTGTGTCTGATCTAACCTTCAGTTACTCCTCAAAGCTAAGAAAATTTAAATTCTAAATGTTACTTAAGTGTCACCTGGACATTGTCAGTATTATTAAGCTGATTTGAGGCAGTGGATGAACTGGAAACCTAACCATAAAGACAGAGGTGGAAAAGAGGAGTATGTTGTCTAAATATTTCTCTGACAGTACAGGATTGCTTCATATGCTGTACTTCCTGCAATGTGATGGAACATAGTTAAACTGTTAATTAATTCCAGATAATTCCTAACATTCTTTATTATTTAAACTGTATAGTCCAAGAGGTTTACATTAAAAAAAAAAATAAATCAAACTATTGTACCAATAAACTGAGATTTACAGTGTGTCCAGAATGAAACCTTCTGTTGCACTGACCAGAAGTATGATGTGCTGTGGCTGAGAGACTGAGGGAAGGGTTTCCCTCTGGGGACACAGGGGCCTTCCCATCTCTGCTGCTCTCTACTGCATTTCTGCTAGCATTCAGAGCTGACTGAAGGTGCCTTAGGCTGCCAATAACACTGGATTTAATAGTGGTGAATATTGTAATAATGCACTTGCAGGAAATTTTCAGGACTTAAATAGTTTCTGCAGAAATACTTTACTCACTATTACCTCTCACCCAGGCTCCAAAATAAAATAAGGCTTATAAGTCGGTTCTCTCTTGGCTCAGCAATGTTGCCCTGGAGCAGCAAGCTGACGGCAGCAAAAACTCTCCATGAAATTCTTGGGGTGCAGCACGAAGAGGAAAAATAATGTGAAAATGGGGCAAGACGCCCACAGATACAAAATGATGATGTTGTCTTAAATTTTTTAGTTTGAAAGGAAACAATCAGGGAGAGCAGGGTGCTGGCCAGCCAGATGCAGGATGTGTCACCTCCCAGAGACCCAGCTGATCCTCGGAGCTGGAATCATCTTTTAAAACCTTCGCCGAAGACTGGAAAGCAAAATACAGAAGGGCATGTCAAGCAGCTCCCACCATCCTCTTCGCGTTAAACCTGTTCAAAAAATGATCAGAAGGCAGGCCTCGGCTCTGAAGGGGAAACTCGTACCGCTCCTTTCACGCAGCAACCCCTCCCCCGCCCCGCCTCAGCCTCTCCCCTTCCCGCTCCCC
>JANZLQ010000022.1:18625352-18641899 GCA_026212715.1 Elanus axillaris | reverse complement strand
GGAGCGGGTACCGGCGCGGCCGCCTGCGGCCACGGAAGGTCTCTCCTCTGCTTCTGGCGCCGTCTCTTCCCACAGGCAGGCTTTCCCGCCCCGCTGCTCGCGTGGCCCGCGCCCCCTCTGCGCCCGGCGTGCGCCCCGCGCGTGTACTGCGGCGCTGGGGATCGCCCCGGAAAGCCGCCCTCCTGCAGCAGTGCGGGCAGGTCGTGAGGCAGAAATGCCGGCAAATAGTCCGTCTCATCCCAGACTGAGAAAGTAACAGTACGTGGCAAGGGGAGGAGTGAAGAGTTATTCTACTGTCTTTCTACAGCAGGAGCTAAGGCGCAAGAGGTTATCCCGAACCAGGATTGAAAGGTGTAAGGCAGTCCTGAAAACAAGCGTGGAGAAACGGCTTACTTCTGGTGTAATTCTGTGTCTTGATCTCAAATTGCTTGCCCAGAATCGCACAGGACCAATTTCAAAGCCAGGAACTGAGTCTAGACCCTGAGCTGTTGTCTCGTATCACTATCAAAAGGCCTTGTTCCTGCCTTTCCCTTACTTACCTCTGCGCTTTTTTCCGTTCATGTTAAGAATCTTCCTTCCAAGTTCTCATTTCCTTTCATTCAAAAACACATAGCCCCAAAAAACCTTTCACTGACAATCCACTGGGGAAACAGAGCTTTGTTTACTTAATTGGATAATTTCTGATTTTTTACTGTCATCTGGACAGTTGCTGAAATCTGCCTGTGTCATGCACTTCATTTAGACTGCAAACAGATTGAGACAAACCATTTTTTAAAAAGTATTTTTTACAATGCCAAAAACATGCTTAGTTATAAACAAGGATGTAGTAAAAATTTCTACCTGTTTTACTCTTCCTATAGTCAGTTCTGAATTGAGGAACGGACTGTATACAGCACAAAATAGGGATTGTCTGAGCTGCATCTTAGCAGATAAATGCTTTACACTTAAAAAGGTTTTCATCTGTCATTTAAAATAAACAGACACACCAGAAAGAAAAAAATTGTGTTGGGAAAAATCCTGTTGTTCAGCCTGGCTGAACTTGTGGCCTCCTAGCTCTGTTAACAGCAGTTGCAAATAACAAAGGGACACAACTTATTCAGAGTTTCTGTTGTTTACAAGACTCATGCCCTTTTGCTGAGCTTATTCTGTGTTCTGATTCAGAGAGCACTCCTTTTCAGTGTTGAGTCTTCATCTGGAAACAAAGACAGTGGGAACTGAAATAGAGAATTAAATTCTGGATGTATGCACCCTGATCTATAGGGAAGCTTCTGTTGACTTAAAGGGACTTTGGCTATGTCTCTGTCCTGCCAGAATATTTTCTCTTCTTTGTCAGATGGGACAGTGTCTTAAGTATCTAGTAGTTTTCTGGGAAATATAGAAAGCTGGGCTCTTGGCCGGCAGCAGCCTGTAGAGATACCAAATTGTCACTAGTCTTCGCACAGTTTTTCATTCCAGGGACTGGCTTTGGCTTAAGCAGTCCAGAGCTAAATGGTTTCGCTCGCCACTGTTTTTCTAGTCCATTAAAAGAGCAGCTGTGGTCACTGAAACAGCTGAGTAAGCGTTCCCATACAGGGGGATCTGTACTAACAGCATTACATAATTAAACAGGGTGTTACTGAGGGCTGCACAAGAAGCATTGCTTGTTCTCTTTTGTGTAATTGTTGTTAATTTTCCATTGGTTTCTTTAAATTTGGCAGATGGAAGCTGAAGAGGAAGGGGCAAAAAAACTGTCGGAAGTAAACTTTGAGAACTTACCTCCTAACTACCATAATGAGTCCAACACAGAAACCAGAATTGGTAATAAAACTGTTCAGACTCATCAAGAAATTGATAAGGTATGAGAAAACATGTATAGCAAGCTGCTGGTTCTTACACACCTTTTCTTCAGAAATAAAAACAATTCTGCTTGTTTTGGGGAGAAATAAGATAATTTGGAGCATAAATTTTCCTGATCATAACTACTTTGGGGTTTTATTGTATCTTATTTGCTTGCCTAATCACTGTTTAGGGGCACATGTCATAAAAGGTTAATGTGAAATAATAATTTATTTTGAAAAAAGTGCCTGCTAAAACCAGAACATAGGTACAGTGATTACATGGATCATAAAAGAATGACCATCTCTCACTCAGTTAGCTTCATTACATTGACATTTTAAATAGATAAGGCGGTAGTCTTGTCATCTGCTTTTTCCCCCAGATAAGGATTTTATATGAGTGACAACAAAATGGGGAAAAAAAGGAGGGGGTGAGGGTGGGTTTATTATTACAGAATGTAGGACTGAGAGTAACAAAGGACTAATAAAAAAAAATGTAGTTTGATATTTTGTTCTTCTTTTGCTGTATCAGGTTACAGATAACAAAACTGGATCAACAGTTTTTTCTGAGACAGTTATTACATCTGTAAAAGATGGAGAAAACAAAAGAAATCATGTAAGTGAACACTTTTTTTCCTTTTGAAAATTAAACAAATACTTTGGGTTCATCATTCAGAAGAAGGTGATATAGTTCGCCTAGTGAAATTTCTGAATGCTTTAAAACACACAAAACCGTTAGGGGTAAGCAGACAAAAAATGTTTTTGTTTTTTAGTTTCTTTAACTTGGGAATATTATAAGAATTGGAAACAGAGTTTCAGTCTTGTGGTTAACTGAGGTGCTTGATCTGAATATTCAATTTGTCTGTCAAATGTAAATGTTGTACTCAAATAGCAAAGATAGTTACACAGCCCTTTCTAGTGAGTGTGAATAAACAAACCCTTAGTATAACAGTGCTTCATGGTATGTCCTCTCTATGCTCTTTGGTTTCATAAAAAAATTGAGTTTTAGACTTTTAACACTGGAAAATAAATTGTCTATCATGAGGAGTCTGTGGAACAGTATATGACTGTATTTGCTTTTCAGCCTAACCTAGTGATGGACAACTGGTTGTGAAATGTCACTTTGGGGAGGGAGAGAGGGGTGGGACAATAAATCCCCCTCCTCTCTGGAAATATGGTTGTTTAAGGATTCTTAAAGACGTTTAAAAGATAAGAATATTCTTCCCCCGAGTCCTATACACAGGTACATGTGATAAACATCAGTAGTCCCATGAGAAATTTGACTTTGAACAACTGTTAGGTTTTCTTTGGTTATAGTTTTACCAAAATGGACTTTATTTATGCTCTTACTAAGACAGGACTTGCCAGTGTTTCCTCTCATAGCTGGCTTCATCTGACTAATAGTTTGTGGTTTACTTTAGTTTAACATGCCCTGGTTTTTTTTTTTAGAGTAACTTTCTTCCAGTTCTCTCACATAAGCAGCTCTTTAACTATTTTATAAAGCATTAAAAAAAGAAAAAATCATGGTGGTAGTTCCTTTTAATGGGTATAGTGCATCTTTTCTGCTATCATCCTCTAACTAAATTTTCCCTCTTTCAGCTCATATTTTTATACTGCTGTTAAAGTTTGAGAATGGCAAGTAGCAAAATAAAGTTGCTTGTGTATGCTGTATTTTTTTTTTTACTGTTTTGCAAAGTTTATAGATTAAGTGTAAGTCAAGGTACAAAAGAAATCACAACTATTCTAAGCTACAGCTTGATTTTATACAAAGTGTTAACATATTCCACAATGCTTTTTAATAACAAGATATGTGTAATGAAGGCAATCCAAATGTTTTTTTTTCAAGCCAATATGGTCATAATCTTCAAACCCAGTGTATATAGGTAAACTTTTCAACCTTCTTTGCGGTGGGACACAACACTGGTGTTGTTTCATAATGTATTTGGCTTGCTTGTGGTATGTAATCATTCTTCACAGCTGTAAAAAATATTTCTAAATTAGCTTTCTCCAAAAATCATATAAAGTTCCCTATAAGCTTCATATATCAAGTTACATCTGCATTTTCCTTATGGGAAGGTTGCCTCACTTACAAAGCCAGTTCTGCATCCAGACCCAATACTGTTATTAGTCTTCCAGCTAAAGAAATTGAGGGCTGAATATGAATTTTTGTCAGATTTCGTGGTGGCAGTCTTTATTCACTTATGAAGTAAGCACAATCAGAAGCAATCACATTAACTCCTAATCATTTAAATCCTGGGGCGCTTTATTCATCAACATCCTTCCTGCAGCAGCTGCTGAAACAAAACTACATTTGTTAATGTTTATTATTTCCCCTCTCACACTCATTTTGAACTCTCAGTATGCCCACGGTACAAACACCTTATTTAGAGGTTGCCAAGGTATAGAAAAAGCTAAATGGGAAAAGCAACCAACAGATGTATTTGGTTGTTATTTAAGGAGAGGGGGCAAATGTGCAGATATTAATTTGACTAAGAGATGCCTAACAGAAGTAAATCTGAAAATACTTGAAAACTTTAAGCACTAAGGAGGAATACGAATTACTTAGGGTACTACAAGGGTGAAGAACTACTGTAGGAGTAATGGTATGAGATTGAGACTTGGAAAATTTGGGTTACGGGAAGAAAAACATGCTGCCAAGGAGAGATCTACCAGGTGGAAGTAAAATTTTGTCCAAATTGAAAAGCACTATTGCTTAGATCTGTAAAGTTAAGAGCATTGGGAAAATGAGTTGCAGAAAACTGCACTGGCCCCTTTGGTCATTTTTATATATATAAATTTTCCTACTTGAAGCATCATGTGACGTTATGGGATATCCCAGTGACTTTCCAGGCTGCAGGCTTCACAGACCCCTGGATGGTAATTCTGCTTCTTTGCTGCTTATTTTAAATGTTAGCAACAAAGTAATACATGTATAGGTTTTGTATTCTTCAGGCATTTAAAAATGGAAACCTTCTGAAATTTGTTTGGAGATTATTTCAGTCGATCTCTAACTATAGTTAGTATATGCTGTTCTGTAAAATACCCATCAGTGATTCATCCTGCTTTGTAGTCTAATGAAACAAAATGTTTGTATAATTGTGGCTGTAAGTATTGACAGTCATTTGAAAAGGGTGATACTGACATTTTTTTTCTGAGGATGGAGAGTCTGGTAGCAGAGGCTGTAGGGAGCCAGCCATTGGGAACAGGCTGTCTGTTCTGATGCTACTCCTGTAGCCTTCAGATTGGTCCCTCTTCAGAACAGCACTTCTGTTTTTATTTTCAATCTGCCAAGTAAAAGAAATAGGCACATGTTATCACACAAGCTCAACTTTTATGCTTGTAGGGAAACTGAATGCTGAAAACTAAACCTATTTCATAGGTTCAGTTTATAGGCTTAGCTTATGAAAGTTAAGGATTCCCACAGCTTCTGTACTTTAGGTACAAAATAGGGTGGTAAATATAAGAATTCATCAAACACCTTAGCAAACCACCTGCTCTGAAATATAAACTCTGCAGTAATTCATAATAAATGGAACCCTATAACCCTTCACGTTTTTTCTCTGAGCCGAGTTAAAAGCCACTGAAATCATGGAAAGTTTTTCCAGTGACATTTCTGGGCTTTGAGACATGATGCAAAAGCCTCACAGGTAGGCAAAGATGTGTCTTGTGATGGGTCTGTATTGCAATAATAAATCTACATACTGTCTGGAATGAAATTTGGCATGGGAGAAGCAGCTTCATGGAAAATAGATTGTGTGTGACTTAAATAACAGTGGCTGTGCCAGCCCATGTCCTCCTGCAAACAGGTAGAAATATACATCCATATAGTGCATATAAATATATATAAGGATATACACATACATATAGTGCAGATACACTATTACAGAAACATAAGGCATAATCTTAAACACACACACACACACACACTTTTCCCTCTCAGACAGTATTTCTTGGCTTTGCATCACAGAAGTATTGTCTTAAGACTGTGTTCTTTGTTACTGAGTGGCTCACTTGACAGCATTTTGATGGCCAGAAGACTATCAGTATTTTAAGTCTTTAGAAGAGGAACTGGGCTGCTTGCCACTTCTGGCAATGCAAGCCAGTTCTTCAGAGGTGCTGCATTATTTGGAGGCGCCATTTACATTCCCAGACTAACATTCACTTTCTCGGATGTCAGTGAGGACTGACAGTCACCAACCAGCATAGACGTCAGGCTTTGATCTAACAGTCTTGTATCTTTAGAGGCCAAATACAGGCAAGAGGTAGCTGGATGTGAATGTTTCTCTGTCTGTGCAGAGTTTTACATCCACTTGCTCCTGGGTTTAAGGCTCAAATACTCTAATTTACTTTTCTGGGGAACACTGGTTAGCTTGCAAATTAATAAGAGTATTTCCAGTAGTAAGCTCAAGTATAGAACACAGATAAAGTAACAGCATTCTTTATTACCATATGAAAATAAAAATATTTTCTAGCTTGTTGATTAGTCCTATTTCAGTTGTGATACATTAGCCTAACCCATGAAAAGCAAGCATGAAAAATAAAAGGAAACAAAACTGGTACTGGAAGATTTGCTGCACAAAGGTTAGTTGTGTTTCTTCCCATTTATGTTCAGAGTAGTATTTTATATAAGCTCTCTCTTCTAATTGAAATCTAGTGTATTTAAGATTTTTTTTCTTGTCTGTATTAATTTGATAAATAAAAATAGCAACAGCTTCTTTTAAGCAAGTTTTTTTTTTCTTTTTTTTTTTTTTCAAACTTTAATAGAAGTATATCTGGTTGCTTTCAGTTCTCTTTCTTGAAAAAGATTTTTAAAGATGTTAGTATCTAGGGGAGACTGCACCACGGAACTGGAAGAGTATTGTGCATTTCTCATTTGGCTTTGGCATTATAAAAAACATTCCTTTCTTTTGCCTGCCCTTGATGGTAGAGGCTCTTGAGGGCATGACTGCGCCTTCTCATTAGTTACACTGTACAGGTCAAAGTTTCTTTGTGGGAGAGTAAGGAGAGGTGGCTTCAGTGTGATTCTGTGCAAGGTGCTTGCTCTTTCTCTGCAAAGCTGGGTGTGTGCCTGAATGCATACATGTATTTGGCACCCTCCTTCTGCAAATACAGCAGCTGGTTAGTAAGTAATTTCAAACACTCTCAGGTCCTTCGGAGAGAGGCCCCCCTCATACCAGGCCTTTGTTTCCACCGTTAGAGGCTGCTGTTTAGATCCCTGCAGCTCTGGGCAGGGAGGACTGTATCACTGTGGAACTGCTTTTACAAGCTGACTTGGCAGGTTCTTGAAGCGACCGACTGTCAGGTCACTGGTTTATCTGTAGAGATAGAATAGATAGCATCCCCATTATAATGGCCCTATTTAAAGCATTTTTCTGCCTTTATCTTTAGTCTCACAGTAAAAGAGTAAAAAGAAAGAAAATAGTAGAAGAATTAAATATTAATCTCTAGGGTTCTATCTCCCCCTATTCTAGAGAAAAATGTGTTTTAAATGGCTAAGTTGTAGCACTTCATAACCAAGCTTCCACTTCTCTGCAGGTATTTAGAACTGCTAAAGTAACTGCTTGGTTCTTATCTGAGCAACTTCTATATAAAAGTTAAAAAAGTGAACCATAGTTTCACTAGCCTTTTGTAAGCAGAATACCCACACGCATATATATTGCGCTCTCTTTTGTCACATTCAGTTGATACTTTTTAAGTAGTACATCTCAAGTGTTTGCAAGTCATAGCTTACATTTTAAAACATTTTAAAAATGTCTTGTAGGCTAGGTTCCCATCCAGTCCCAATCCACCAAAATTCCTACAGGAAAACTAATAAGCATGTTGTTATCTTACCGTGCATGAAGAACTGTTGCTTTTCATTAGCAGATCTACCCTCAATTCTTTCAGTCTCTTGCACAACGTCTCCAAGGCAGTGTGATGTGTGTTTTGCCCTTCTGATGTTTTAAGTTTGCTAACCTGTCTGATGCTAGCAATCTGCTCGTAGTCTACATTTAACTCTGCTGGAAAAGCTATGAAGTAGCCACGCAAACTGAAGCTAGGTGTTGAGCTTTTTGAGCCCAGTTAGTGAAAGAGCATTCTGATAGTGATCCTGAGAGGCTTGAATACCTGTGTCTTGAAACAAGCAAATCCATCCCCTGGCTTGTTTTGGAGAGCCAGGGCTCTTCAGTCAGGCAGGGTTCTGGCATTCTGAACATTTTACTGAAACCCCTTTTTTTCCCTTTTCTTTTCATTTTCAGTCTTGGCAGTGTAGAATATGGAGCTGAGGGGAAGGTGCAAATAGCTCATGAGGACTAGTAACTTGTGTTTATTAGAGTAGAATACAATGTGGAGAAGGTTGCAAAGGGAAAGAGAATGTAGCCAAAGATGAGAAAAAATTGTGCAATTAGTATTTTGAATTGCTCTTATTAATCTGGAATACTTTTAGGTTATGAATCTTGTGTAGAGCAACGGACATAACCTTCTTGTATGAAAGGTGTGATGGAGCGCGTGCCTACCCCTGAGTATTCCTATGTACTCCATAAGCAGCAAATGCTTCTTAGTGATGCAAAAGCTATTGATAGATTTAATTTAGCTCATGGATGATAGGATGGCCTTACTGTCAGTCACAGTGTATCCCAAACCCAACATTTTTACTGGTCATCTGATGTTCACTGGACTATATGCAAAAAAATCTGAACGTTAGACTCATTGAATGGAAAGACCTGTCGTAAGGAGTTTGAAAAACATGTGTCTGTCACCTCTGATCCTGCATGAAGAAGCTTCTCCCAGGAAGGTGGGAAATCTCTGTAATTGCCAGCTGAGGTGTATGTCATACAGCTAGCTCAGTTAATACATCTTTATTTACTGAACTTACTCCATTCTGAGTTGGTTTGTTTTCTCAGAGAGAATGCTGTGTAGAAAGTTAAGGATCCACATAGAGAATCAGGAATGGATAGTGTGTACAAACATAAGATGGTTTTGTAATACTATAATGCTGCAATGGCCATGATGTGGAGAAAAGTGAGACTGCAGTTTCCATGGACTCAGATATCATGCTTCGTGACCCTGAACAAACAAGCAGGTGTAAACAGCTGCTAGACTTTATCAGAGTGAAGAGAAGCAATGTGCCTTTTGCTGAGAGGTGAGGCAAACCAGGCAGGTGTTTCAGCTGAAAACACAACAACTAAAGGTCAGAGAACACAGATCATGATTGCAGTTTTTTTAGGCTTAAATAGTGGCTTGGAATTACAGGCAAATAACTGATGCAACAGCAAAGGGGTTACTCCTAATTAAACGTATCAAATCCTGCTCTCCTTTGTATCAGTGGGAGTCTGAAGTAATTCAAATAACTTGAGTAGATTTACTTTGCTAGTAATGAAAAAAATTTTAAAAGAGTGACTAGGATTTCTTTCATATTTCCTATTGGTCTAGCTTGGTGTGAGTTTTTTTTATGTCAAGTTAGGCAAACAAAACTGTGTAATGTGAATATATATTCTGAAAGTAACATTCTTCATTAGTAATTCAGATCTATGCCTGTGTTTAGAATTGTTTTAAAATTTGCCAGATCCTCATGTGGTATTTCTTTTCCAGTTAAACTCCAAAGAAAAAGAATATTTTTATGCAAAATCAAGTTGGCTGAAGAACTGCCTCACCATTTTCATCCATCTGGACTGTTACCCTTTGAGTAGCTAAATATTGAAGAGAGAAGGATTCTCTTGGAATAAATTTCTCCTCACCAAAACCAAGCTATTGCTGTAACACAGTTACAGTGCCTAGAATTTATTCAGTGTTCTAGGTGATGGTTAGTAAAAACACATCAGTAAAACAATAAGTTTATCTCCAGAGGGCTACAAACCAGACTTTCTTAGAGAGTGAGTGCCCACCCGCTGCTTCATCAGTATCTGAGCTATGCACTACTTCTAAAGCTTACAGCATTCTTGTTAATTGTGGAAATAAATTCTGGCTTGTCTGAAAGTTTTCATTTGTGGGGAGGTATGCATCATGTTCAGTTATCTGCTTCTTCCTAGTTTGCATATTAGTTGGTACAACTCTTCTGCAAGCAAGCCGTGGTAAGAGAGTAGTGTAAATCAAAGAGCGGTTGTTTACCTTTTCCCTGGTTTTAGTTCAGTCTTCTTACACATAACATGCTGATTTTAGGGAACCAAGACTGTCCAAATGTCTTTTACAGCTCATGTCCAAGTTGTAGGGAGATATAACAACATATCACCATGAATGCTTTTACTTTCTGCCTCTACTAGACCTACCTATTTATCCTAAGATAAATAATTTTTTTTATCTTCTCTGTAAGGTAACAGATACAGTCAGGAGAGTGAGCCTTTTATGTGAACTGGTGACAATTCTGTGATCTACTGATGTCTGTTAAGAGATCATAGTATGGACTGTCTTTAGACAGCAATGACAGTTCATCAGCAGTGTTCTTTCCTCTGGTCAGACCCACGTAGCAAAACTAATCACAGGAGAGGAAAAGCTTTCAGGCAAAAGAGAATTTTTTTCCCACTGGTTTTGATTACATGGTTTAATCCATTGGCTCCAGTGGATGCTTATTTAAGATTTTAGCTGAAGCCATGTTATCTAATTAAGCAGTAAGCTTTAGCTGGTAGAGTAACAACAGTAGCAAGGCTTTAGGAAATACAGGCTACGGTAGTGGATATAAAGTATAAATGTTTTGTCTTTTTATTTTTTATTTATATCTGTTATAATCTTAGAATGATTGAGATACAAAGGATACAGATGAATGGATTAGATCTGCAGCTGGTTTATCTCTGTATTGTCATATATAAGGTGGCAGAATGTACTAATTCTCCATGACTGGGAGGTTGGCCCAGTTCCATAGTTCCATATATGATGAGCCTAAGTCTTCTCTAACCTTTTTCTGGACCATAGGAGGGGCTGATTCATCAAAATCAGTAGAATGACACTGGTTTTACACCAGTGAGTAGGAGGAGACAGAATGAATATGAGCTGTGATTGCTTGGCCTTCTGTGCAGTTGTTTATGGTCAGGAAGATGTATGAGATGCTACTAGTCCAGCTTGATGGTGTTTTGTACTATGATCTACTAAGGTAAACCGCGGAAACTGAAGGAAAGTGGTGAATTGAAGTCTGTTTCTGTTTAGTTCTTTTTCAGCAAAGATTTGGCAACTGTGAAAAAAAAACCACTGTAGAATGGTGGCTTCAAATGTATTCCCTTGAGAAATGCATTTTGATGTCAGCTGAGTAAATCTCACTTTGTTCTTCATCCTGACTCAAAACCAGCATTTTGGCACCTTCTGCAGAGTGAGTGTCTGCCTGGCCTTTTGAGGGACTGAGTCATTTTGATAGTTAGCACTGAGGAATATCACACCAGCTGAATGCATTAGCTGTCAAACTGTGGTTGTTTACCACTGCAGCTTATAGAGAGAACCCCCCTCCAACTTTTCTGCCTGTCCCAATTCTTACCTTAATAACAAGTCCACTTCTCCCTTCCAATTACTAATATATCGTAATATAGCATAATTTGTTAAAAGATATACAGGTTGGAGTGGAAGTTTCAGATTTGTTTATTTGTTATTCTGTCTGGAAGTGACTCAGAGCCTGTTCTGTGAATTTATATTACATGAGGAATCCCTCAAACTTGTTCTCTTAGAAAGTCCACTCATCCCAGTGCGGGGAAGAAGCATCTTACGGCATGTAGAGAGGCTGACATCGTGGTGTCAGGCAAAGGGGAACCTTAGTGGTCTTTCTGCGTCCAAGATATTTCATAGCCACCAGCAAGGGAAAGTTTTGGTCCCCTAGTAGGTGTTTGTCTTGGACTTCATACATGGTAAAAATGTAATACATTCACATTCTTATGTCCTTTTTGGAAGGACATAAAGCGTATGCTGAAGACCTTTTTTAATTTCTTCTTCACTGGAGTTTGTTTAGGAAATTGAATGAATATTCATGAATAATCATCATCTCATGTTGTTCATATCCTCTAGACACATGATTTCAGACAGAGAATTAAATTAAAGAAAAAACAAATGCCCCAAAGAGGAGGTCTGGAAGAAGCCTCAAAAAGTCAACATCTACTACCCAGATGCCTACTGCATCCTTAGGCAGACATTTGTCGCATGTGTTCTCCAAATCCTCAAGTGCTGGAGATGATTTATTCCAATGCTTCTCTGTGCTCACTGTAAAGTCTCTATTGCTGTAATTTAAAACCCTTGTTCTTCCATCTACAGCTCACTGAAAATAAATTATTCCCTTTCCTCTACAGTAACAGCAGTCTCCCACACTGTCAACTCTGCTATAGGCAAAATCCATTGTAGATTAATTCTTACCTATGTATTTCTGTTCTAGTATTATGATCTTTGGCTGACACCTTAAACACAGTAAGTAAGTCTGTTGAAACTGTAAACAACCTAAAAAGTATGCCATATAAGAACAAAGCATGTTAAGATTCAGGGTTTGAAATAAGTTGTGTGAGGGGCTGGGCACAGGTTGGCCTCTTACTCTAAGTGTGCTATTCTTAATTTAGTGATTAATATTAGCAAGCAGCTATTAAGTACAGAAATCTTGTTTACAAATTTTGCACAGCTGTTTCACATCCTTGTTGTGTACAGCTACTCCGTGTTGTTTTGCTTTTATAAATTTCCAAAATTTACATAGTTTGGTAGTGAATCATGGAAACTTTGTAGCTGGCAATTGTAGACGGAAGAGATGCCTGCATTAAAATTCAGCCCCGGGCACACCATTACATGAAAGCTGTATCTTTATATGATTACTAACTACTTAGAAATAATGACACTTTAGAGCTTTGTAGCACAGTTTTACAGTGTTTCCATAACTGTTACTGTATCTCAAGACATTTAGAATAAAAACAAAGATCTTTTGGACACATCTTCTGATTATCAAAGGTTGATGAATTGTTATTCTCCAATTAATAGATCCACAGGTAGATGCATTGCTCTATTAAGACAATTAATTGCAAAGTCATTAGGAAAAATTTGTTTATAAACATGCATCAGTATTTTGACATCATTTGATAATCTCATAATATGTGAAAAAGCTTTTCTTAACATGGAACAATTAAACATGGAGCACATGGCTACTGGTTTTGGGTTTCAGATTGTCTAACTTCAGAATATTCCTTCTCTGTCTAATTACGGATATAGAAGATTATAGAGTCTCTGTATATTTAAAAAACAATGGACTGAGTGTATAGCATGGCACCAAGTTTCCAGAAGGCCTAAGGGAAGACTTTGTTGTCAGAATTTCTACCATCCTGCTCTGCCTACAGTACACCTCACAAACAGGAGAAAAGAAATTTCATGTTATAACCTGTCCTGCCTGCTCTAGGGCAAATGTGTGGGATGAGATGAGAATTCTGCTATTGCAGACAGTCACTGCAATATGTAGCCCTATATATATATAACTATGGCTGTATACGTATATATGTATGTATGTATGTATATATACATACACACAGACCTTTGCTCCTTTCTTAGTTGGATTACTCTTAATTTCCAGACTAAGTTAATTACCTGTCAGATTATAATTTGTGGGGGTTTCCCACCAAATTTGAACAGTTCTTCTAGTGTGCCTCCTCTGATACCATTGCAAAATAAATTGAAATAAGTACTTTGCACTGTTTCTTACTCAGAAGGATTTGCAGAGGCTGTAATCTTGCCAAGATCAGATTATTACATTGCTTACTGAGAAGAGGAGGGGGTGAGGGAAGAAAATAAAGTGATTGCTTCTGCAGAGTGACCTGCCATGAAATTATTGCATGACGTACAGAGATTTTGACCATGCTGAACAGAACATAATCTGATAGAGCATCTAGGCATCATTTTTCTCATTATCCTGAGGATGTCAGGAATCTTTTATTTTTTGCTTATGTATGTTGTTTCTTCTTTCATTGAAGTCGCAGTTCCTTGAAGCTGTGGATAATACAACATTTTATTTATTTCTTTTTTGGCCTGGAACATTAACTGCGTAAGACAGCATTGCTGTATTTGTGGTGAGAATAAGCAGATGGTGTAGAAAGGGGTGGACTTCTTATGCTAGCTTTGGTGGCAGGGAGTTTATTGTGTGACTACAACCTGCCTTAAATAATTCCCTAGGCTTTTTGACAGCATGTTAAGGCTAGCGTAGCTATGTTGTGTTTGGTACCTAAAGCCAAGTTCAAGTGCCTTTGGGTCATCTTCAGTTATGTCACGTAAACATATTTTGCATTCATTCATATTCCGTCATGCAGAGAGCCAGAAATTAAGTTTTTCCAATTAAAATGTTTCTGTTTTCTTGACAGGAGAAAAGAAAATGGGTAAGATTAGTTCTATGGAGAAGTTCAAGACAAAACTGAGGGAGTCACTTGTATTATTTATTAGTTTTGAGCTCAGAAGTCACATTTCTGTTGAACAGCCACACAAATAGCTGACTTTCCCACATAACACTGGGATGTGACTAATACCATAGTTTGTAACTCACATGTCTGCTCTTTTTAGTATGTCTTTTTTTAACAGTAGTTCTTATTTTTATGAGTGCTATGTATTTGGTAGGACAGTGGTGAGAAGTTCACTCTGCTGGAAAGTATTACAGAGGTTTTGAGGTATTTCAAGGCAAATTAATTCATATCTCATTAAAGACAAATGCAGTGTGTGCCCTGTCTAGACAACTAAGAGACTAGGAGCTGGAACACTACTGCAATTCAAACTATGGTAGTAGTTTCCATAAAACAATATTCCATTCTATGTAATTCTACCATTCTTCTAATGCATGTAGTACATGTAGGTTATAAAACAATTTTTATGCTTTTTTTTCCTTTCTACTCAGCAGTTTTTGCCATATGCTGCAGTAATGGAGACCAGCCTTATGTGAAATGACTTCTAGAAATTAAAACTCAGAAGGGGCTATGTAAACACAGAAGTAAATATTAACTCTTAGAAGTGCTAATTGCTAACAAATGTCAGTTTCAACATCAACAAGTGGGTTTGCTAGAGCACTTCAGCTATTGTCTCACAGATACAGTTGGAAGTGTTTGGGAAGGATCTGTAGCTACCGTTTGTGGAGGTTAACATTGAGTTTTACTTGAATTACAGGTTTTTGAAAAGGAAATTTATTTTTCTCCTGATATACAGGAACATTTAAGAAACGTGTAAAGGGATTTTTTTTCAGGGAAGCTGTTGAAGCATAGTTGTCCCAGTAGACTGCAAGAGGTGCCCCCATGGATTTCCAAGGTTGTTACTAAAAATAATTTCCTAATTGTTGCACCAACTGCTTTTGTAGCATTGCTTCCTATGTTGTGTAACTGCTGGCAAAACCACCTCAACTCTGAAATCAGTGAATTTTGCCTCTATACTTTATGGCTTGTGAACTTGAAATCCATAGAGTGTTAGGAATGAACACTTTGGAATGGCTGTTCTGGCTTACAGCTGTACGGACAGTGCCAAGGCAAAAAAACCAAACCCCAAAACCACAAGCCTGCCTCTCCTTCAGCTGTTTGGCAGTTTCAAAAGGTTTGTAGTCACAAACTGCAACTGGATCAGAATAAGCCAGCAAGCTGGGCCACATAGCTTACTCAACGAGGGAAAAGTGGTTCTCCTATTTGAATTCCACTTACTGTTCTCATGTCAGAGCTGTCAATGACCTTAGCAGATGAACTGCTACTGAGTTTCTCCACTACAGCTGCCCCTTGCCCACAGTGGCATTTTCTGTTCCATATACCCCACCCCACCTTAGTGTTCAGTGTCTGGCTTTAATAGATGTATTAATCACCACTGAAAAGTTGTATATAAAGTCATCAGCAGCACCTTCCTCTGCTTTCTTGGGTTCTAAACTGAAGTGTAAAGAGCCCAGAGGGAAAGGAAGGCTCATTCCAGACAGTCATTTGCTTGTCCCTGACAAATACTGGCTGAAGATATGAATAATGACAGAGTTTTGTTTAAAGTTATCTTTGAAGAAGGACTTTTTGAGAATGTGGGAGGTAGGGTAAGTGTGAGTGAGGAGAGGGTATAGAAAAATCAAATGTCCATTTTGAATTTAAAAATCAATGATTCCATTTTGAACGTCAGACAGTATCAGATTAGACTTGAACATATTTTCTAGTCTCCACTTAGGGTGTTAATTCAGGGGAAAAAGAACAAAGCAAAATGAGCATGACTTCAGTACATACCATACCACCATCAAAACAGAGTATTAAAAATATTACCATAGTGAGGTACAGAAACCGGATGAACACTGTGAACAAAAGTGGGCTTCTATGTGAAAGTAGGTTAACTCTGGCCTTGTAGTTCTGCTTTCATAACTTGAACTGAGAAATTCTTTGCTTCTCTCTCTTTATCCATAGTGTGTTATATGGGCAGAGGATAATGCAGTCTACTGTTGGCTACACTCCACCGGTCAAGTATAGTCTGCCAGAATAGCCCATAGTGCCTTCTAGGTCAAAGGCATGCTATTGGATGGAGTGTGAAGATTGTCTTATCACATTGAAAGAAAACTTTTTTCCCCGTGCCATTCCATGTATATGTGTCATGGTTTAACACCAGCTAGCAACTAAACACCACGCAGCTGCTCACCCCCTTCCCCCCCAGAGGGATGGGGGAGAAAATTGGGAAAAGAAGTAAAACTTGTGGGTTGAGATAAGAACAGTTTACTAGAACAGAAAAGAAGAAAGTAATTATAATGATAACAAAACTAAATAAAATGACAACAGTAATAGTAAAAGGATTGGAATGTACAAATGGTGCACAGAGTAATTGCTCACCACCCGCCGA
>JANZLQ010000022.1:18571965-18617549 GCA_026212715.1 Elanus axillaris | reverse complement strand
TACTGAACTCAAAACACAGCACTGTACCAGCTACTAGGAAGACACTTAACTCTATCCCAGCTGAAACCAGGACAATAGTTCACCTTAATTGTGTAGCAACAGGATACAGTTCCAACTATCTCTCTACACCAGGTAGATACTCCTCTAGACTGCTTTTTTCTGTCTCCTGCTATGAGCAAGAGGTGACCTTGTACCTTCACTGATAGTTGGGGCTTCCTGTTTTGCTGCCAGCCTGCTGGTGGATCAGGCTGCTAGGGCATTTCAGGAAAACAGAGGAGAAAGCTCAAACATTTTAAGTCTGTTCAGCTTTTCCTTGTCAATTTTGAGCATGGCTAAACCATTTACAGGTTTTGAGCATTACACAGTGGACCTTTGATGTTACCCAAGTTTAGTTTCAGCAAATTTTGGTTAGAGCAGTTATATTTTCCTCTTCATCAGGTCTCTGCCTAAAGCATTTACAGGTTTTGCCAAGCTCTGTCAGAGATTTCTTTGTATTCAGATTCCAAAATAAGACAGAAAGAGCACTTTTAATAAATGCCTATTACTTTTACCATGCAGGACTTAGAATCTCTGCTTATGCTGCAGAGATGAGAAATCAGTAGTACACATTCATTGGTGGTAACAGCACTAGGCTAGTCTACTGTGTGGGTAATGCTGCTTCTGTAGCCCTGATTTCCTATGTGATCCAAACAAGCTGTGTCTTCATGATTATTATTTCAGCTGCATAAGACATTCACACTAATTTGAGTGTAATTAGTGCTTGGCTTGAAATGAAATTTAGTACAAACCTAGTAGCCCAGGAAGGAACAATACAAAAGATAAGAATATTGACTAAAATTGATGGAACATTATTAAAGCTTCAAATACAGCTGTTGATTAATAGCAGCAATGGATTTTTATTCTCTATAGTTGTCTGCTTTAGCAGTACGTTAGGGTTTTTCAGGTCTTCCTCCATCACTATAGTATTGCAAAAGGTTGTCCTAATAAAGATTGGACTGTCTTTACATTTATATTTTTTTATATAAAATTGTAGTAAGCTATGGAGCATTTGCTGCTTAACATATAATTTGTTTTGGAATTAGGAACTGTTAAGTCATATATGTTAAAGCATATGTGTGTGTCTGTGTATACACACACATATAAATATTTTGACCAAGCCTGTTCTAAAAAGTTAAATTCTGAACTCTTCACATAATTTTATTCTGCCCTACCACAAAAAAAGAAAGAGGTGAATGAAGACAAGAGGAAGAAGGGAGGTTTGAAAGGAACATCTGTAAGAGCTGAATTCAAGACTGAGACACCATGAGTTACTAGCATCAGGAAACGACATATCCTTCGAAATGATTTTTTACACAAGTTGAAATTCACCCCTGTGCAGAAACAAAGGTGCCAAGCCCCAAATGCCATCAGGCAGCTTTATTTCTTGTAGAATTACTATAAGAAATTAAATGGCTGAGTAGTTCTTGTAACCTTGTTATTTAGTCTCTGAACAATTGCTCTGTATTTGTGACCTCTGCAAAGAAATAGGATAAGAAAAATAACAGAGTTCTAAAATATAGAGATATTTCTCTATTCAGATTTCAAACCATTAATGCTATGCATTGCAAGGATTCACTGTAATGTTAGCTTTCTTGGTTTCAGAATAGTTTTTCAAATCTCCAAGGGACAGAGTTGTACAGTACTCCTGCATTGACAGTAGTCTCTTCATGAAGAAGCAGGAGTTGATCTTGCTCATTAAGCATAAACTTCAAATATCTTACTCCCACCTAGTGGAATGAACATTAAGTTATGGCTCCTTAATATGTAAGGGGACTTAAAAAGAGACCAAGTCCATCTTCTTATTTCTTGCATGTGGACTGAAAGATTTGGCCACTCAGTTTAGCAGACAGTTAACTAACTCATAAAATTAACTCTGGCATGCAGAACTACTGTTTCCTGTGTGCAGTCCCTTACCTGAAGAAGGTGAACCCTGCCATGATCCTTCAAACAGACTTCTCAACCTCATCACCTGGGAACTGGAACCCGATGGAGTACTTGAGCGATGCCCATGTGCAAGTAGCTTGATCTGCCAACCTCAGAGGTAAAGTTCAAACCCGGGCAAGCAAATTATTGAAAATTTTTGAGGGTTCTCTTTCTGTGGTAAATGGATACAGCGCTTGCAGATTCTTCCACGCTATAAAGTGTTTTAACAGCTTTTCTCATCGGTAGCATTGAACCTTTCTCAAACCTACTGCTTTGTCCCCCACATATATGCCTAATTGAGTTTGACAACAACTTAATCTGGTGTGAATTAAGTTTGTGTATCAGACTGGTACTGTTTTTTAATCAATCAGAAAGTACTAACAGCTGTTGAGATGTATCATTCCAATTTAATCCTCTACACACAGCTCTTGTCCACCAACTTTCTGTGTTAGGCATTTTGCTTGCTTTCACACATAAGACATACTAAAGACATTTTAATGCATGCAGTAAGTATAAACAGGAATGTTCCTGTACTACTGATCAGCTTTACAGAAGGTTACTTCTATCAGAAGAAAAAAGGTATCTTTGCTTCCATTTTCCTTCAAACTAACCCAAGAAGCCAGTTTCCTTACTGCTAACTTAAGATCCACTGTTCAGACTTGAAACACTTCATGCTGTGCAGACTTCTTCTGCATCATTGAGTTTTGTGGAATAGGAAGTGGGCTGACTCTGCTAGAAGCTAAAACTTTTAATATATCATGCCTTTAATCATTCTTTAAAAGGACAGTTATTTGCATGAACAGCAATTTCATTGTGAGAAACTGAGATCACTTCAGTTTTGCACTAAAAGCATTTTTAGAAAACCTACTTGTTATTTATGAAATAAGCTCTCCAAATTTTGTTCCTACACTACAATTTTCATTGACTTTCAACAAAACAGCATAGCTGTGATAGAGATGTAGATTATATTTCTCTTTTTCTGTGTCCAAATCTGTTTATACATTTTTTTCATGCATTAAAAGTAATTTGATAACATTTTGTTTTGTAAATATGATCTAAGGAAGCAAGCACAGTTGATCCCATCCTTTCAGCACCAGGATTTTAGCTGATGTGCAAGTACCATTAACCTCAGGGAAGGTACGTCAGCAAGTGTCGTGTCTAGTAAGGAGGAAAACATTTCAGATAAGGATATAGAAACACAGATATGAATTAGGGTGTGAATACAACTGAACCGTCCAGCTATAGTCACAAGAATTACTTATCTGTTTACAGTTATCACAGATATAGTAATACTGTGCATACCACCTGCCCATGACTTGTCTGGACAGTAAGATAAAGCTGCTTCTGTGAATTTACATAGTGAATTTGAAGGTTCAGATAACATTTTTTATTAAAAGAAACAGCCCAGCTCTGCTTTAAATGGCCTTTGGCTAAATATTACTAGCAAGGGATGAAGACTGAAACTATCAGATTATATCCTAGAGAATATGGGGATGTTTTGCCGACAGATGGAAGTCTTAGAACTCCTAGAAAGCAAAACATACAAGAATTTAAAATGTACACAAAATAAGCTTCAAGAACATCTTTAGTTCATTTACCCTTTGTTTCCAGTGAAGGAGACTGTAGCTTTAAGCAGCTGTTGAGGTGTGCCCGGCACAAGCAGTGGTCACCTTGCGCTCTGTCAGGACTGATAGCCCTGTTCTGTCCCACACAGTGCAAAGAGGTAGCACCGTGATGGAGTTCTTTTCCCCTGCTTCTTGTCAATAAACATAAATCATTCTTGTTGCCTTCTGAAGTTCCTACAATTGTGGGATGTTTGTCAGCAGGCAGCTGAAGCTACTTTTCCAGACAGTGGCAAATACAGCTATTATACTATCCTGTTTAGAACCAAATACATAATGCGCACAGTTTTCTCAACTTTACAGCTTGATGGCAAACAACATTTTTTCCTGCATTCCTTTTAAGCTGGACTATCATGTTTCTTAACTTGCTATTATGACATGAACAGAAGGGACTAGTCATCACCATTGCATGTAGGTAGACAGGCCAGATTGTGCAGAGGTCCACTGCCATCTTGTGTCCCAGTATCAAAACAGCTTTTGCTATTGGGATCTTTGTTCTAGTTAACCGTCCAGCTGTCAAGCATGTAAAAATCAGATGTTTATGAAGCCAGCTACAGTAGATCTGACGGTATTACGCATTTAACATGCTTTCATGTGGGGCGAGAATGAAAAGTTTTAAGGAACTAGCAAGAACATGAAAAGATGTACTATATGACCAGATGCCTCTTTTTCCAACAGCCACAGCACTACATCTGTGTGTGAACCATCTGCCAATGAAACCAGGAACAATGAAAAAGAAGATCCCTTAATCATGGATGAGATGCCATTTCTCAGCTTGATACCTAGAGATATTCTTTCCAGTTACGAAGAAAGCAGTGTCATTCAGGAAGTGCGTAAAGAATTAGAAAGTCTGGAGGACCAAGCAGGTTTGAAGCCTGAGCCTGACTCAGCTCATGACCTGTTTCTGGGAGATGAAATTTAAAGTCCGAACACCAGACAGTTGAGTTAGTTATTTCTAGAATTTTTTGTCTAGTGTCTTGCTTATATAAACCCTAAATACACACTGCTGGATAGAAGTACAATAAACAATGTCTTTGAGGAGCATCCTTTTCTGTGCACCAAACCTGCATGTTCAAATTATTGTTGAATTCATTCAATCCTTGGACCAAACCTTCTGTCAAAGATATGAGAAATATATCAGTGTTTCTTCTGGATTAGTACTTTCCTCTTGTACATTAGAAATAAACTTATCAGCACTTGTACTGATTAAAAAATAGACATAAGCATAAATAATCTTAAGTTATTAGTGACTGTAGAAGTGACTTGAGTATGTATGTTTAGAATCGTTTATTTTTCTAGGGTAAGCACCATCTACTTTTGACTGTTTTAATCATTGATTTTAAGCATTTTTTTTCCTTTAGAAAATATAATCAGTGAAGCTGCAACATACAGATTCTGGGTGTCATGTCCCCCCCACCACACACACATTGTGGAAGGACAAAAGATAAAGGATGCTTACCCTTTTAGATGAATATACAAAGAGCTGCTTTCCAGCTGTGTACAGTGGATGCCATCTGTCCTGCAGCAGCCTTCAGTGTAACTTAAGAACTGGTGTTCCATAGCTAGAGTATCCCTTGAGTTTTATACTTTCATATTCAATGGTTGTTGGCCTCCCCCACTACATAAGGGGCATACTATCAAAAAAACCCTACAACATTTTCCATGTTTCCAAATAGTGTGTACATACTTACATCCACATAATGCATTGGTTTCTTTGTAGGAACTTTCAACCTGACTGTTCGGGGCTCTCTCTCTCAAGGGCAAAATATACCACTTAAAATGGCAGAACAAACAGCTAACTGGGCTGAATACAAAGAATATAGTTTATCTATTGTACATGGAATACATAAAGTATCAATATATAGGAGAACAGTGCAGCTGCAGTTACAAGGCTATGCATAAGCTAGAGCTAAATACAGTGCCACATATATGGCAGCATTCTGCACTACATGAACATACCTTCTTGGCTAATGTCAATGAAAAGATCTGTTGACTATACCCCATCATCACCTACCCTTGTTGAGAGAGAGGCAGAGAACATAAATTCATTACTTAGCAGTAAGACAACCTAAATAGCTTCTTTGCGTTTAGAGACTTGTGCTTCTACTTGATTCTATTACATCCAGAGAAAATTCTTTGAGAAATGGTTTGTGCTTTTAGTACACTTCATAGGCATAAATCTGTGTGTGTTACAAAATGTGATTTTCATTACCATCTTAAGAGGTCATTGATTTAAGAAATCAATAGCAAGCCAAGAGTAAAATCTATCAAACTTCCTGGCTCCCAGCTGTCTCAACAGTTTGCTGCAATGGCTCTTCCACTATTAATGTTTTTTTGGGGTATAGATTTCACCATCTGTTACTGCACATGATAAAAGATGACACAACGCTCCAGCCAAGTAACTTTTCATGGAGCTTCTTCCCAAATAATCCCTACTGCTTATGTCCAATTTGGAACAGTAGAGCACCAATAACAACAGCAGCTACAAGACTGTGCTACTGGCTTGCAAGTCTTTCACCACTTTTGGTCTATCAAAGCTTTTCAACAAATCACTCGAGTACCAGAATTAATATTAATAACCATTATCATTATGAACAGGAAGGATACTTCATCAGAGCAGGCTGACTTTTGAGTTTAAGGATTCATTTCTACCACCAACTCTCACACCAACACATGCACACATACACATGCTCCAAGTTCACTAAATTTACCTTTCCTTTCTATCCCTAGTAAAATTACTGTGCTTTAGAGACAACCCATCTATACAAAAAGAAGGAATTAAGTATCACTGCAGTTTTCCTGTTAAAAATACGTACTTCGTAAGAGCAATAATTGTCCGTAAATACTGCCCTCCTCAAGGATAGCATTATTCTCCCTTCAAGTTTCTTGATGCCTCAATCCCTTAAAGTGTTAGTATTCATCAGAAGTTCAGCAAGACCTCTGCTGAACTACGCAAATTAGAAAATCAAGGGGTTTGTTTCTTTAAAATGTCCATGGTCAAAAAAAAAATAATGTTTGAAATGATGAGAATGTAAAGCCGATGCTGAACAATGTCTCCCAGAACTCAGAATATATTTCAGTACTTATACAGAAGGAAGTGCACCACTGGACAGGAAATTTTTTTAACTCAGTCCTTCTGCCAAGTCTTACAGGTTTAAAATGAACTTCTTCAAAGAAGTTCTCAATGGAAGTTCCCCAAATAGGGCTAGAGATTAAGCAAGAAGTATCTGGAATTCTTTCCTTAACCCTACTTTATTCCATCTCTACATTTTTGTCTCTCTAATGTCCAAGTTTGAAGAAAATTCATGACCCATGTGATAGTTAAATTTTTTCTCTCCTCCAAAACCTCCAAGGATCCTTTAGCAGTCTATATACATATGTAAATGGTAGTTTAATGAAGTCCTCTACCCACTGGATGGTACTCACTCTATATGCTTCCTTTGATCCTGCTTCCACTTCATCTATAATGGACAAGAGGTGGCACAGGTCAAACAGAAGGGGAAGAATGAGGGAATTCCTCTGCAGAGTGCCTGGTTCCAGGCTACCAGATTCCTCAGGATTTTTAGGTTGTTGTGAGCCAGCATTCAAGGAAGAACTGAACATTCAGTTACTGAAAATCTTTTTTCCTCTTTGGAGCAGAACTTAGCTGCCATACATATCTAGAGCTTAGAAATTTCACTGGTGGTGAACTCAATTCTGGAAAAAGAAACTCGAAGAAAAATTTGGTGTGAATTTAGAAGTAAAGAGGAGCAGCAGACAGGCTATAAAACACTTCCTGTAATACTGTGTACAGACGGGGGGAGCTGTGCATATACACACATATATACACACAGCCTTACAATTCTGACATTGCCTTGGGAAAATCTATTTCCATGAAATAATTCCATAATTTTTCAAATAAGAACCACACCATTTAATGATTAAAATAACACAACAGAATGAACAAATGTTTTATTGGCATGTTCATTGTTGTAAACAGCATCTGGCATGAAAAAGTTTACCAAAATGTTTTGATTGTTATAAATTAGGTGGTTTTCCAAAAACTACGGAGAATTGTTCTCTATTGATCTTTATGGACCAAAGCAAAAAATTGCTGTTCCTAGGCTTTGCAATGAAATCATGTTGACTGCATCAGTCTTTGCACCACAACCTGAACTACCAAGTTTGTCTGTTGAGGTGTTAAGAGGTTGCCCCAGTATTTGACTACATACAGCTACGGAATCAACTCTGGGAAAAATAAAATGACTTTCAGTGGGTGGAGAAGATGCAAACTTGTAATACTCTCAAAACATATAAAAAGTAGCTGAACAAAACAAAAACTTCATTAACAAGGGGGAAATACAACCCTAAAGTACCCAGCATTGTCAAACATAAAATGAATACAAATTTAAATAGGCAACTACACTTCCAAATGTACACAATGAATGCTGATATGTGAAAAGAAATACCATGGTATATAGCTGAACTGCAGTTCTGTTAAATGGATAGGGCAAATTTTATTTACACATTGAACGCAATATAATAGAGCCGCTCATTGGATTCTGTAACCTATTAAAAACCAGTTTACCTTACAACAGCACTTCTGCAAAATGAACCAACACCTGCTGGCAGCTTTCTGCAGACACCTCTCAGACTACCTGTTTTATGGAAGAATATTCTAAAATCTTACACTTGCAGCACTTCCATTTCATGTTCGACCCTTTTCTGCTGCTTTTCTAGAACCAATGTGTTAACATCTACTTCAGACTCTCTGATGAGGTAATGCGTGTATCAGTGAAACAAACAGAAAAAAGGATTCTTTCATGGCCTTTGCACAGCTTTTATTATTAAGCTATGAGTATCCTGTTGGAGGCTAGTTTCACTAGCTACTATGTGCACACTGTCCTCAAAAATTTCCACTCGTTTCCCTCCCCGCCCACTTTTGAGTTCTAATCTTTTATTTGCACATCCCTTTTAGCTTTACAGTACATTTGACTATAGTGCACAACATGATTCCAAGTCAAACAGTGACCCAACGGGGCACTGCGCTTCTGATTGGTAACATAGCCCAATCAGTGCTGGTGTCAGCGCTTTACACCTAATGAATGTCCTGCCGTAATGGCACTACACAGTAGTAGTGAACCTTTTTATTTTAAACAAAAAAATTCCCCAGGGAAAATGCTATAGCGAGTATCAGTCTTGAGTCAAATCTTTATTTGGTGCTCCATCCAGATAAATTTTTAGTGCTTTTTCTTTACGAGGAGAGTAGGTTACCCGGTGTCCAGTTTTCTGGAGTCTGCTGCTCTCTTTTTTCATCAGTTCATTTCTCTGCTCATCTGTTAATTCCATTAACTCTTCAGTTCTATCCCTGAAATGTAAATATACGTGAAAATTCAGATTAATACAATAACCATAATGAGATTTCTGTAATTTTTTCACTTGGAGCAACTTAGTAAAAACCACAACTAAGCAAAAAACACATCTAAGCATAATATTCCTTACAGATTATTTTCTTCTCCAGAAACTTAACAATCTGTCTAAACCTGCTTTATTAACAGAGACATTCAGCATTCTAACTGACAGCAGACCCAGGGGAAAGCAGCAAGAAGCAATCCTATTCTCCTCCATCTACCTGGTAACTCCTGTTCTTTACAGACAGCTACAACTCTGCTCTTTATTCAGTCACAGTGCTAACAACTGGAAGCAACACATCAGCCAGCCCCTATTAGAAGGTACCAGCTGCTCTCCCAAATTATTTTCTTTAAGGCCAGCACGTTACCAACCAGCTGTTTCCCCCAGACTCATGGGTAATTATGAAAAATACTGTAGGAGCAATGTGTTCATGAGATGGCCCCACCCACCAAGTTTAGGAGAAATGACAATATTCAAGCTCCTGGTCCTCAAATACTGTCGCTGGGCTACTGCTGCCAGCTGATGGACATTTTTCACATTAACAAAGTTTTTACTGTAACATCCTTTTTTTCCAAAGGAGCCATACTAATTTCTCAAAGAAACAGAATAAACCCTTTGCTCTTAAAAACCTATGGCAAGACTCTCACAGGCTCCACAAGGAATATGGTTCTATTTTTAGACATTAAATCCACATATACACTCAAGCATAGCAAATAGTTTTGCATTCAGCATTATTTTCCATGGTTTGGCAGGGAGGATTGAGTAAAAAAGGGTGCACAGTGTTTGTTTTCTTAAACAGTAAACATAATATTATTAATTAATATTTAATATCAGGTTTTTAGGAATCTGAGGAGCAAAAACCCTTCAGCTCAATGTTTTAAACTCTCTTTCCCTTAAGACAACAGAACAGTATTTTTTATGCTTCTGTTGATTACATCACCCCTCAAATCTTAGACACAGATTTTTGTATGGTTTATTATACTCTAATAAAATACATACCTATAAAATATTACTGCACCATCATCACAAATGTACAGAGGCCACACATTCAATGTAGATACTTTAGGATTCCAGTCCAAGTCTTGGTGAATCTCTAGTATAGAAATGTCGCATGGAAACGTTCCTCTACCCTGAGAAGCAGTAATCACTTAGTGAATAAAATAACTCATAATCACACATTCATGCCATTAAAAGGTAAAAATAGACAAAAATCTTACTTACCTTTGCAAATTCTATGTTTTCTAAGGGTATTCCACTTATTTCACTCAGCTGTAAAGTGAAGAAAAATGGTGGATTTTATACTATTCCACAACAACGTTACTCAGTGTCTACACAAAGTCAATAGGCCTGCCAAATCTAGAAGTCAATTAAAATATCTGAAAGTCCTCCAATGATCCCAAGTATTAGTAAAAAATTACAGTGACAAAGTAAAAATTTTTTACATTTCTAAGTTACTAGTGTGTCACAAATGACACTGTCTGTGACGGTGTTTCATCACACTTCTAACAGTGAAGGGGTGGCAGAAAAAAGTTAATAGAAACAATGAATTAATAATATCCAAGTTCCAAGATACAAAGAGACCACCTGCCTCACGTTAAACCTTCAGGTCCATCAGTTAGCCCTCAGCAGTTTCCCTGTATGAAATGAGAGCTATTATCCAGTCAACTTGTGAGCAGGCAAAGCTGTAAAACATGCACAACTAATACCCATCTCCATACACCTGCACTTCCTACCGTAACGACCCCACAACTCCCCAATACGCACCAGGGGCTGCTCTTCCCCCTTGTAACTGCCCCTGCCGTGCACCTCCCCAGCACAGAGGGCATCATCCATCCCCTGTCCCCTGCTGCTGCCACCCAGTCCTAGCACCCGTCACAGGGTCACCGGGCTGTCCCTGGCACGGCCTCGGTGGAGCTCTTCCTCCACTGAGCAGACTCACATACAGGTTCATCACTGCCTCGCCCTTAACTCAAGTGCAGGCTGCAGTCTTGTCTCCATGGCAATGTAGACACTAAATTTGATCTGTGTTTATCTCTGGCTGTTTATTTTCCCAAAACTTGATGAGATTTCCTCTCTAAAATTCTTGCCTCTTTAAAATTCGCCGTTAAAACAGATACTTTCAAATTAAACTCATGGTGAGAAAAGACTAACAGCCAGTGTAACTTTGTAACTCCCATTTACTTAGGAAACTAGGATAAACAATTCTGACAAAAGCCAGACAAATTCTGAAATGTATTAGCCCTACACTCTGCTAATAAAATTTGTCTGAAAGAGGTGAGCTGGCTGAACACATCTGTGACTACAGACGTGTCAAATTCAAATTTCTCTCATTACTGGTGGGAGTAAAAACATTAAGGCCTCTCAGAGAGAGTGCTGCTAAAATTGCTCCCTGCGGATCAATTCTTAAGACAAAAGAACAAGAGCAGTCAACTCATTCTTCAGATACAAGAGGAAATCTTGAAGATTGCATGCAAGAACCTGTAGTCATAACTATTTCTACCTTAAGAATACAAGAAGCCAGTCCATAGCTTAATCTGTGTACAGACACAAATCCAAGGCTGTTACATTCTATGGCAGCTGAACAAAGTTCCTCTTTATAGCCTATGAAGTAACCCCTAAGGTACAAATGCCAAGTGTTTTAGTAAGGTAATACCTTGGCAGACCTCACTGATACTAGGATTTTTGCTGGCCTCAACGTCCAAGGTGGCCTTCTTATATCGGACTATTGCCACATATAACTAACTGTTTCTCTAAGAGTAGAGCCCTGTGATATACTGGATTAATAAAATAGTCTCAATATGAGACATCTACTCTAGATTTCTGCTAGGATGGCATATGTGTGCTTATCGGTTAGAGGCCTTAAAGATAAAAGCATATCAAGCCGTATTTCTTTGCAACCAAAATACAGTTCAATTACTTGGTACAGTTACACCGTCCCTGTGCAACAGCTCTCAAATTCAAGTATGAAGAGGCTGAAAGGTTTGCTATCTGAAATACCAAAATAAGGGTTTAAAAAACTAAAGTGACAATAGTTTAGCCCTTTTTTCGCAGGAGTTTTTCAAGGATAAGGGACACAGATAATATTATGCTGCTTAAACTTCAAGATATGGCTTGCTTTTTTTTTCAGGCATTCACCTATTACTTTGATACCAGGCCATTATACGAAACTTACAAGTAAAGCTGATAATTCATATGGCTTTAGTAACAGGATGGGACAGGTTCTCAGTTCCCAGGAAAGAAAACAATCACCATGCAACAAGATTTTTGAAGGTATGAGATCTCTCTTCTTCCCAAGAGAGGACATCAATAAGGCTCTATGATACCACAAGAAACTTGCATCATGTTACACATTTTACCTTCTCTCTTAATTCTTCAACACTGCTGCTTTCTAGTACTACTTCCTGGAAAGAATCTAGTTTCATCTCTGATGGCCTCCATCGTCTCGATAAAACAGCAAGTTGTGACATGGATTTCATCTTTTCTACTCCTAGGAGAGAAAGAGAAATTTCTTATCTCAACATCACAAACCATCCTATTTAAAATTCGGGGTTTTCCATAGCATAAGCATACTCAAATACAGAAGACTGCACTACATATACATACACAAACTAACTCAGTAAGTGTGCTGCAAGTAGTCCACCAAAAAAAAAGGGGGGGACAGGCAGGGAGGGACTAGGACTTAGTTGAACTTTTCTTTGTTATCAGCTCCTTTAAAGGAATTTTTCATAGGCAGCATCTCTTAGAAGCCATGCCATTTATTATTCTTTTGGGTGCATTTTTCCATCATACCCAGCTTGGTTATACACAGAGTATCTATCCACCTAATCTGAGACTGACCTCGAGATACTGCATTTGTATGAGGCCTTCCTCAGCAGTCTGATATTTATTGATGTGCTTCACTTTCTTTACCAAAATAAGATTTCCATTTTGACTTCTAGATTTTTCACACTAAACACACACTTTTTATTAAAGCCTGCTTTATACCTACCACAAAGAGTTCTAGTATGTTCTGCCTCCAGCTTTTTTGTATCAGTTTCAGGTAACAGAACTTTCTCTTGTTGACAGGGTAATACTGTTACATGTTACAATCAGATAAAAAGAAGTGATGACAAAGGGCTGATTTTATTTTTATTTTATATCAGTCTATAATTTTGTAATTTAGCACGCAGAACTTGTGCTGTGAAATATTTATGTCTACCATTACATGCTTGTTTTGCATGAAACCACCACTGTTTAAGTTTGTCCCTAAATACCTTCTACAGTCTTGCCTATGACTACGTTTGTGCCACCTTTCAACACTAATCTATTTTTTGAAATGAAGATACAGCCACCTAATTCTCCTTGGTATTTATTTCAAGTCTGAAGCAATTACATAAATTCTCTTGAAAGCCAGAGAGTAACTAATTTAAATATGTCTGCAACAGTGTGATGCAAAGCTGATATGCTAAGAAATTTAACTGTAAATTATTCTAAGTTTCATTATTTACTTCCCTAATGTCTTCAGTGTTTAGCTGAAGAACAAGATGAAAGCAATGGTGATGGTGGAAGGCCTTATAAACCCTGACTTAAAGCAGTTGCCTTTATGCTCGTATGAGCATAAACCACCTATGTGGTAGCAGTGGGTACGTACAACTTATTTTTTGCAGAATACAGTGCAATCTAGCTGTATCTTCTACAGGCGAATTAAAGCAGCACCTTTTGGTCAGAGCTAGACAGTTATACAAAATATTACGGAATACTTAGAAGCCCTGTAGTCTATAACATGGCATAAGTGCGAACCAGGTGGGCTGCAGTGGTCTAAGAAGTAGTACCACTACAGAAAGAGTACAGCAATTAATCTAAAACTAATAAAAAAATATTTAAAACTGTAAAGTTTTAACTGAAGTGTGAGCTGATACATGTGTCTATAGGTATCTGCAGGCCTCCTGAACCTCCCAGGTTCATTTCAAATTTTGGTACTTGCATTGGCACAATTCTGTTAAAAATAAAAAATACCAGGATCAAACACAGCTGCCAAAATACTGGAGTTAACAGCTAAATGAGACTCCTTAAACCAGGTATGCTTGTGAATAAAGTTCCCAAGTGAATGGAATTCACATTCTTCATTTATTCATTAACAGCAATATCTATCAATCTAAAGGTAAACCAGCATGGCCTACTTTTCCCCCTTAAATTATTCTTTTGCATTCAGAATCAAAATTTTAAGTGTATATGCAAAGGATAGCCTAAGAAATGTCATATTTTTAATGGTATTTAAGTAGAATTTATGAAACAATCTGCTCTCTAATGTTTGGTTCCAAAGTTGCTTTTTATGAACAGGGTCTGTTCAAAAATTTAGCACTTCATGACAAAAGGTGTTTTTTCACTCCTGTCTGACAACTACTAAATGACTGAGCAGCTGTGCTGACTTTAAAAACAAATTATATATGTATTATGTATATATATACACACAGACACATATATTTCAGCTAACTACAAACATCACCAATACTAGTCCAAAAATTACACACCAATAAAAGCATTACATATGGGCATTCCTACAGTCTTTATATAAAATGAAAGCATACATATTCAAAAAGCTGCCTACAGTACTACAGCATGTCCAAAAGCTTCCAGTAAACCTACAAAACCATGCTGCTACTAGACCTTTAGCACATAGCAGCCACAGGAAATCTGCACTTGCACAATCCCCCTCTAGCTTCATGCAGAGCTGTTATTTTTATTTTTTTTCTTCTAATAGAATGCTATTAAAATGTCAGTAATAGTCTTTAAAAAAAGAAAAAAGGGAAAGTATGTTTTCCTGTTCCCCAAGGAAAAAAATATTCTCTAACATTATCATTACTTTCTTGACACTGTATCATTACCATCAAGTATTTCTAAGAAGACCTCCCAATTGCTTGAAATATTGATATCTTCTTCATAGATATGATAATCCAGGAACACAGTGCCTGGGTTCTTCCAGGTCTTCTTTCGTAGGCGAAACCTGCAAATACATCACAAAGAAAACACTGAGTTTTTATCTGCTCATGAACACTTACCATTGCCACAGATCAAAACTGAGTATTTTCTGACAAAACTGAAATACAACTCATTTATGTGAGGTTTGGCTAGGTTTATCAGGAATGGGTTTAATATTCTGAAATAGTCCTAACAGCAAGATATCACTACTGGCTCTTACTGCTGTATCATTCATAAACACAAGGAAAACAAGCCTGTGTTGTCTTATTCAAGGCAAGAAATGCATAGGGATTTAGAGGAAGAAAAGAGTTTCCTATTTAGGATAAAACCCCAGAATATTCCCCAACACTTCTGATGCAATTTTGCTGCTGCTCTTTTTTTAAGAGGGAATTGGGGAAGAAGGGGAGAGGTGGAAGATTAGAAAAGGATTGGTGTCTGATTTACGTACTTGGTTCTACTGCATCAATTGGGTCACAATATAAAAGCATAAGCTTTTATTTAGATACAGAGATAAATAAAAGTATAAACAACTAAAATGAGATTAAACATGAGTACAAAACTTTAATTGTAATGGTTTCTCCACACACAAAAGCAGGCATAAATTTTGTGATGTGCCCCATAGTTATAGGGCACTAGACAACATAACACAAGCACGGCAGTTAAAAATCCTTTGGCCCTGTCATAGTGAGGAAAGGAGAAAAACCTGGCCCATATGTAGGTTTCTACTCCTTTTCTCAACAGGAAAGGGCTAACACTTGTCCTCCAGTGTTTTGCTCCAGTCTGATTTTAGGCATATGTCAAGGCTCCACTAGCTTGCTTGCCACATCTTGCAGGTTTTTCTTAATTCCAGTGAATGCAGAGCATCAGCTATTCCACAGCAAAAACCACATCACTTGTAACTGACAGTAGAGAGTATGCAGAATCAAGACCCCAAAGAGAGTTCACCCTTGATGAGATAACCAATTATGGGTAAAGGCAAGATGGTATTGGATCGGTGCTGTACACATACGCTATGATAATGCATGAGGCAGTTTGCTGCAGAAGGTGGCTTTTTTTTGTGAACTGATTTACTTAATGCTCTTCTTTCTGAAGGAAAGTATCCTTAAAGAAAATAACACTTCTGAGAACTAAACCTGTAGACATGTTGCACACAGGCAAAAATCTATGTAAATATTACTCACTATGTCATTCTACATGACATGAAAGCCAGGAATTGCTAAATTAATGTTTGAATTCACAATCTGATTCAAAGACCACTAACTTATTTCTGCTCCATTCATAACTTCCTTTCTCCACAAGTATATTAAAAAAAAACAACCAAACCAAACACAAACCCACATTTTAAAGTAGTATTTAATCAGTTAACTTCAATGGATTGCAGTCTTTTTACCTGTCAATTGTCAAGTCTAGGCCACATTGTTCTCGAAGCTGAGGAAGCAGCTCCTCTTTTGACTGCCGGACAGTCATTCCTTTAGCAAAAACTGCATCTAGAAGAAACTTGCATGGCTGTGAACATAAATAGAAAGTGATTAAAGACAATTTTTTTTAACAGAAAGGAGATTTGCCTCCTGTTCAAGTCTTGTGACCAGTCCCATCCACCTAGCAAAATGACCGTTAGAATGCTTTTCATAAACAAGGTCAGCAATGAATTGATTAAAATTAGGTTTAACTAATTTTTTGTGTAGCAGCAGCCCTTTGACAGGTCGTTCAAACACTCTGAATGCATACCACTGCAGAAATAGTGTCTTGTGTGTGTATTACTAATTGCTATCATTATATTAACATTCTAAACAGTTTGAAAGGAGCTTTTCAATTAAATAAGCCCCGTGACAATAAAAATGCCACTTTCTTGGCTTTCATTGGTCAGACAGACCAGAACTCTGTGACTGGAAGTTACTTTTAAATTTATCTTATTCCCTGCTTTATCAGTTCAGCTTCAGTCTCTCATGCTTATCCATTATTAGTATGTATTCTGCAGTTTGGTCCAAAAAATAAAATCAGAAATTAAGGTGCATACAAAATCAACTTTTAAAGACTGCAATCTGTATACTGAAATCACTTTTATACTTCTCATGTCCCAGAAGATGTTAACAAGCAAGCGAGCTGTCTTATTGCCAGAGCGACATTTTTGTTTCAGGGTTGTCTTATGCAGAAAGGACTATTATCCAGCTAACCATTCTGATAAGCACTGTCTGCAGTGCATGAATGCGACAAATTATATCAGTACATTATTACTGAAAACTGCAACCATGAGCAAAACCAGTTTCTTATTTAGAAAGAATTCTAAATGACTTTTGTATATTTAAGGAAAATAAAGAAGAAATTATTTTCCTTTGTCCTCCATTTACACTGCAGAAATAGAGACAATTGAAAGATACTGTAGATGACATTCCAATTGTACACTTGGAACAACATAAACAGAAATAATCTAAAGTTCCCTTTCTAAATCCAGGAGAACTTGCAGGAAAATGCAGAGAAAAAGGGGACTTTCTTTTTTCCCAAGATTTCAGAGAAAAATCTTGTTCAAGGAACGTATCAGTATTTTCATTAATCAATCCTGAAATATTCAACACCTTACCTCTGGCTCATTTACCAAAAGTTGATAGACTTTGACTCTGTATTCACCCTTCTTAAGGGCTCTTCCAAGTCTAATAGTTATCTAGAAGGCAGAAGGAACACCTCTTAGAACTGATTTCAAAATCAAAATTGCATTTTGTAATGCACTACCAAGACCAGTGTAATGATTTCACCTGGCAAGTTAACAAGAAGTTGTAAATTATGTTGTTTGTCTATATTGTACCACTATATTTTTTAATGATTTAAAATAACTTCTGAATAACCTTATTGTCATCAGAAAATGATGAAAGTGTCTCATTCAGCCGAACACTCTCAAACTCTTGATTGCTGGCGTAGACTCTAAAGACTTTGAAGTGAGAAGACGGAACTCCAACAAAAGGCTCCAAATGTTGCTTGAAGGCCGACAGTGTAATTCTTTTATCAACATGCACCATCAGCCCTAAGCAAAAATAAAAGATAAAACCAGCATGAAACAGCACACTACCAAAAAAAACCAAAACCAAAACACAACAAAAAAAACCCCTCCAGTGTATTATTTCCATATATTCAGTTATCACTTGCAGCAAAACAGTACTGCAAAGTCAGAATTATAGTTAATGGCCACATTTACCTTTTGTCTGTGGGTGTTACTGTAAGCTTTAAGAGCTTTGCTGTACTCCTGGAAGACACAGCAGTTCCAAACTGCCCTATTTTGCAGTCAGTGTAGTGGAGCAAAGTAGTTTCTTCCATTCAGTAAGACAACAAACAGAATCAGATGGAGGGTTTGAAGATAATCTCCCTACAGGTTTCCCCTTGCCTCAAGGCAGAGGCAGAAGTGCTTCTGAGTTGGGGCTGGCCAAGCACATGCTGCCAAACCTGGTTTTTTTCTCCTGGATTTCAGGAGAAAAAAGTGGGTTAACTCTGTGTTCTGGAAGGCCACAGTATATCACAAGGCAAACTCAAGTCTAGATTAAAAGACTTTTTCATGGCATGATTTTGTAATCAAGGAAAAACCATTGTAGCAATATGAAATTCTGCAAAATAAAGTGAATACTTTGTCTTTAGAAATTGTGTTTCTTAATATATGCAATTTGGACTACACTACAAACTACAGTATGATGATATTGTGTCATGACTCATTAGAATTAAAAAATTACTACTCAGAATATTTAAGTGAACAAATAAATCATTTTGATTTATAAACCCATTCATATTGTCATACTAAAAATACATAAAAGCTTCCCCACAGAATAATCTTTTATACAGCATATGATGAAAGCATCAAAATTAGTGTAAACAAATAATAATGCCTGCATCTAACTAGTTCTACCAAAAATAAAAAGGGGGGGGGGGGAATTAAAGTAGTTCAAGGTTAGCTCCAAAGAAAGATCCTTCCAGGCTAAAGGAGTAATTTTATTAAAACTTTAGTAGCTGCAATTAAACTTCTCTGTGGTTTTAAAAATGAAAAAGTTCGCTCACAAAACAAAACAATCATCAAAAAAGTTTTATTTTAGTCTTTATCTACTATTATTAAATTAGGATTTCTGATTGACAGGAAAACCTTTGCCTTTCAAAATATTTATCTTATACCCTGTTATTCTTTAATTATTCTTCTGTTAGTTATAAAACATATGCAGCTGCTAAGCATTGTTTAAATGATCTATCTTTCTGACGATTAATATACTATCTTTGCCTCTTTCACTGAACTTCTTCAGACATTTTCATGTCAGTCAATACACCTCATTGTACCTATTGCACTTCAGTCAAGGAAAAGCAACAGTCTACTCAAATGATCAATATCAAGTATGTTTGAGTTTTCTTCACAGTCAAATGGCTAGGAATTCTCAGGCTTGTTAATCTAAATGTCAACAGAATTCTTGCTCTGTGAACCACTATAAATAACTGCATTCTGGAACAGGTGAATTGTCAGCAGCAGATGCAACTGTTTTCCTTTCACTGAAAGACAACTCAGCTTGCTCTCCAGAAAACACTTTCAATATAAGGAAATGGATGTATCATCACTGTTGAAATATGTAATCACTTATTACAAGATCAAAATTAGCCTAGATTTTTGTGAACATGACACCGCATCCCATCTTTGTACTTTCATTAGCTTTAATTTGACATATAATCAAGTATCTCAATACTGTCATTAGACTTTTTAACACAGCATATGAATAAATTAGTAATAAAAGCTGTATTATTTCAAGGCACTTAAAAAAGAATACATACATTTTTGCCCTTCTCCCGAACCTTCATCTGCAGTGTAGGGTTCTGACTTAAAGTACATATATTGTGCTTCTCCTCTGCTCTTGCCACTTTCATCGTATTCACTATCTGTTCCAGAATCTTCTTCTGCTGTGTCCCAGGTTTCTTTCTTCCCCTGATTTGCTTTTGATCGCCTACTACTTGTGATACTATGAGAATCAAGTCCATTAGCCAAGGGAAGTGGGGCATTGTCCACATTGCATAAAGTATCACTGCTGTGACTGGAGCTGAGGATATCACTGTCCACTGAACTTGTACTCCTGTCGTTATTTACATCTGAATCTGACCGTTCCTCAGACTGGATATTTTCTGGATCGGAAATCTGAATTTGGTTTTCAAGTTCTCTGTTTTCTGCTGATGTTGAAGAGTCTATTTCATTTAAAGGTGATTCAATGTTTTCAAAATCACTGGCTTCTGTGCTTTTGCTGCTGTCTCCATTATCCCCCTCCTGCTGCTGCTGCAGGGACAAGCTTTTAAGCTTTTCGGTGCTTTCTTCCAGGATTGCCTCTACAGATTTCATATTACCTACAGATCCTTTTACTCTTTCACAGGCTTCATCCAAGTTGCCTGAATCTCCACTAGACTTCTGATAAACTGCTCGTCTAAACTGAGATCCAGGCGATTGCTCTGGTAATGAAACATATAGTCTGATTGTATTTGCATGACGATCCAAAAGTTTCCATAAATGAGAATCTGTATATGCCACATGACGATCTAAAGACTCCGAGCTTTCAATAAATACCTGAACATAGAATAACAGCATTTTATCATGTAGTGTTATTTTAAAAAGTAAAGATAACAATAGCAAACAGACAGGATTAAGCACACAATGGAAATTACGTCACTAAGAAACGTCACCTTTTATAAAAAAATTAAAATACGTGTTTAGAAAAAGAGAGACTAAAAGTTGTTTAGAAAAAGACAGAAAAGATACATGCTTAGAAAAAGATAGTTAATAATTATCTCACTTTTCCTTATTTTCATTATCACATTAAGATTGGAGTGAACCGTAACCAGACTGACCAGCTGCAGTAAATACTTATGTTCAGAAGCATATTTATGTATCACTTCATATGTACCCTTCACTTGTACAGTAACACTAGTTACAGTAGTAATGAGCCCCACAACTACAGTTGGCAGTCTGTATTTTCTAGTGCAGCATTATAAATAAGAAATCTTTAAATGTAGACATGGGTAAGCAATAACACAAATTGGAACACAAGGGAACAAATTTCTCTTTTCCCTTTGTCAAAGGCCACTGTGTTGCAGTGACAATGTGAATGCCAAAGGCCCTGAAGTAATTGAGTAACAAGTCAATGCCACTGTTTTGCTCAGCTGTAAGCCATCGAAGCCTTCGCTAATCTTTCTTCACCAAGGACAGTGTGTTCTTGAGCTTAAATCTCAGATACAGAGGATGTGCAAAATGTGCTGAAAGATGTGCTATTAGTACTGTAGTAAAAAGGGCAATGCTACAGATAGTACTTAAATAAATAACAAGTTACTCTTTCTGAATGCATTTCACGACTATTATAGGAAATCTTTATTATAAGTCTTTTTGGAAAAATAACATAAATTTGGCTAGGGTAATTGCATAGTAAAATTTAATGAATTTAAGACCAACACACAAAAAACTTGCTCTTAGTTTTGACATTTGTTTCTTAGGAACTTTAATACTGAGAACAAGCACAGCTGTTCAGAAGGTTTAGAAAACAAATTAGGCAGGTTTCATAGTACAGTGCCAACCTTTGTCCCCTGAGAAGGGCTGACTTTTAATAATCTTCATTGTAACGCTGTTAACCTCACCATCATTTGAACCACAGAGTATCAACCAGATGTCTGATTCTGAATCTACTCTACCTTGTTATGTACACTTGGTTTCATATATAGCCTATAGTATTCATCAACACCACAATATTTGCTGGTTAAAAAACTCCACACAGTACACAGTGAAATATGTGACAGTTATCCATTATAGATGCTATATAGATATCCATACCTTTTACAACACAACAGTGAACTGTACAAATACATGAAATGAACAATTTCAAAACTAGAGCATGTACCTTGTTGCTTCTAAAAAAGCCTTCAGCTTTCAGTGTTTTGCTGGAAACATTCAGAAGACGCAAGTCATTGTAGCAACGTTCTAATACTACCCGCATTGTTTCAGCGGGCAGGTGTGTAGCCTAAAATAAAACATTGACAGTAAGGTAACATGCACATTACATGTAATTTCAAATACTGGAACAAGTATTTCATTTTTTTGAGATTATTCATAGGGAAAGGAGAAGGTTTGTTTATTGACTTATAAATTGCAAAAGACAACGGGGGGAAAAACCTCCCCAACCTGTTCAGTCCCAGTTCCTTTCCTCCATCCTTTGAGATGTGGCAAATGTTATTTTTTCCAAAAGGTCAGTACACTAAAATGGCTTGGCTTTGCAGAGAGCTGGAGAATTGTTAATGACCAGTAATATAAGGAATTAGTCTTATTATTTAGGGTATGAACCAACTGAAAATAAAAATTTTTCTCCAGCATCAGGTTTTGCACACTGTTCCCTTAATTCTTAATTAGACTGAATTCAAATTACTGAAATTATGTTTCATAACAAATATTATTAAGTTACACCAACCACTGAATTATTTTACACAGAGCTGACCGAGTAAGATTGTCTGTCTTCCCATTCAATGGAAGCAGTAACATCTCATGGTTTAAGACCATGTAAAAAAAACAATCTGCATCTTAGTAACAAGTGTCTGCTGGGATGAAAAGAAAGGTTTGTAGGGAGAACGTGGACAGTTTGGATGTTAAATTTCAGTTACTGAACCCAATGGGGGAAGTTAAATGTTGATTCATTTGTACAGTATCCAGTAACTGACTGGATACTCAGTGATGTGGTTCAAATTACTAATCGAAAAGAACATGAGCCCAGCTCTTTGGCTTCCCTGAAAAACTTACTATGTGGTAAGCTAATATGCAATATGGCCAGACAGTGGATAAGCTTGTGCAAAAGCCAAGGTAGAACTCTGGATGGTAGCATGAAGCAGACTGCTGCTTTTAGCAGCAGTGAGCAGATAGACAAGCTCAACTGTAACAACTAACTTAACCCTACTGGTCATGACACACAGTATGAACTGCAAAAGGTGCAGGCTCTCATTTTATGTATTTAAACTATGACATATTTTCACAGTCAGAATGAATAAAAACTCTGTAATACAAGTCCTTGATGACTGTAAGTTACCTTTGAAATTAGCTGTTTAAATTCTGAAACTGTTTGATTCAAATAAGCTCGTACACTTATTGGCGGAGCAACAGATTCAGTCTTTAGGTCAACTACATGAACCTTTACCATGACCTCTATAGGGAAGAGAAAAAAAGAAAACAAAACCACATATAAGCAAGAATTCAACAGGCAAAGAAAACACATACACTTGTCTGATTTACTGATTAAGGGGTTGCATAAATACATGCAAACAGTAATGAATTTGAGAAGTGGTCCAAATTCAGAATTTCATTTTCAGATTAATTTTAATGCCAGAGGCAAAAATATTCCAGTTTAACAAATTTTAGTGTACCTTAGAACAGTTTCAATTAGAAAGAAGTTGGCAACACAACACAGTATGTAATTCTGAGTACTGAATTCATAACATTTGGTACAACAAAGTCTTTCTTCTTTCACAAAGCATAATGAAGGTCATGTTTTACAATTTTTATTTTCATGTCATCATGCAATATACAATTTTAGTCTATCCTTGTCTATATGTAATTATGCGTCTTACCACCAGGTTTATAGCACTGGAAAATTTGGTCAGGTCGTCTTGTTTCCAATAGTAAGTCAAACATATATGTTGATTTGACACCTCCAAGTAATAAACCCATTGGCGTATCCTCTTCTCCTTCATAAGATCGTTCCAAGTAGTCATGAAACTCATCATATTTGACAAGTCGACAGCAATCCAAAGGAACAGCCTCTTCTAAATCCATTAGCTAAATCATTCACACACAAAAGAATACCCCAAAACATTTAATCATGGTCTATTTGTGAGTTTAGTTTTGCCCTTGTAATCTAGAAATATTCTCAGTACATGTACATCCAGGGATGCTTTGAATGCAGAAATTTCAATCTGGTTTTAGAGAAAACATACGAATACATCATATATATTATATACATATACACATGTGCAATATATATGCATGCTTTCAAAATCAAAATAGAAGCCTGCATCAAAATGCAGAGAGGAGGGAAGTTTGAAAAGTATGTATATAAGCACATGAAGTCAGGTCCTGGAAGTATATAAAGAGGAATACATTGCCTATCAGTTATACCAAATAGCATCTTAGAAGCTTGAGGAAGTCACAACCACTAATTATATTCCATGCATCTCAAGGAGATATTAACACATTCCAAATCTGTAACGGCCTTGCGGGTACTCTCCAAGCCTATGGCAAGAACCAAAGAGTACAAGTAGGTAAGCAAAAACAGATGGCTTCAACTTCTACCTGTTTGTGGAAGGCAAAGATCAACAAATGCTTTGGTGCCCACTGATGTTACTGCATTAGTGATGCAGGAAGTTTCTTGAAAGAATTCTTATTACATATCTAATACAACATTTTTACTGCAATACAAATATCAGCATTCAGAATTCTTTCAACACTGAGGCTATGGTGAGTCTAACAGCAGCTCTCACTATCTGATTTTAAAATAAATGTATGTAAAATCATATATCCTGCCCTTTTAAAAGGCAGTTATCATTCCAGCCAGAAATCCTCTGATGGCTACTAACAGAAAAAATTCAGTCAATAATCCCCAACTAGAACATCTCTTAATGCTCCCCCCCTCGAAACCCCAAACCAACCCCCAAAAACCAACCCACAACAAAAAAACCCCACAGCCAACCCCCCACTAACACTCTCACAGCATTATAAATTTAAAAAATGAAGATACACAACTGCAGAAAAAGTTGTATCTAGCAATTAAACTATTCTGTTATGCATAGCATACCTTGTAAGCTATTTCCACAGCTTCCTTCAGTGTCCTGTCCTTATGAACCTCTAATTTGTTCTCCATCATTATTTGTTTTGTAGGATGCATGCAGAACAATTTAATCTATGAAATACAAAAGAAAAATTATCATGAAGGTATGTGCAAATACCTTTCATATTCAAGTACATTTACAACCCTATATTCTAACAATCTAATATAAAATATATCTTTAGCTCTACTTCAGCTATAGGACAGTTTCCCTTCAGCTGGTTACACAACTGCAGACAGAAAACAAAGGCAAAGTAGATAGCACTAGTGTGTATATGTGCGTCTATCTTTTTGCAAGCTAGGGTACAACATCTACAACCAGAACATCTTTAAACTGTAGGCAGTGTGCAAATCCTCCAAAACAAAATGCACATAGGAACAATGAATATGAAATTCCTTTTTCACATACAGAGTTACATATTTCACAACCATAGAGAACCTTCTAATAAAACAATCACTTGATTCACAGGTAGACCAGCTGACTGTCATGCTTGCAAGTCATAGATTAAATATTTTGTTTGTTACTATTGAATCCACGGCTGGAAAAAGATTCCGCTCTTTCTACTAAATAATTATTTTAAATTAGTTTAAGAAACATCATTTCACAAAGCAAAGGGTCACAATATGAAAAGATTCAACAGTACGAAACATCTAACAAAGCATTACATACGCTTTGGAAATCTTTTTGCTGTCATCAAGTGATGTCAGATTAACTATAGTTTTGTTTTGGTTTTAATACCAATTCCAATTCACATGGAAGACATGCACTCAACAAAAATCTCTGGTGAATACCTCTAACAAACAGATGCCTCCACTGTGCGCAGGCTTCCAATAGGTGTACAATTCATTTTAAGGAGTTATTAATACAAATACACTTATCACAAGCCTTGTATTGTAGTAAAGAATTACTATTTACTATAGAGACATTTCTTGCTAGAAATGTATTGTTACTTTATTCAGCAGAAATTCTAACCTTGCAAGTGTTACGCTCAATTTCACGTTGCCTCTTCTCTTGTTCTTCCAGTTCTCTCTCTTTCTGTACCAATTGTTTAATATGCTCTGGATACTCATGTGCCTCAAGAAACTCTGCCAGTAAAAACAAAGCAATAGTTTTAAAAATAAATTTTTCCACAGTGGCCAACATCTTAGGAAATATGGGTATATTTAATAGTTGTCTATCTTGCCTTCTTCCGTCTCTTCTCTGCCCAAATTTAGCAGTACACCACGTCCTGTTCTCATTTTCATGATTTAAATGAAACCAAAGTCAGCCTTTACCCCCCTTAATTATACATCAGCAACACAAGAAAATGCTATTAGCACAAGATTAATATTCCAGTAAGGGAAGCTTTGTTGTTGTAAAGAAATATACTAAGACCGATAACTGCACTTCAGCCTGTTTCTACAATAAAGGTAAATTCTCTTCTAGAAAGTGAATTAGCTGATAGTAAAAGTCATGAGATATCAATATACTATCTATATTGTAGTAAAATAAACATTGCACTTAATAAGGATTAGTGCACTTCATGAAATTTTGTTTCATAAAGAGAAGCAAAAACAGAACATGCGATACTTCATTAAGTTTAAAAAAATTAAATATCTACTTTTGCAAATATAGTTGTCTTCCAATCCTGCTGCCACACCTATTGCAAGAAATTGTGCAAATAATTTTTCAGATTTTAAAGTGTGTTTGGCATGTTCAAGTAATCTGAAATAGCAGATTCAATTGCTTTATTTGCTTGTTGAAGAATTAACAATCGTAGCACTTACAGGAAAATCTACTTCCAAAGACAGCTCTTGACCCATAGACTTTGTTTATGGCTGCTATTTATTCTTAAACTTCATATAATTTACAATCACTTCTTATTCAGAATGAATATTGTTTCAATGATTGAAACATTGAAATGGTATTATTCTTTGTTGCTCTTAAGACTTACTACTTTATCAATTTGTTGACAGAAGGCTTTGTCTTAACAGTATCCTTCTTGTGTTGAATGCGCCTCAAAAGTATATAAAGCATCTACTTCAGATACTGTTACTTTTAAATAAAATAATACATTTTTATAACTGCACTGTTCCCTGTATCATGAATTGTCAGAAACAAAGAGAAGCTAGCAAAATTAATTTTGTGAGATACCCAAGTTTTTCCCCTCCCTCCCTGTTTCCTCAGAGAAAATACCATTGTTCAACTGCATGGAGAAAATAGTCAAAGAGTAGAAGAGAGAAATAGAAAGAAGTAGAAAATAGTATAAAGTCTGAAAGTACTCTGTGTATGATGACATAGATTGCTACTAAAAATAAATGAGGTTTGTGTTTATTAGGATGTTGAAATGAGATGACAAATTTGCTCCAAGTATAAAATACTTTTTAGAATATACTGATATATAAATAGTTGCAAGTCTACTTATTAATTTTAGTATTTTTTTCTTGGATTTTTTAAAATTAAAATTTAGTATAAGCCCATATTTCTTTATTTTGTGTTCCAAAAACCAGTAAAGCTTGTTTTACTTGTCCTTGCACTGTTCATTTCTTTCCTTATTCTTGTTAATAGTCATCCTCAGTTTCTCATGGAGGAACTCAAAATTTAACCCCAAAAGAAGCAGTTAAAGGAAGCAGACAACTATTCATCCCCCTCCAAAAATATTTACAGCAGCAGAATAAGATAAATTGTTGTTTTCAAAGGTATTTTATTCACTCCTCGACTGGACACATTACAAGTTGGTGTGTTACAAACTTTCTCAAGTCTTCTATGCTTGCGTGTTCTTCAAAAAGAATGAGTATGCCCCAAAAGTAGCTACACAATGTGAGGTGCCACAGGTTTCAGTTATGACAGTCTACTCTATTTAATACATAATTTCAGTTTACCACTTAAAAACAAAATAAATCCATCTATCAAAATATTCTCCCTACAAAGGATGACTTGAAGAATCTTGAGAGCTTGAATCTATTCTTTATGCCACTCAACCTCTTGAACATTTAATGAAAAAGAAGAAAAAAAAAAAAAGTAGGAATGCAGAGGTCTTAGAGGTTTTTAAACTGCCTTTGAAAGTTTTTGTGGCTTCTCATCTGCTCAAGCTATTAGGAAAAATTATTCATTGACTGTTCTGGCAATTGAACTATATACACCCCAAAAACTTAGAACATTCTACATTATTTATCAGCCTAACTTCAGCCAGGCTACAGATGTCTGACAAATTACCTTCTGTAAGTGCAGACTACTGAATTATTCCTTTAAGAAAAAAATAAATACAGCTTTGATGTTGCAAGCAAATTAATCTTTGGCTCAATTCAACCAGTTAGAGTATTAACAAAATACTTGATTCTTCCAGGCACTTACTGCTGGTGAGAGCAAGTGTGGCTAGCCACTGTTCTTCTTGCTTTCTTTCTGTAACTGTGCTTCTATAACAAGGGATTAACAAAAAGGGGAAAATAGCAAACTAACACGCTTCCTTCTATTTTGGTATTAGTTAAAAACAATTCTATCAAAATTTCATTTACTGCTGCATCATTTAGGTGTGGTGAGACTTTAAATGAGAAACATTAAGTGTTTTCAAGCAAATAATAGAGTGTTATTAAAAAAATAAAATCTACAAGAGAAATCCTGGTAGTTTACACTTATTAGTAACATGAAAGTCTAAGACCCCATGAAATTAGCCAATAATTGAATGAAGACTCCAACCAGACATTCCTGTTTTGAATCCAAATCGAATCTTCATTTTCCACTGTACCATATTTCAAAGATTAATCAACCTGTCAGCTATTACAGGGGGCCAGGCATCCTCTAAGCCCTGGTGAACTAAATCAGAGATGAGGGGAACAAAAGACAGTGAAATCCTAGATTTGTTTTTGACTATATAACTTATAGTTTATTTTCTCACCTCTTAACTCTAACACAAACAATAAGGGCTGGTTATAAAGTGTAAAACTTTGTCATTATGAAGTTCTTACATACTCATTTTAAGAAAGTAATTCTTTTGTTCCACTATCAATTGTGACACCATATAGCATTACATTATAGTTTACTCTGTGTCACTCAGCATATGTTTTTCATTTCCATGATATCCAAAATACTAAAAAATTGGAAATTTATTTTGTGATGACCTTCTAATGATCCATAAAGGTTTACTGTAAAAAGAGTAACAAAAAGCCATTAAAGAAGACTTCCTATATGAAAGTAACTTTAGCTTACCCTAAAAATACCAATACCAACATCCTCACAAAAATTAGTACTCATCACATGTAAGACATCTTATTCCACAACAGAATCTTACTTGTTAAGAACTGGAAAAAACATACTTACTTGCATTTCTTGTGGGATCCTTCAGTCTATATATCAGCATGTATGCATTTGTGGAGCTGGTGGAAAAAAGAATAGTTATCTGAAGTTGTTTGGTTTTTTTTTTCCAGTAAGGAGCTGTCATACATATCTTAGCAATACACCAACCAAGAAGAATTTTCAAAAATAAGTATCATGTTATTTTAATGATCCGAAACAGCAGTTAGCATAGTTCTTACAAGTATTTGAAGCATCTACTATTACTTTTAACCTAACACATTAAGCGCATGTATCTTGGCCATTCGTCTAATTACACCAAAACACCACAACAAAGAAAAGTAATATTACAGTACTACTAACCTAGCAAAAGCACTGGAATAATAGCCTCTGCTTCCAGAAGATCCACCATATGTTTTCTTAATATCTTCCTGAGTTATCTAACAGAAAATTAATGATTATTTCAGAAACTTGCACTAATTGAGTTGCATTTATTCTCATTAGGACAAATAGCATCACATAGTTAACACACAATATTAATCATTCTGATTTTAAAAAAATATTTCTGCTTATTTGCTAGCTGCAAAAGAATGGTTTCAAAGTGATCTTCTTCTTCTTTTTTAGAAGTAGGAACTTCTTAGAAAAACAATATCCAGGTTATTGATTACAATAATGTTTATGGATATATGAAACACCTGAAATGCATCAGCAGGACAGATTCAACAGTGCAATCTGGGTTGTAATAGAACTACAAATACATTTCTCTAAGCAAGAAATATTCTTCGCCTGGTCTGTACATGAATGAAGGCTTCTTTATGACACCCCCCCCTTTCACCATCAAGAGGAAACACTCCTTCCCTGCAATACACAAAACCCCATACAGAAGTAAATAACCCGCTCCGCCTAGAAATCAGATAGGTTAATGAGTGAAACATGTATATGGCAGGACATTAGGATGAAAAGATGAAACAAAGTAAACGCTTGAAATACCTGCACATAAAACCAGCTTCATTATACGTCAGTGAAAAATCACATGCAAAATAGAAACTTATTCGTTCATCTATGAGTATACAAGATAAACAAAAGTACTATTTTTACCTTGCTAACATGCTGATCATTAAAGCTGTACCACTGGTCATCACTAAAAGACTTTATACAGGCATAATAATGGCCACCAGCAGCACTTCCAGAATGAACCATAACAGAAAACAGCTCATACAGTAAAGAACTCTGGGGAAAGAAGAAAAAGGTGTGATACATATGAAGTAAAGAAAAGGTAACCAAATGATCATCTAAAAAATTTCTTAAAACAATTACATGAACGCAAATATATAAATAGTTGTATGTTACAAAACAGATCTGTATAAAAGAAGTGCATCACTATTACTTCTATTTTGTACAGGCTCTGAATTTGTGAATTCTTGGCTAGATAGGTATTAAACATATCTCCAAACAAGAAACAAAAGTAATGACTAACTTGCCTGTAGCTACAAAGTTTAGGCTTATTTGCTTTCACCCTTCTCTGCATTCCTGAAGATTGCTTTTTGCCCCTTAATGTATAATGCAAACCAGCACCAAGCCATTCAATGCTTATCAGCACTCTACATTAATTTCTCTCACACCACTCCAAGTTTCTTGGCATAAACCTTTCTTTTCAGAAATAAAAGGATGGAAATAAAGTGTACTAAGGACATCCATTCAGTATACATTAAAAAAATAAGACTGAACAATACTGACTCACATAGGCATTACAAGAATTAAAATTTTTAGATTATATAGAGGAAATGCTCGGTAAATTTTTAGCATGGACTGCATCCATTATTAAGATATCCAAATCAAAAAGCTAACCGCATGGCTTGACAGCTAGTTTGCCCCAAACAAGTAGCATGAGTTAATCGGCCAAAGCTACTGTCAATACTAGGACATGACATTTGCATTACAGATACATTACAATATTCTATCCCTATTCCAGTCAAGTGACTATCTATTAATTGCTTTCTTTTTTCCAGCTAAGATTGACAGTATTTAGAACATTTATCAAAAAACCCTCTCAAATGGTTTAACATAAATGTAAACAGGGACAGATGCACACATTAAAATGCAAGTCAGCCTTCAAATACTTATGAAAGTAACAGTTGCAGCCAAACAGCTTCCTAACAAGCCAGAATAAAACCTACTGGCCAAACTTCAGGTAAGCTCACTGAATAACGACACATGAAGTACATACTATAGACATTACCATAAAACTCAGGAGTTTTGATGAATACTGTACTGGCAAGAAAACTCAAGTTTCTTGAAGATCTCTGCCAATCTTTATGTCCCATAGAAGGATGACTGCTTTCCTAGACTGACTGGCTGTTCAATTCCTTTATATTAACTCAAGATGACTGAATGAGTATTTGACATTTAGACCCATGACCTCATCTACGTGACCATTTTTATAAAGACAAAAAACACATGGCAGAGACTGATCAAAACTTTATAATCTTATCCTACTAAGCTGCAAGACACTTTTGCAGCCAAAGCTGGTAGGCCTTTGACAGTTGGCCTCAAAGAAAAAACACTGCTCACAAGACAAAACAGTCTTCAATTTGATGGTCTACTTCTAAAACAAGTTATCTGGGAATTCTTAGTCTGACAAGCTGGGAAGACCTTTATTCTCAGGTGACCTTCAAATCAGTTGCATGCTTTCCTTTGCTGTAATATCAGTTTTTAGAATTTGAGTCAAAACACACACTCCCACTCCCTCACCCTCTGTATCAGAATTAGTTATATTGTTATCATCTACTTTTGTGGTGGGTTAACCCTGGCCAGCAACTAAGCACCCACGCCATCAGTCACTCATTCCTCCCCTTGAGTGGGATGGTGGAGAGAATCCAAAGAGCAAAAGCTAGAAAAACTTGTGGTTGGAGATAATGACAGTTTAATAAGTGAAGGAAATAAGAAAAAAAAAATAAAGATGGAATGATGCAAAGGCATTACTCACCGCCTCCCACCAGCAGACCAATGCCCAGCCAGTCTCTGAGCAACAGCTACTTTGGAAGGCCTTGAGTTTCTACTGCTGAGCATAACATTACACAGCAACAAATATAGTACAGAATATCCCTCCAGTCAATTCAAGCCAGCCATCCCCCAGCTACGTACCCCTTCCAGTCTCTTGCCCACCCCTAGCTCTACTCATTACAGGGGCAGAATGAGGAACAGAGAAAGCCTTAGTACTGTGAAACACTGTTCAGCAAAAGTTAACACACCGCTGTGATTCAACACTGTTCTAGTCACAAATCCAAAACAGCACCATACAGGCTGCTATGATGAATATTAACTCCATCTCAATCAGACCCAGTACAGCAATTTTTTTAAACATACCTTTTCACTGCCAGCTTTAGAAAGTCTTTCTGCTGCACTATTGCTTTCAAGGCAGATGCCTTCATCAACTCCATCATCATTAGAAAAATCATTGCTCATCTGATCACTGTGACAACTGCCTTCATTTTCAGCTCCACTATCAGTGCAACTCTCAGTCTGAGGAGACTTCTTAAAAATAAAACACATACATACTAATATTATACAACATTGAAAGTTACATGGAAAAAAAATGACAATATGGTTGTGAAATTAAAAAATTCCAATCTGCAAAAGAACGAAACTCCTGAAAAACCCAGAGACCTCCAAATTCAGCATTAAGAACGGACTTGCTTCTGTTAGTAACTATCTTCAGTCCACCTCTTAAATCAATATTTTCTCATCTTGTGTGCAACTGAATGGTAATTACCTGGCTTCATACTTGACAAGATTGTATCTGTTACTAGCCTATTCCATTCAATTAATACCTGGAAGTCTAATATCAGATAACAAATCCTATTGTAACATGGGCCTGTTAATCAGAACTGTTTTGACTGGAAATATTTTCATCCACAAAGATTTTTTTCCTTTTCAACTCATTGGACAGAGTCAAAGTATTACAGTAAGAGTGATCAGTGTTCTATTAGCTTAAAAGCTTGATGTCAACAACACTATGAATGCAGTTCATTTAGTACCAGTCAGTACACATGCATTCTCTTACCTGATCCTCTTTCCTATGGATAATTCTTTTGATTTTTCTAATGGTTGTTAATTTCGCCTCAAATTCTATTCTCCCAGATCAATCTTCATTCTCATATAGCCCCCCTCAGTAACACTTTCAGAGGTATCAAATTGCTTAAATGGCATACTTCATAAAAAAAAGTCTGTATAGAGTCAGAAAGTCAAAAAATATGCTCTCCATAAGCATATCAATGCAGTATTTCTCTTACACCACTATGAGCTAGCAAAGTGACATAATGTTTTCAGGAACAAAATTAGAGGAATAAATTTAGTCCTTAATGCAGAAGGCACATTAAATTTTTTTCAGTGAATGTAATTGGTACAACATGAATTTTGACCAACACCAGAAGAGTTAAAAACCAGGTAAAAGTGAAAATCAACTTTAAAAATCTAATTTCTACAGCATACACAACATTGTGAGTCAGAGGAAAGGAATTAATCATTAATGTTTTCTGGACTAACTTCAGCGTCCAGAGTTTCAAAACTTTACATCACCTCTTGTGACCAAAACAGATTCAGACGCAAGTCTAAAAAATGTTTTATTTCAGATCTGCAGTATATGCAGGAGCTCCGAGAGTTCTGCTTTTAAATCACTCATGTGAAGATAGAAGAAATCAGGAACAGCTTTTTTACAGAAGCATGGAAAGCCTATAGTGATTAGAGACTATGCTTCCTTTTAGTATAGCAAAAATCCACATGGACAGATTTAAAAACTTCAAATTAAAACATTGCCATGGCTAAAGAACATTTATGTAGATGATCAATGTTGTTAAAATGGGTTTATTAGACTGACATTTTAATTTTCTTAATGAGAAACTTTAACTTTCTTAAGACTTTTCTCTGAAACCAAACACCTTACCTCATCTTCAACATCAATGAAGACACTCATGTCTAACTCCTCAGGAAAAGTCATACGATCATTGAGTTTAATTCTGTGCATAGTGGTATAATCAAAGTCAAATCTCTTCAGCTGTAATGTCAGCAGATACGGAAAATGCAAGAACCGCAGACCCTAAATGAAGCAAAGACAAGATTATGCTACCATTGTCAGAGTTGGTATTTACCAAAAGTAATTTTCGCAAATTATTTGGACAGTCTTTACCTTCCTTGCATCACATTTCTTCTTACATCGTTCACAAAAATACTGATTGGGGCCATCAAGAATCTCAGGCTGAATGAAAGCATGCAGTGCTTCTTCCTAATAATAAAAAGATGGTACTTGATTTTTAAAGAATGTTTACTATGTAGGTATAAGTCAGAATGATAAATTTACAATGAGATTGCAAACACATACAAATTACTTCAATTAAAACTACAACCAAAATTTGATTGACATAAACTTTGATACGGACACAGTCAGGAAAATATGTAGAGAAACCAACCTCTCCACCCAGCCCAAGGTTAAACAGTCAAACCACAATTACTGCTAACTATATTTCATTCAGTATTTGATGAATCCAAATTGTCTTTAATGAACATGATATAAAATGACATTGACTCCTGTCATCTTGCACATCACGTTTAGTCATGTCTGTTGAGCCAACTGCTATGAAAACAAGCTTATTTTCTAACCCTCCTTTGGCTCTGTTCTCCCAGAATTTTGAGATGATTGATTGTTCTGCATTTCAAGAGCTATCATCCAATAAACTGGGGGGGGGGGGGAGAGAGAGAGCAGTGGCAGGAAAAATGTTACTTGGTTCCCTCAGCACCCTGCCTGAAGACCACTTTAGTCCCAGTCTACAAAGGGACTTGGAAAACTATATTTGAAGATATAATTTCTAAGTGAAAGGTGGGGAAAGGACCAAGGGAGAGTATTTGAGCTTCACTCCCAAAGGACTGAGAATCAGATATGGCCATCTTCTATAAAGACAGAACTAGCTTCCTAGCGTAAACCTTATGAGGCAACTGACCAATAACTGTACTTTTGTCCTCTGACAGCTAAAAGTTCTGTTAATAATGCTTAAATCCAGGAATTTAATGTTTTCTACTTTGCTCCCCTCCACAGCAAACAATATTCAAAATACAACCAAACTGTCCTCCCCCAACATAATCTGCAACAATGATGTTGCATATAAGTTATATATACTTGAGAACAAACTTGTTCAAACAAAACTGACTAAGAATATTGATATGGGTTCAGTGAAGAATTTTACCCAGACATTTTAAAAGTTAAAACCTTTAACACAGTCAGCTTGCAAGCCAATAGGCTCTGGGTTTCTGAACTCCAAGTGGAACCCATTGGTTCTCTGTTCACCTATGGAGGTGAAAACAAATACAACTCACATATTTAGACTCTCAGTTTAAAGCAAAGATGATCAACAGGAACAATGTTTTTAAAATCATTCTCTCTTAGGAAGGACTGTAGCAGTTCCATGAAGTCTGAATAAGTAAGAAGGGGGCTTAACTGGGCAGAGTAAGCACACCAATTTTAACATGGCTGGCACAGAACTTAAAATTACTATCTACATCATGTTGTTTGATAAATCACACTTTGGGATGAAATCAAGGATATGCCAAAATTCTTCAAAAAGCCGCCAATTCTTCCCTTCTCCCTTCTTTCTTTCTGAGAACTCAGGGAAGCAGCAAGAACAACAATATAACAAATGTTTTAGAACAGCTCTGTTGCTGTTGTAGGAGAAAAGACTTTTGCAAAAAGGACTGTTATTCCAGGTGACAACTACTCACAAATGAAAAAAGTGCCAAACTCAATGGAAAAACTGTATATTGAAGGCAGTCATCTCGCTTTACCGTTTTTGGATCCAGCCAGAAAAGCCTTTGAACAGCCCTGAAATCACAGCTCTTCGGCAGAGAGACTCTCTAGACATGTGAAAACGTTTTAGAGTCTGAATTGAACTGCTGTCTACATATAAACTTCCTAAACACTGCAAAGGCAGAGTTGCTTTTTACTCATGGTCAACAAATATCTCATGTTTAGTATGATTATGCACTGAAATGTGAGGAATCTTATTCTAAGATGTAAGAAAGAAGACTAAGCAGGTTACAACCCTGCTTAAAACGGGGAAGAAATGGATTACTGCTTAAAACGGGGCAGAAATGGATTACTGCATTTTCACTGTTCTGTAAACTAATTAAGAAATTAATGTTCAGAACTATTTAAATGAAAGAAAAAAGTTAATAACCAACACAGAAAACATCACATAATGACCATTCATTCATAGCGAACTATCTCTTATGAATCAAGTGCCAGTTATGACAAAAATATATTTCAAGTGTAAAAAAAGTTGCAACTCATGCATCAACATGAGTATGAATGAATGGGAATATATGAATGATGGGACATAAATGGTTATATAATGCTTACATAGACTCACATGATGTGCAATTTAACAAGGAAACATGCTACATATTTTTACATATGGAAAAAAGTAATGATCCTTCAGACCCCCCAACACTAAATGAAGTATTATCACATTACTCTTGCAGTTTCACTGCTTACCACACATAGCAAGCTCTGCTTTGAAAAACCTGATGAAAACTCTTGAGAATGCCAGTATTTTTTGAGCTATATCAATTTCCATGTATTTTTCAATCCTTATATAAGGAACATCACTGTTCCTCAGGGTTACTCATTTGTGTCTCCTGCAGTTTTCCTCTATATAATCTTTACACCAAAGTTAATTCTGTTGATAGGGCGTTTCTTAATACAATTCCTATTCTAACGCAACTCACCATTTTCTACTCTTGACAGTTTATTCAGCAAAACCAGTGACAAAGCTTCTATGCTGCACAACCTATCACATGACATCTCCCATTTTTGTGCAACGCTACTTTTAGAGTGTTACCTTTGAAGTTATCTTCAAAGACGTAACTATTATGTAGCTTTAGATCTACCACCACTTCCAACATTCCCAACACACACTTCTAAACATACCATAAATGACCAAGCAATAGATTAGTATGACAAAGGCTATTTTAACTTTTTTTATAGTTCACAGAATCAAAAGAACAATATAGGCTGAAAGAGACTTCTGGATATCATCTGATCCTAAGTCCCTGCTCAAAGCAGTTCCTACTTAAAGCACCTTGTTCAGGGCCTTGTCCAGCCAAGTTATGAGTATATCCAGTTTTTAATATTCTGATTGTGAGATTTAACACTCAGCATACAAAAATGCCATAACAATCAGTTCAAACTAATTATTGTCTGGCAAAAGATAGGCACTTTGGACACACTCTTCATAAAAAGTAATTATGATATAGTCAGTAGTTTGACAGGTATCTTACTGCAAGCATTTGTAGATGTGTAAATTTGCAAAACCTGTGAACAGGAGTGGTAGAACCTTTATGAAAAGTTACGCAATAAATAGCAAAAGGCAAAACTGTTCTTGGAAAAAGCTAGAAACTAACTGCCATCTCAGATTTTCAGAGCTCGTCTAGTTTTCCCATGTCCAAAGAATATGCTCAACTAAAAATACAAGACCTTGTTGTTCCCAATGTAGCTTAAAAAAAGTATATATTAAATCATCCATATTCTAACTGCCTTCAACAGTTTTAGTTTGGCAATGACACCAGAAAGTAAGTTCACACAGAAGTCAAAATTAATTTCTGCCCAAAAATGGTCTACTTGTATGCATACTTACACCCTCAAAAGAAAAACTAACATACAAAAGATGGTGGAAACTAACAACACTTAACAAATCAGAACTGTATGTGCTACATCTCCAGAATACTTGTATTATTACTAGTCTTTTAGAATTACAAAGCAATTTCCACCATTTAGCAATAAGAATTTCAGCATTCCAGCTAGATCCCCATTGCATCCACTCTTCTCTCAGCTGTTCTTCATCTTGCAAAATTTTTAACATTAGCTTGTGTCTAATGCTGTTAAATTCAAGCATCTATACAAAAGATACCAGTACCTACAAAAATCAGTATGTGAACTGCTGCTCCTGTTTACCTCCTTGAAATAAGCTATATATTTTTATATCTTTCTACTGACCTCAAGAAAAGACTAATTCAGTTTTTTTTAAACCATACCCTTGAACAATGCAGATAGTATAAGTCCTTTTTCAGAAACTATCTTGAGATACATACTGACAAGATCTCAGTGCCCCAGAGCTGCCCTAACGAGTTTGCAGCTATGTAGTCTTATTACATGAACTTGGAAGATGGAGTGGGGAATCAGAAAAAACATTTCAAAATGCAAACCTTAAAAACATACTGAAGAATTTCAGAATTAATTTGTATTAGGAAATAAAGCAAGCATAACATTATCCTTCCAGTTCTTCAATATTCCCATGTTATTTAGAAGTAATGCATATATATTTATAGGTAAATGCAACATTTCAGGTATCTACTTTTTTTTGGTAGTACACAATGTCGAACAGTGGGATAATACATTTTATGTGGCATTCTACAGATTAACCTTACTTAAAGCTCATACATCCATTCTCTCTTATTAGAAAGTAATGGAAAATCACTTACCTCTAACTAGAGTTCTTTGAAGGTAGTATCCTCCTTAGATCCCCTATCTTGGGTTGTGTCGCCTGCTGCAAGTTCCCTCAGGAGCTGACTAGCAAGGTCTAAAAAGTTTTACATTCCCTTCTATAAGCCCTATTAGCGCATGTGTGAAGTTTCTGCTCTCTCTCTCATACCCTTTACCTACACCTACTAAATCACCACCATCTATGGATCAATGGAGGATACTACCTTCAGAGAATTCCATTTAGAAACAGGCGATTTTTCCCTTCTCCAAAAGCAAGTATCCTCCATATCTCCCCACTGCTGAAGACTACAAAACTAAAAATTACATCTGCTATAAATAATACAAATGCAGGGAGGAGAATCAACTGAATATAATCAGAATATGAATTAAAAAGCTCAAAAATTGAAGCACCAATACAAACTGCAACCATGTAACTCTGTGTAACAAAAATCTTAAAACTGTTTTCCTCAATGTAGTAAACCAAGTAAATGCCGATTTGCAGGAGAAATATCAAATACTACTGAAAGTAATCTAATATTTAAGTTCTTAATTGTTCAAGCTTTCTGTGTTTTTAGAAATATACAAACTCTTCTTTTTTTTTAAGCATTCCACTATAGACTTCTCTACTCTCTACTAACAAAAAAAATTTTCAATTTTAGACACATGTACAATGCATTGTTAAATGCAGGATACAACTACATGAACTGAATAGTTTTCATTATTGAATAATGAGATTTTTCTATTAGAAATTACACAAAAAAATTTGGTTTAGGCAATATTTCTAGAAATTAGTTTTAAAAGGTGAAAAGGGAAGCCATCTACATAAAATATCAATCTGTATCAATACAGCATCAATTAGCTGGATAGTTCTAAAATATTTTAATGTGATCTTAAAAAGAACTCAAAGGACTTTACTAACTTGAATCCTTTTTGTGAGATCAATGTCCCTCACATCTTTACTACTTCTCAAGATTGGTATTTAAAGTTTTTAAGTATGAAGTGCTTCGAACCTACACTGCAGTTTCATCTAATTCTAACAATTCTCTCCTTAACAGAATTACTGTTAAGAATCACAGACTATTGGTGCTTAAAAAATATTGCCAGCATACTAAATACAAAAAAAAATATATAATTATCTTGGTAAGCCAATTACACAACCAGTGTTTGTTTAAAACAACCTTTACTGAAAGACCTGTTTGATTTATTCTTATTCTTTTTCACAACTTCATCCATAGTACAGGTATTTTAAGCTACAACAGTGGCATGTCACCGTTTGTAATCACTTCTTTTCAGGGGCGTGGAAAAAAAAAAAAACAACAAAGAAACTTCCACAGATTTACTAAGCAATATATATGCTTGCCAACATCAGTAATGCTGGAGCAAAAGTGACCAAGAACACTGATGTACAATAGGATTTTTTACTATCATTAAATCGCTTGTTAAAAGCATATGGCATGTAAGAAGTGAACTTTAAGAAGCAGAGCAACAACATGGCAATTAAACTAAAAATTTCAAGTCAAAGTTCTGTTCTTTCACTAAGATTTTCAACAATGCCATGAAAATTTAGCAGATGTGCCAATAAAGAGAACAACCCAAATATAACTCTGTGATCTCATAAAAATATCTTGAGTAAATGCTGAAGATTTAATCAGGAAGAAAATAATTGATTACTGCAGCCCTAAGGCAATAAAGTTGCATTTCCCCTCCCCTTATACATGCACCAGTAGGACTCATTGAAGGGCAAAAGAAAAAAAAACAAAACAAAAAATAAACCAAAAAGCCAAAAAAAATCTTCTAGAACTTGCTAGCTGGTTCACTGCACAAAGACGAACACCCCAAGATGGAGTATCTAGGATGATACTTACCATGTAACAAATTATACCACTGTCGCATTATGTATTCTATGTGTGTATGGATGCACTATTAGTCAGCATAATAGTACACACCACGCTAGCAAATGCCTGGTTGGAGCCATATGGCCGGATGACCAAAGGAATATCCAGGTAAGTGTCGATTCTCCAGCCTTCATAGCCACATTCTAGACATCTTACATAGTCCTTCAGTTTGCCTTGATACAGCTGATTTATAAGATCGGCCTGAAACAGATATTCAACAGAACTTTAAACACATTTCCTTTCTTCAGTTTTACAAGAAAATGCCTTTTTTTAATTAAGTCTTAACTGCATAGCTACACATTCAGAATACCATTCCCCAGCATGACATCCATCTCCTGATTTCTTGTTTTCCCCTGCCCCACCACTGCACAAAACACATACCAAACGAGCTCAAACCACGTTACAGAAGCTTCACAGTGTACTTCACGTCCATGTCTCAAGAGTGACTACAAAACTACAAAAATTGAACTTTATGTTTTAAAACCAAGCCTGATCTACAGATATTGTTAATAGATTGATACTATAAATCCTTCCATGTGTGTCCAGAGGTAGATGCAGAAAGATAAAGGACATATTGCCAATCTTACAAATCTGAAAACTGGCCTACAAGTTGGCTGTCTATCAGAATGTAGCATGTGTTACAAATATATTCCTAACTTTGTCTTGTATTAGAAGAGTGGACTTGAGCTTCTAGAGCCTGCAACATAGCCTAATACCAACAGTGAGGAAGCTACCACAGGAGTTAGTCACTTTCTGTGCTTCAAATAAAGACTAAGTATCTAGAGTTCAGAATATCCTACTTTTAATTGGGGGAGGAAAACAGAAGCAGCACACTCTTAGAAGTCATACATTATAGTAGCTTAACTACTGCATCAAACAATAAAAATGGCAACTACTGCAGATTTTCAATAAACTGGTATTTAAAATTCAGTTAACATTTTTCACAATCGTCCTTAAAAAAACCAAGAAAACCTCACAATACCACACCACTTAATGAAGAAAGTTTTTATACACTTACCTGTTCTGTTTGCTTCCATTTCTGCTCCAAAGCATCAAACATGACTCTGCAAAGTTCCTGTACATCATGTTGTTGCCATGCTATTGGAAATTAAAATTAATGATAATTAATACAAGAGATGTTATTAGCCCCAATACTAAGTGTAGCCTGAGAATACTTCCTAGAAAGCTACTGACCTATTCAAGTCTGTCCCTATAATTTACTACATTATTCACTACTGGGCCAGTGTTCAATTCCACCAGCAGCTGCCTCTCAAGTTAAGTTAGAAAAATAAGCAGCCAGCTTGCGCAGAAGAACTGCATATTCTTGCAAATAAGCAAGAATACATAAAAAGACCTAGAAGTACTACTGTGCACTGTTACAAAATAAACAGGTTCTGACTTATTTCCCACTTTGCACTGATTCTCTAAAACTCAATTTTCAACTCCTTATCATCATGTGATTACTCCACAGAAAAATCAGCAGGTTATCGGGCAAAATCACACTATACAACTGTCAAGAAGACAAAAACAGTATTTGATTTTATGGAATTATCAGTATTATTTTCTACTTAAGTGGAACATGTGCATTTCACATTTGTGATTCAAAACAGATGCAAGTTTCTCATAAACAGCTACTTCTTTAGGAACAACTAACAACTGCAATGATAGCTTAATTACAGAAATAAAATGCTTTTTACTTTAACAGCCTAAAACTCAGGCATTTCCTTAAAAATCAAACACACACACTACAAAGTATTTATTTCGGCTATTTTGTTTCCATTGAAACAAAGCGGATTCTAATAATTATTTTTAATTATTCCAGTATTTCCCCCCCCCCCCATCAACAGCAGTTTAGGCCCCCAACAGGCAGCTTCTGAAGCAAATTACATGAGTTTAATAGCTCCATTATTACCCTCACTACTATCCCATCCAAAACTCCGAGTAACATCTGTTGTTTCAATTGCTCTTTTTTTGCTGGTCTGCAATAAAACAAATAGTCTTTGAAGCTGGTAGGGGATACTCGTCACAGGATCCTCTTCAGATTCTTCAAATTCCCATCTATTCACAACACAAGATATTTGACAATTAAAAATGCTTTGAAAACGTTACTCAAAAAGGCATTTAAATCAACATTTACTACATTAAGTGGTCTGCCAGGTTACAAAGGCTAACTGAAGCTCTGCTTCTTGGGAAAAGTCAAACGAAATTGCTTTCCATTTCTGCAGTAAACGACAATACAATTCTTTAAATGTACAAATCTAACAAAAAATTATTTTGAAGCCATTCACTGCACAAATACATACATGAACTGCACTTAGTATCAAACTTGAAATAAAGTTTGATGTTTTCAAGGTGGGGCAAATTCTTTAAAAAGCTTGCCTATGCCACAACCAATAAGATATTATTTTACTAAAAATCTGAAGCTTTTAAGCAGATATAATTTATAAGTCTATCCAGCTTGACTTCAAATATGCTTTTCAGTATCCAAACAAGGAAATTTTGACAGGAGGAATTCAAAAGGGTCTCCTACCAATATACACCAGCACAAATTTAAGAATAGGTTTTGATTCCACATACTCACTTATATAACGCATTTCTAAATTCAGGAGTCATGAAAAGTGTTTGTAGAAGGCTGTTCAAATAGCAAGTCATTGCTTGATTTACTAGCCCCACATAACCTACAAATAAAATAATGAAATAAAAAAATGGAGAAAGATGGGAAATTAAGAGTTAAAACATTTGACATGAAAAATAAACATTAACACAGAATTGTTAAGAACTGCAACCATCTGCTGACATTTATTGTTACTTACACTACAAAAATTGACAGAATATTACAATCGCTCATTTCTGAGAGGAATAGAAATTAATAGTTCGCACAACAGCAATAATTTCCCTGAATGACACAAAGCTATTTTAGTGACCATGAATTATGTTTCACAATAAAAACCAACATTTGATGTTGAATACTGCACCAATGGGGACATAGGTAACTTTAAATATTTTAACAGTACATTTAAGTATTTTACAGAAGAACTATAATTTGTTAAGAAACAGTTGTGTACTAGCTTACTTATTGCCTGATATCAACTAAAAATAACATAGCTGTAATGTAAATATAACTTGTGTCTGCCCTGGTTTAACTATAAATTAAAAAAAAAAACAAAACCAAACTCTGAAGTGTCCACACATGTATCTTCTAAAACGTTCTCCCATAATAACCAATTAAAACATAAAAATCAGCCTCATTTTTACTAGCTGGAAAGGGAATTATTTACTTATATTCATCTTATTATCATTTTACAATTTTCTCCAAAATATACGATATTAACAACTGATAAGTAAGCAGCATATACTGAAGCATAGTGTAATAAAGAAATTAAATACATCTATTTATACTCTGAAGCTCTTAATAAGTATTATAAAAAAAAGTATCTCAGTTCCATACTAGTAATGAAAAGGCAGCTACTCCATGCAAAACAAGCATTTTCTGTGAAAAGACTGAGTTAGAACGCATGTATTTTATTTATTAGTCTACTCCATACAGATCATCTTTTCACAGTTATATTCAATGAAGAAAGGTATGTGGCAGATAAACTTTTTTCATCACTCAAGAAAGTCTTGAGCATGCCCGAATTGGTGTGATATAAATGTAATCTTTATCTCTGCTCAACAAATGTAGTATCAGGAGTTTTTCTCACTACTGAGCTGTAACTTTGCTGTCTCCTCCTGCCCCCCTGCACAGCAAAGGCACCCAGCCCACCTCTTGGGATCTGCCCTGGCAACTGTCTACAAGGCTGAGCTGTACTTCCTTTCCAGAGGAAGTCTCCACTTGCTGGTGGGGAACCAGGCAGCAGAGGATGAACCTCTTGGGGAATCATGATGCAGGCAAAGAAACTGCAACCAGGGTCTACAGCAGGAAGACTTCAGTTAACATGCGAAGGGCAGAGATGAGGCAATAGCCCCTCTGTAAGAGGGTATCAAGTACTCATTAAGCTGTGAGTAAACACACAGCTTGAGGTGAATACTTTTTTGGTAATACAATCCTGACTACTCAACTAGGGACAGAGCAGCACATTAATACTGAAAAGAAGGGCCCCTGACAGAGTTTGAGTTGCACTGTCCCAACTAAGAAAAGGATGGGGTACAGCTCTTCAGTTCCCAAAGTGGTATGAAAATACTGTAGAAAACATGATGGAAAATGCAGTAGCAATGTGGAGGTTTTTTAAAAATAAATTGTACTACTATTTGAAAATATGCTAAAATAATTACAAATTACCATTGCCTTTACAAGAGAGAACACTATACCTGTTTCCGATTTGCTCAGGACTGATGAATAAGAATAGCTCTGACTGACGTAGTCATTGGTACAGCCAACAGAGCCTTCTCTTGGAAGGGGGCCTATAAATCTGTCTTGCGCACTGTCATCTGTTGTACCTGACTCCTCCTGAAAACATAAATACACTGATTTTATGCAAAATTTAGACAACAAATTTTTACTGAAGCACCTACAAGTTTACTTCTTTCTCCTGTGGCTAAAAAAAAAAAGAATTAAAAAAATCAAATTTTGCAAAGCATATCAAACAAATTTTTAAAAACTGCACATATGCAGTTCCTTGTGTAACTTTAATTCTGTCCTCCAAATCCTCAACCCCTTGAGAAATTGTTCCTTGCATTTGTGGAAGCAAATGGCCTTTAGAATACTGTATAATCTAACACAGTACTATAATGCGTACAAAAAAGTTTGCAATTTAGCATCTCCTATGTCTCAAGTTTTCTGCACTGAAATACTGTACGGGGTTTCTGTGGCAAGGTTTTGGTAGCAGGGGGGTTACAGGGGTGGCTTCTGTGAGAAGCTCCTGGAAGCTTCCCCCATGTCCAACAGAGCCAATACCAGCCAGCTCTAAAATGGACCCACTGCCAGCCAAGGCCGAGCCAATCAGTGATAGTGGTAATGCCTCTGTGATAACAATTTTAAGAAGGAAAAAAAATTGGGAGACAGGGAGAAACAGCAGCCAGAGAGTGAGAACACGTAAGAGAAACAACTCTGCAGACACCAAGGTCAGTGCAGAAGGAGGGGGAGGACATGCTCCAGGCGCCGGAGCAGAG
>JANZLQ010000022.1:18553377-18571865 GCA_026212715.1 Elanus axillaris | reverse complement strand
CTGGAGTGGGGGAAGAGTGTGATGAGTCCTGCCCCTGAGGAGGATGAAGTGGCAGAGACAACCTGTGATGAACTGACCCCAACCCCCATTCCCTGTCCCCCTGTGCCGCTGGGGGGGCTGTAGGTAGATAAGCCGGGAGTGAAGTGGTGCTTGGGAAGAAGGGAGGGGTGGAGGGAAGGTGTTGCGAGATATGGTTTTATTTTTCATTACCCTACTCTGTTTTGATTTGTAATAAATTGAGTTAATTTTCCCGAAGCCGAGTCTGTTTTGCCCGTGACGGTGATTAGTGAATGATCTCTCCTGTCCTTATCTCGACCCACAAACCCTTTGTTATATTTTTCTCTCCCCGTCCAGCAAAGGAGGGCGGTGTGACAGAATGGCTTTGGTAGGCACCTGGCATCCAGCCAGGGTCAACCCATCATAAATACAGAATGAAATTTTTTTCAGATACAAAAATTACAGTTAAATATTATTTCAGAATCACCCTCAAATTCTGATTTTGTGCACAATTATTTAAACATGGGGGTTTTTTTCTGCTTTTCAGGTAATTAAGTCCACAACAAAGGCTAAGTAGGTCAGTATTATGCTGACATGAGAGCAGAGTAAGAAATCTTAATGTATCACACTAGTCTATCCAACTCCGGATTTAAATAAACTGCAGCTGTGTTTATCTTTCACTGCATCACATAGTTGAAAAATAGGAGTTTTCAAACATTTTGTTATGGCAGACAGTTACTTCTAGCAACCCTGACAACTCTTTGTTTATATTTTTTTTTCTTAAAGGTAAATTTGGAAGCAGATAACTGCTGTTGATACAGGGCTGCCATTTCTGAGAATCCTGTTAGAGTGGCCTAATAATGCTTTCAAACACCCAGAGGAAAAGGATTAGGTATATGATTAAACTTATATTGTTAAGACTTATCTCTAAACATGTCAAAGATTAATTAATTATATAAGCCTTTAGAAAATTACTCACAGCAAAACATTACATAAATATTTGACAAGCATGAATTAAAAATGACAGCAAATCATTACTAATGGAATTGGTCCTACTCAGGAGAAACCTAGAAGTATAAAACAGTAGTCTAAAAGTCTGTTGAGAAGGTTCCTGAAGAAACTTATTGTATGAAATATACAGCCCAATTTTATTTCATTTTCTGATCTCACAAGAGCAATACACAGAACATACATCTCTCTCCCCCAACACCATAGCTTATGTTGCCGAGTGAAGATTTCACTTACCGGCATTATATGAGGCTGCTCGCCATCTTTGCCTGTCAAATGCAGAAAGTTCTTCTTCCCTGGTTCAAAACCAGCATCAAGAATAGTTTTGTCGCTGTTCTGATCTATTGGAGTCTGCTAAACAAAAAAACAAACAAAACAAACAAAAAACAAAACCACGGCTTTTTTTTTTTAAAAACAGCTCTATACACAATTATCAGAGCTCATCCAAGTACATTGCTTGAAGTAGCAGCTGATACACAGAGAAGAAACGAAAATAAATAATTATCCAGTATAAGCAAAACATACTCATCATTAATACTGAAAAGAACTTGGGAACAGTTTAAGAAACAGTGTAAATTAAGTATTACAGTTTAATCCTTAGTAGTTGGTTAATCTATTCAGGAGTCAAGACACTGGTCTACAAGTTTCTTGGAGAACATCCAACCATCTAGTGTCCTATAAAGCTTCCATATACTTTTTTTTTTTAAGGAAAAAAAAATTCAGCAAGCATAAACATGACCTGAAATAAAATAATGTCTACTTCTTAAGAGATCTTATGAAGTTTTCTAGATGCATCTATAGAAATCATATTAACTAAAACCAACAGTGATTTATAATAAAGCACAGAAGCATATTAATCGTATTTTTTTGTTTATAATAAGCTCAAATAGGTATAAGAAACATGAAAAGTCACTACACAACATGCTTCAGTTGAGAAGAAAACATTTCTCAAACAAGACCACAGGAAACAGAGGAGATGAATTATCATGGGTATTATTATTAAAAATACATAGTGATAATGAACACTAGCATTACATGTGAATGATCATAATAATTTCTTTTGTTTAATGATTAGATACATATATTAAGAGCACATTTTGAGACAAAAACGTAGATATAATACAAAATAAAATTCAGCCAAATCAAAATACTGGCATCAGTCTGCTCTGGTGCACCTACCACAAATTTTTACAGGGGTTATATGAGTACTAGACAATACAGAAAGCACTTTTCTATAATGTGATTTAAATGTCTATCAAGAGGAAATAAAAAGCACTTTTGCCATACCGTATCAGTTACATTATCTCCATTTCCCCACATTAAATCAAAAGTTCCATTCACGTAGCCCACTTTTGAAGCCACATCTTCAAACAGCCTTTTAAGTGGTGTGGAAGCTGGCAGGTTCAAGGTAACACGCTCATTCACTGTCTTGGAATTTGTGGTATCTTGTATTATACACAGCACCCTGGGTTCCTCAGCAGCACTTTCCACCTGAAATGACAGCAGGTAACAACTCATGACTAAAGTTAAGAACATTTTGGAGTTTAACTGAAAAGTCAAAACAAGACTTCACCAATAAAATGCAGTACACTTTTACAACCTAAGGATCCTAAACCTGGACTTTATTTTTAAAAGCAGGCATAAGAAAATTAAGAAACTTCCAGTTTTGGAAAACACATGTAAAAACAAGCTCAATTTTTGTAGAACAAGAAGGAATTTCTATGGGTGGATCACACTGTAGAGATAAACTGCTCAAGTTCTGCACAGAATTTCAGCCAGTATGGAAATGGAAGACTGCTTCAAATCAGGAACAGTCTTTCAAATCACTGCTTCGAACTCATATTTTGTTCTGACATGATCGTAAATCCTGCTGAGGCAGAAGTATACCTTTTGTGATTTTTAGGAATGTAACCCAGAGTATCTGCAAGTGTCCAAATAATCTTCAAAGCTGACCATTAAACAAAAAGTTTCTTAACAAAGCTACCAACTTCTTCCACTAAATCCACTGCTGCATGAGTCACAGGAGAAATTCTTCTGCCTGAACAGAGTAAGAAAATTAACATCGCCAAATGGCTACTACACAAAGAGATTTTAAACAGCAACTTCAATAAATCTGAAATCAGAAAAGTAACTATCTTGAATGAAGGTGGCAATGGAATAGCGATAAAATTGTATGGACGCCGGTAAGCCAGGAAAATGGCATTTCCCCAACATTTTCTAACACTGAAACACCAGGAAGTCAAAGATCTATGCACAATGAATTAATTCTCTCAGTTATCCAAAGTTGCAGAACAATACAGAATAACTGGTATTTATATACAGGTCACAGAAGAAAGCATCAGGTCAGCAAAAGGAATAATTAGTGCCCAAGGACTCAGCCTTTTCAACTTGTAACACACAGAAAGCATTAGATATCCATGTCAGAGCACCCAAATCTCAGTCCATGAGTAAAAGTGTACATCTAAGAAGGCAAAAGGATAACATGCAGTGCTACCACAATTTTCAGTGGATAAAAACCATTAATGAATAGCAAGAATTGTGTTAACACTAAAACTGTCAGCCATGTCATAAGCATCTTCTAGAGAATAAAGAACTACTACGAAGATCTAAACAACTTCAGCATCCCTTGTATTTCTACACAACCAGCCTCACAACACAGATGACCACCAAAGTGGTATAGGCCCTCATGAGAGCTCTTACATGACTAAATCTTTTAAACAAAAACATTTTAGCTGATGTTGCCTCCCTTCATTTTGCAAAATTTCAAGATCAGCTGACAGTCTTCATGCAACTATAAAATAAAAAGTTAGCTGACTGCAGCATCTATTCCTATCATCATCAGAAAAAAAGTTGTCAAAAGGGCAAATAACCCCCCCATCTGTATTATGTTAGTTTGCTTTAGACTGTAGTTTTTCTTAAGAATTTAAAGTCCAATTTGTCTAACTTTATCAAATCTAATGTCCTGTGTGGAAATCTTCATTAACTGCATGCTCAAAAAGATTCAAGGCACCATTTCCAGCAAATCTGCAACACTTCATCTTCATACATTTAATCTTTATTGGAGAATTTAGGCTTATGAACTATTTTCCATGAAAACAGACAAAACTATTCCTGAAATATTAACCACACACTAAGAACACACAATTTAGAGGTCAAATTAATTTTGACATTATAGCCTCACTTTCATCCACGGCACCCACAGAGCTGTACTTGAGTAGACTAAAATTAAATTTCTAAGTTGATTACTCCTCCTGTGTTCTTTCCTTTAAATTTCCCAGCACAGCTTCAATCTTCTTTTTTTTTTTTTTTTGCTAAACAAGCACACAATTTGTCTCTTTCACTGTGTGGTTACACAAAAGAAGATTAAGCTCGTTCAGCGGTCCACTTTCTTGATTCTTCTTTGAGAAGATGAGCAGCAGCTAAAACCCAACAAAGTCGTAAGATCAACCTACACTTATCACCCAGATTCCCCAGCACTGGTAGAGGCTTGCTCCGGGTGGAAGCCCACCTTCAATCTATAGAACAGTGCAGAGAGGTTAAGAAGCATTTGGCACTATTCATACAGCTTCACGTAGAAAAATGTAAGTTAACTCAGATTCCTTGGTGTCCTACTGCCTCTACATAACCAACACCTTAGCTCCCCTCCTCTCTGCAGAAGATAACTTATAAATTCAACTCCTCCTACTCACTCTTTCTCCACTACCTTTGATTATGAATCAGTTGTGACTTATATTGGAGTTGTTAGTGAAAATAATTAGACACACAGTATCTGATGGATGGAAATAACATTATGCGAACAAATTATAGAAGATTACAGAAGATTTGCTGGTTGGGTTACTGGATGTTCCATGTTAGACAAATCCTCTCTTCCCTGTTCACAGATGTAATTCTGACAGCCTAAACTGGTTTAACTCAGGGTTAGTATAGCAAAGGGTATTAAGCCATCATTCACACTGCCACTGCTTCAAGTTGTTCACAGTAAATTGATAAAGCAAAAACAACCTCAGTCCAACTCTATTCATGACAAGCATTCACATATACCATCTGAACTATTAGATAACAATGCAAACATCTTGTTTGTGGCTACATTACTATAAAAATAGTGTAAAAGGCAATACTGGCCAGTGACAGGCCTCTAAACTACTTTGACAGGCTGTTATCAAACCAAGTCTACAAAGTAAACATGAAACTTAATGTTAATCATTACATAATCTAATATATTATGACAGCTACAAAATTCTCCCCCCTCCCCCCCTTTTTTTATGAAAAGCCACAGAGGGCCAAAACCCCACACACCAGTGTAAAAGCATATAAACACATACTCATTTTGAAGCTTCTACTGTTAAGACTGCATTTAATACATACATAATCTTTGTATTCAAGAACATGCACAAAAAATTCAATAGCTCATGCTCATGTTAAGAAATAAACAAAAGCTACAGCTTCATGCTGTTACTATGTATCTTGGTTATCATTTAATAAAGTTCGTTTCATCTGTCTACCTGTGAAAATTTCTTCTTCATTTCAGCAAAGATACTTTGTCTGCAACTCCAAAACATATCCTATAGTACATAAAAAAAAAATTAACAAGTCATAATCCTTTAAAATAGTAAATTGACTCTTTATTGCATAAAGTCGGTTTTATAGTACAGGTAAAATATTATTACTGACTTCCAAACCTCCATTCAAAGAATAAAAGGAATAGCCACCAAATATTGTAACAAGTTCTCTATTAACATGAAGGTCAGTGCATACTATGTTAACATTTAAATTATTATAGGAGCAGTGTTACATAAAAAATTAGTTAAGTTATAATACACAACAGACTACATTTCCTAAAGTAAAAAAAGCAAGTGGATAACAAAATGTGAACAATTCAAGATATAAATTCGTACTAACAAATTCCTTCATTACATTAAAAAAAGCCCTCCAGACATAGGTAAGCATTTTACCTCAAATGGCTCAAGCACAAGATTAGCACATAACCCTGTAATTCAGTTTATTATTTCATTTATAAATTATGAAGCTATCCAGTTTCATATGAAACTGTTCCTTCATGCCCAAATTATTTCCTGTAGGAAAGCTTTTATTAATATAAACCCATTTTGAAGTATGCAGCTGAAGGTAGTAAAGAGATGAATTACTGAATTTTCTCATTTCTAACACTCAAAGAAAGCCTGCCTTAGTATCTCTGTTGTACCACCAAAAATGCAACAATAAACATTACCTGTACAAAACTGTTTTCTGACGATGGACAAACATCAAATTAACTAGTTTCTGAATCTGAAGCATTGCACTTTGTATTTTTCCAGAAAGGAAAAAACAGGAAGTGAGAATAAAGATGCTAATAACATCACTGCTTTTTTCCAAATTTCTTCAACTGTGCCCTCCAGTGAAGATTATCAAAACATAAAATACCGACATAATCTTTACTGACATGCCCTATTTGCCCCACCAAATGACCTACAAAAATAGCCCAAATTATACCACTGCATTTAACTTCTCTGCAGGATGACACGTAAGGCAAGATTTCTTTCTCTGCATACAGAGAACGGAAGTTCCAGTGTTTAAATTTTAATAATCCAAGATTACTCATCGTATCTAGCAATTGTTTTCTTTACACACCAGTTTGTAATTTCAGATTTGACACAGGTTTTAAAAACAATAAACACCAAAACAAAAAAAAACCAAGACAAACAGAAAACAAATGCCACCACAATTTCAATGTTTTGCTGCTTACTAGTTTTACCTGCTCTCAACTGAAAGTTACATACATTTTGCTAAAGTGACTTAAAGGCTAATGGAGTCCCAGAAGCATGATTTTGAAACTGCCGATTTATAATATTATGATAGTCATCAAGTATATTGTCCTGTGCCATGGACTTAAGTTTTCCAATTCTCCTCCTAGTCAATGTCTCCAAAGAGCCCTTACTTTAGCCTGAATTCCTTCTCTCCCGAGACAGGCAAGTTAAGTCCAGTATGCATGGGGGCATGTGTAATTTTCTAGTGTGCTGTTTTACTTGGTGCACACAGGGGAGGGTGGAAGGGGAGGACAGGCTCCAGACATCACCTGAACTGGTCAGAAATACCTACAGGTTGCTTCTTTCATAAGAATTTTCTTACACTGGCTTCTCAGCTCTTGATTTCTCAGTAAGGGACTGCTGGAAGATTTTCAAGGGTTATCTCACTCTAAACAAATTCTGAATGGCAAAAGTAGACTTCAATATTCCACGTAACACACCAAACAAATCAAATTTACAAATCATACTGTTTATATGATGTTCAGTAATTTCAGAAGTAACTAAGAGCCTTCAGCTGCTCTGACAAGCCAAATCACAACATCACACAGATGCGTCAATCTTTCAAATGCAGCATTCCCTACTTTTCAATTAAAGCATTCACTCTAACACTCTATTAATATACTTTATAATAACCACTAGTTCAATTCCACATTTCACAGAAAAGCTCCTTTCACCATGGAAATTTATGCTTTAAAGTACAATTAAGAGAACAAAGGTCATACTATAAATAAAGTTGCCTAAATTTTACCCTGATGAAAATTACTCTGGAATTCACCAAACCAATTATTTGTCACACCTCACAAAATAAATGAGCATATTAACTACATAGTTCAAGGGCTTCAAACTAACATACGCATGGTATTCACAGGTATGTACAAAAATATCCTACTGCCTTTTCCTCAGAAGAGATAAGAGCACCTACCAAGGTAGCAAGCACAACTATTCTGTACACGTAAGAAGTCCTCAAAGCTAGATTTTGCTACTTTGCCGTACCATGACATAGTATGGACACCACCAGTAGCTTTGTAAAATAAGTTGTAGGCCCTCAACTGCATAACCATCTAAAAAGGCAAATGCAGACCGCTACTTTAAGGCTACAAATTCAGGAAACCATCCTATAATTATTTTACCACAGAAGTCATCTCAAGCTATTATTTTGAAATTGTAATTTCAAATGGTAACCTTTTAAAAATATTGAAACATTAACACTTTCATCTCAAGTTACACCATCTTTTACACTTTTCCATTTCTAGAAAGCAGATGTTTTCAAACCTGCATGTAGAAGACTTCTGACTATGTATTAGACCAGACTTGTGAAAGACACTTTATAACACAAACATGCAATCAACACACAGGTGTGACATGGGTGGACATTCTAGAGCACCATTCTATGTAAGCATTTACCCACCCCATGTACCTTTCTAAAAAAATTTCACCCTTTTTACATGAAAGATCTGCAAGTTGCATAGCACAAAGAATATTGTAGCACTAAAGTAATTCAAGCTGTAATTCTGTATATACTAATAAAGGAAGCACCGGTACTAGTGCAATCTGCAGGACTGAGACATTAGCTTTGACTATATATTTTCTGTATTTGCTGAAATTAGGGGAATAAAAAAATTTACAGTGCTACGAGATCTGTCAAAGCAATATTAAAATGCAAAACTGTAGGGGTTTAAACACTGCATTTAGCTGTGGGCTTGCTGTTTTTCAGTTTTGAATCACCAAGGTCATTAAAATTCTATAGCAGCATTTTAGTAACCTTAGGAGGGCAAATCAACACAATTTATTTTTCAAAGGACAGAAGACTATCTGAAGATTTTAACTCCTGCTTCAGTTATTTTATAAAATTAATTTTCAGAGAAAGTGAAAACCTAAACCTAAGCTCAAACCTCATGTAGAATCTACCAAACGTTTCCAAATTCCAGTATTTCCAACCGGCAAAAATACTGACAGCATGAATCAGTAAGTAAAATCACAAGTTTTAGGTCAAGAGTTTAAATAGCAGATGCATGAATTTTGACAGCCAAGTAAAGTTAATGGCCTATTGAAACTTAAAAAAATCACCAGTAGAGAAGTTCCTACATGTCCACACCCTATAAATAATTCTCACAAATCACTGCAATACAGAGGAAAGACAAAGAGATCAGTAGCAAGCGGCAATGGCAGCCATCATACTTATATTCACAAAATTACTTGGATAATTAAGCCTAAAGCAGTGATTCTCAAACTCCACATAGCTTCAGCAACTTAAGACTACCATATGAAATGCACACATGTGGCTACTACCTATCACATTACTGCTGGTCAAACTTTGGGGCGTACATTCCAAGTTTATGTAACTCATTGGGTGCGCATTTTCAGCAATTACAAGTATAAAGTGAAATTTGGTAGCTTTAATCACAAAAAAAGTAGTTTTCACTTGTGTCTTTTAAAGTATCACCACATGGAAACGTTCAGACATTAATTACACTTCAACTGAACAGAACTTTGTTTCGACTCTTTCTCAGCAATGACTGAGAATTGCTATCTCAAATTGCTATCAAATCAGCTCCTTGAGAAACCACAACCATATTTCAGGAATTCCTTCACCTACTCCAAGAGGTCCAACCCATTAAACAGTACATGGGATACATGCTGACAGCACTGCATTATGCACAAAATGTGAAGGCCAAAGACCTTCCAAATACACAGCAAGTAAGAGGAGACTAATCAGAGAGCTAGGTTACTATTTCCACTCTAAAAACCTCTCTCTTCACCCTGTGCATTTTGAACTATGGACTTCAGAATCCTTACAGCCCACAACTCCCTTCTCCCCGCAACCAGGCTAGACACACTCCATGCTTTTTCCCAGCCCAACAAAGCTCTTTTTACACAGGCCAGCTTCCCTGATGCAGCCAGGTGAGCAGGTCACTCCCCTGGGAAGTAAACAAGTGGTGATAAAGGTCCTCAGAATGAATGAAGCATTGAGCAGGTGGTCTCCATTGCTTTGGACACTGCTGTAGTTACTCACCTACTGAAGAAAAGAAAAAACAGACTCACATTCGGCTTTATTTCAGAGGAATGAAGCAACTTCTTTTTGAAAGACATTACAAGGCTCATTCTGCCAGAGCATTGTGAGCTGTTACTCAACACAAGTGCCTCACTGCAGCCTGGTTTGAGTTAATGAGGGAACAGTGCACTTAGAATTCTGTTAGAAACACCTGAACCAAAACATACTTTATGAAAAAGTATTTTATAGTACACTTGTGGCAAACTGAATACACTTTTTTTAAACACTGATCCCAACAGGTCTCAATAAACAGAATCATTTTGAGCTGTTAACTTGATATATCTTGAGCTGGAACGCTTCCTGATGCAAAATAATTCTGAACAACCTTTAGATGCAATCATTTCATTTTGAATCTGACTGACTTTGTGGTATCAGGTTTGTGAGTACCCGACTAACATATTTTATCCTCAACTTCAAATTCTTCATATACCAGGAGAGACTTCAGGCAAAAATCCAACAACTGTGCTCTGAAGCTAGTGAAAGTAAACAGAGGTTTTCTGTCCCATTACTAGTGAGGAAAACAAATACTTCACACCAAGCCTCAAATACCATCCACATTCAAGAATGTATACCCTGACTCTGACCACTTTACTAATTATTGAACATTCATCCCTTCCCTTTCTTCTTTTTCCCCAGGATGGGGTATCAAGGATTCACAAGACTTAGGGAAGCCCTTTCATTCTATCCTCTTGACTAGGAACAAGACTGGAAAATAGGAAGGGAAACTATCAAAAGGGTGTGTACTGGGCCAGGCTGGAGTAGAGGTAATTTTCTTCATAGAAGCCCCTAAGGTGCTCATACAATAATATGAACATACCCATCTATTTTCCAGCTTTCTGTAGATACAGCATAACTGCTGAAGACCACGGAAGAAGCCTGGGGCCATACTGAGACTAACGGCCCTGGTTACGTGAAACCTAAGAATGCTTTCCTATGGTAGATGAGACGACAGAGAGACGGAGAAGGAGAAGAGGTAAAAAATAAAATTACATAGCAGGGCCTCTGTGATCTTGTTCCTTTTGGAAAAAGGGGTACATGTTTTACTCTCTGCCTCCTGTAGATCATGGATTCACTTGGTGTTTTCAAAGACCACCTCCTCAGAAATGCTTCTCTAGTAATGAAATTTTAATTTAAAAAAATTAACAAGAGTATTTGCCACCTCACTGAGAGTTGCACACCAGCTGATAACTGTCACTCCTGTAAAATGCAGATGGACAAATTATTTTTACAATACACACACACTTCCAAGTCTAATACATCCAACTTTCTAAACATGTCAAAAAAGAGTATGTTATGAGGCTAGAGTTTATCTTTGAGTGTTTGTTCCTACTACTGTGGATTACTGGGTCATTTGTAAAAAGCATTTATAAAAGAACAGAAATTACAACCAGAAAAAGTTGCCATGGAGCTAGAGGTAAGTACAAGTAACCAGGGTGTTCAAAAGACTACAGAAAAGGGGGGGGGGGGGGGAGAGCAACACACACGACACGGGATGTGTCGGGACAGCTGAACTAGAGATCAAAACTCTTCAGTTTTACAGAGGCTATTTTCCATCCAAGTTCTGTATTTTAAAAGACTTTAAATATGTCTTTCTTTAAAAAGTCTTGAAGAACCAGTCTTCTTACACTTATCTCCTAAAGGTCTTTTAAATATGGTAAACTAAGGTGATTCAAGATTAATTACTTCCCTTAAAAATCAAACATAGCAACTGTCAATAATGAAAGAGTACAAATATTTCCTGTTCATGCCTACAGATCACACAAGAACTCTAACAAAGCTTCCTGTTATTAAATTAAGGAAACTAAGGAGTAACAAAGAGTACATCCACATTAGTAACAGACTGAGCTTTAAAATCTAAATAATTTTCTCTTAACCACTGGACATTTTAAGTATTTCACTCCCTTATTCTTAAAGGTATAATCTCAACTGATCATATTTTCTTTCATCTTATGACCCTGAACTGTTTCATTTCCAAGTTTTTTTGTAACCACACTAAAATAATTCTGAAAATTAAATGTAAATTAAGTTCTCTATATTTGTAAACTATCTGCCAGCCCCTTTACATTCATTACAGTACAAACTTTATATTCAGATCTGAAAAAGCCTCATCTTTATGTGGCTTCTTTTTGTTTGCATCTTCTCTCCACCTTCTTAATCACCATGCTCCTTGTTTCTCCTTCAAAAAAAAATCTGAAAAAAGGGGGTTGCAAGAACATCATGAGATACTTATTAAACTTCTATATATTAACCTACAATCACATCATTTGTTGCCTGTGGAGTCACAGAAGCAGCGGGTGTGCTCACATAATTGCCCTCCATTCCTCCAAGTGTGGAACTACCATCCGCTTTACTAAAACATTTTCCTCTGCTGCTAAGGTCTACAGGACTTTGAATTACAAATGCAGCATTAGCATAAAAACAAATTAGAGTCTGACCAAAATAATAATGGAAGAGTTTTTTCTTTTTGGACAATTTTGAAATGAAGGTTTACTTCACTACAAAATCACCAACAGACATGTATGCTAATAAAATTTAATTCTTGTACAGTTTAGAGATTAAAAAACGTGAACACAGAGCTAATTTTTAACTCTTTAATAACTCTCTAATTTTAAACAGCCCACCTGCTGCTGGGGAAGGATAAAGAGAAGCTGAATAGTGAGGTGAGTCATCAGGGATTCTTTGTGTAGTTCTCTAGCAATATTGCATGGAATGAAGGATAACAGTTAAGAATGTGAGCACCTATGAAGCCCAGGCATAAACTCTATCTGCTACCACTACCACAAAGGGCTCCAGGGAGAAAATTGAACTCTGAAGCACAATGTCTCCATAGAAGGTATAGATATGATAAAGTATATATGAGAAAGAACCTAGATGATTTTTTCATATATCAACTGATAAAAATATTTTATTTACAAAGAACAGGTACTACTTTAAGTTGTTTTATCTGTTCGGGTTTTTTTTGACCTTCAGTCATTGTTATGGTTCTCAACAGAATACCTACACAAATCAGTAAACATACCTGCCTTCCATTCCTTTAGCTCCTGCAGTACTCTGCCAGACTTCTTAAAAAAATGCTATTTACATCTATTTTCAGACATTATTTACAGCTAAAACTTTGAAGTATTATCAAGTATATTTCTCACACAGCTTCAAAATTAGAGCATTCACCAATCTGATGGAATTCATGCATGCTTCCTCATATTACTTAAAAGGCTTTTATCATATGTGATTTTTGAGAAGATATACCTGAACTGCAGCACGATAACCAGTTCTAAACTATTCACAGAACTGCCAATCTAAAAATAACCTCTTGTCATTTTTTCAGAAGCACCTAAAAGTATCCTTGTGGTCACAATCTCAAAGATTAAATTGAATCATGTGATTTCTACCAATTTTACCCCTTATTTTTTTAGAACATGGCCAACATGTCCTTTTTAGAAGTTATTTCATCTGCAAGACCATTTGGTCAGTGCAAGCTAATTACATGCCAAACATTGCAAAAACCAAAGAAAATACTACACACTTCACAGTGGCTGAAACTGTGATCAGGTTGGTTATCATTTTATCAGAAGTTTACAAATAAATTTAAAGACTTACTAGTATTTTCAATTATCAGTTCTTTAGTTACTAGTGGCAGTATTTTGAGAATATTTTGTTCAAGACAAGAAAAATAACAAAATGCTAAATAGGCAGCTTACCTGAAGGTATACCGTATTAATTCTCAAAGGGATGAAGTGCAAAGTATCAGCTTTAAGTGTTCACAAAAGAAATTAAAAACTTTTTCAAACTAAATAAAAAGGCTGAATATGTGTAAGTAACTCACTCAACCTTCTAGATATAAAACTTTCTTAGTCTCTTACATAAGCCCCAATGTATTTCAAATGCAGCAGAAAGAGTGGAGCTGTGACTGCATATATGAACATCTCTACATATTTTAGTACATTACAGTTGATACTGTAATGTACTGGGAAAAAGGTTTAAAACAATACCTTCTCTCCCCCTACCCTGCTCCAAGTTTAATTCTGACAGGACTAAAACATGTATCTCAAAGGTAACACAAAGCCAAGTACTAGTCTATTTCAGTAAGTCTCTGCAAGTTTTAATCTTATATTAATATCAGTACTTTGTATCAGCAAAAGGCAGTTGGATAATAATGATTTTCATCAATATTTGTGTGGCAGGACAATTCATATTTTAAAACTATGATGCAAGGCCGCACTGATCTAAATCCACAGGTACTTAGGTTTTAAAATCAACAGGAAATAGAATTAGTGGACTTTATTTAACAATGGCAACAAAGGACTAGAAACTTTTTTGTTGTATACTGAAATTCTGAGCTCAAGAAAGTGTAGAATGTAACACTGATAGATCTTTTAAGTATTCTCTGCCTCCAGATAACTACTTCACACCTTAGGAAAAAGTTCATTACTAGTTTAAGAAACAGTGTGTAGCTGCACAAAAAAAATTTAAGAATTATACTGACACTACTGCACCCATTTGATTTAGAAACTTTAATCACCGGTGACCCATAAAACACTACAGAAAACTGCACATCTTGTTTGTGGTAGTGTTCAAAATGTATTATCACAGAACAACAAAAAAAAAAAGTGATGTTACTTAGTTGTCAGATTATTCTACTGAGTGATAACTTTACTTAGCAGCATTTAAAGACTGAGATTCCAGTACCAAATACTACCCAAGAGGTAGTTGGTATCTCTTAGGCAAAAACTTCATCAGATGATCTTGAGGTACTACTAGATAATTATCTTGATCATCTTTCTTACACTACAGATTAAATACCCAGATGTATATAGCAAGGGGAACTAAACTGTCACTGAGGAGCTCAGTGGCTGAACTAAGCAGGGAAAGATATTGCATTCAACTTTCATGCCTTATTCACCAAACTAAATTACTACCTGAGTATTATTCAGAAAGCATCTGTTTGCAAAGAACAAATGACTTGGTGGAATTCTGGGTAGATTTTCTGTTTGCTTCCTAAATTTGATTTCCACAATATCTGCTCCATCAATGAAGTAGTCAGTTTCTGTATTTGTCACAATCATACATTTATGTTTTACAACACAGCACACTACAAGGAAAGCAGGAAAAAATTATAAATTACACAAGCTGTAACCACCTGTAAAATCCCTTAGCACACAGGAATGAAAAAACAAGGATGTCATCAGCACTGAACAGAACAGTATCCCTTTACTAAGCAGAATTACAAAATATCTTAATCAGATTCCTGCTCTTCTACTGAAGAAGTAAGAGTGATACCCATCAAGAAACATATTTTTTTTGTTCAATGGAGAAGACTAAAATGCATTCATTAATGTAAGGATGAAAAGATTCACATTAGTTAGCTGAGAGAGAACTCACACTACCTTCTTTGATTTAATGGCAGCAAGTACAAAGTGTATATATATATATTTATTCTGACAGGTGTACTTTGGATAGCTCATGCTGGAACATGTTGAGAAAGCATCTGCACAGCATTTATTTAATTAGTGGCACAGACACTTCAAAAACCTCATTGCAGACCATACTTTTTATATTCTGACGAATTCTTTTTCTGTTCTTATTATTCTGGGCAATATTCATTAAGTTCTGATACATTTCAATTTTCAAGAAAAGTCTTAGAAAAGTTCACTTACATTACCAGTAGAGAAAGTTAGATGTGTATGTTTCTTATCAACTGTGTTGATTAGAATATTTTATTATTTTCTATTTGAGGTGGATTTGCCCAAAAGAAGTTTCAAGTCTACCTTTCCTCTAAGAAACACTGAAAGCCACAGAAGCATTTTCCCTTCTAATAGCACCATTTTCTTCTTATTTGCATTATTATCTTACTTAAGACTATTCCCCCTCCCACTCCAGGGCTAGAATAATGGGGGGAAAATTGGCACCTAATAACAAAGCAATTTTTAAAGAACATGCTTAGCATTTACTACCAGGGTGCAGCAATGTCCTGTATGTTACCCAGTGCCTTCTGTTTTGTTGGATGTAAAAGAAGACTAAATTAAATGACTTGTCTTTAAGATTAAGAGAAGAAAAAGAACTGAGGATTGGAAAGAAAAGGAATGTGGACCAGTTCACACCAAACCCCAGATCTAGCGAACAGGGATTCTCATTGCCTCCGCCACAGAAATTATTGATTGCACAATTACAAGAACAGTTGGGAAAGTGTTAGGCAGTGGTAGGGATGCAAGAACAAATTTACTAAATGCCTGTGTAACTTGGGCAAAAATCTTAATATAACAAGAAAACCCAACATTGGACTATTAGAAACTGCTTTATTACATCCGTTCCAAATGAAAAAGAATTTTATGCCAAAGTTATGAGCAAGAGAAAATAACAAGGCCCTGACTACCTGTACTTCAGAAATGCAGCTGAACCTATGCAATGTCCAAAAGAAAAATTTTTAAGAGACTAATGAATGATATTCTAAGTACAGCAGTGAAACTGCTAGTATTTTGTGAAAATACACTATTATTCTTTACAACAGCTAATGAAAAAATCCATGCAATATACTCTTAAAATAGCAACCTGTGCTCCTGTTAGCATACACAGATATATATACATACAAACACAAACTGAAGACTTATAAACAACCTAATACCTATCTTTCCATTCTCAAAATACAGAGGCTGTTAATGTTACAGATATGTCCCACTACCATATCTACCATGGCATCACATAACTTTGTTGACAAGAACCAAAATCCTTTTCCCATCCACTCCTTTAGATGATTAGTCATTCCCCAGATCAGGCTAAAGCAAATATTACATTTCTTCTTGCTCTTTTACGCTGGAATGCAAATGAAAAATATGGTTGTGTACTCATCTTTAGCAGACATTGGTTCACATCCCAGTTTAATCTTTGAAGCAGCACAAGACACTGAGCTATACAAGCAATACCACTCAGCCTGTTGGGTTGGGCCAAAAAACATGAACTGTAATCCTTTTTCCACCCCTAAAGGGCAGAACTGAAACTCCAAACGATCTGCTTTGCCTCCAGCTACTGATAATTGCATAATAGGAATATTTAGGAGAAGGCTGTTGAGAACTCTGAGACACGTAGAGTTCTGTTTACCCGTAACTCAGTGTTCTCTGCAATAAAACTATTAATGTATCTCAGAAGGACTTAATGTGAATGCTGTAGCATAACATCTGTTAAACTTCCTATCATTGAGATAAAAATGAGGATATACTGAAAAACATTGGAAAAGTTGAAGATAAACTTCTACTACAACATATATATGTATATACATACACACACAAAACCAGATGGCCTTAACACAAATACTTAAATCTGTTTTCCTCCTCAATTTGATCGTTCTTATATTCTCTTCAGTTTCATTTACTTACAAAAATGCATAGGGGCACAATAAAGAACCTGAGAAAACTTCCTGAGAAAAAGCAACTCACACACTACCATTATCAATGTACAAAGTTTATAGATTTCATGCTGTGTGTTTAAGATATGGATATCTACAACAACATGTATTCATCTTCCTTTACCCATACTTCCCCTCCCTACAGATAAAAGTGCATTCAAAATCCTAGTCCAATGAGTCAGTTAAAAATACACATCTGAATCATACATATATTCTGAATACAACTTTAAAGCCAACAGGGATACTATTAATACATATAACTAAAGAAACAACCTCAGCTAGCTGATTTTAATAATCAACTTGCCTGTTCCAGTTAACTACAACTAATGCCACAAGGTTTCTCCTGCCAGTTTCCCTTATCTCTGTTTGTTTGTTTTTAAAATGAAATATTTTAGTATATTAGCTATTATCTTCTATCCCTGGTCTTATGGTTTTGGTGATATTTTCTTTTTAAAGCAAATAGTTAAGTGTACTAGCTACTACACTCCATTCCTTGTTTGAAGTTTCTGGAGATTTCTCTTTCCTGTAAAAAGACTTAACATAGTCCTTTAAACCTTAGCATTTTAAGAAAGCAAACAAGAGGTAAAGTTACATTTGCTCCACATGTATACTGTACTTATCTGTACAATTGTATTTGTTTCACGGTTCTGCACAGGGATACAATTTAAGGATCAGAACCTCATTTTGCTAAACCCTACAAAACTGAAGTCCTTGCCCCACAAAGCTTCCCATAAGAAAACACAATGGAACAGGTAGATGTAAGAAGCCACTGACGTTTGATGAAAAACAACAGGAAGGATTTGAGTAATTTATCAGAACAGTAAAACTGTCAGAAAAGTTAGCTGAATATGTAAGCATACCTGCTCAGGAAACAAAGTTTCTGCTAATACTACTCTATGAATAACTGCTTCCAAACATTTCACACCACCAAAGGCTCCTTCCCCTGAACAGTATTGCTCTTACTTGACACGTGTCATTTGCCTATCGCTGGAGGACAGAGGCTTAGCCTTCCTCTTTCACGCAGGCTCTTCTATTTAGCCTATGGCCTAAACCAAGCCTTATCCCTTTCTCCTGCAGCAGAGGAGAGATGAGGGAGCTACAATAAAGGAAACTCGATCCGCTGCTGAGCCGGGCCACATTTTCTCCGGCACCCACGACAGGCACTACTGCCCGTTTTCTGCAGCGCTTCGCACCGGCGAGGCACGGAGCCGCCCCACAAACTCGGCAGCGGCCC
>JANZLQ010000022.1:18532998-18552202 GCA_026212715.1 Elanus axillaris | reverse complement strand
CTGTCGCCAGTCCCCCCTCGCGTTATCCCGGCCCAGAGGGCAATGGCGGGAAACGCCGTCTGAGGGGAGGCCGGCGCGGGGCGGGCCTGCCGCCGCTGTTTGTCTCCTCGCCTCAGCTGTGGTGGGGCGTCCCCTCCGCGCCGCGGTGCCCCTGGGGTTGCAGCAGGCGCGGGGAGAGAGTTGCAAGTGATTAAAAGTGAGTTGCGCTAGATAAGCGGGGAGGTGGTGGGTCCGGAGGTCACGTCCTGCAGGTACGGGAGAGAGCTTCTAAGGGCCTCCCGTGGGCGTGGCGGCTTTCGGCCGCTCGTCAGAGCAGGGCTCGCCAGCCGGGCTGTTGGCCTTCTCGGGTGCTGGGCCTCTGTCCTGACGTAGTGGGAGGCATGGGAGCCAGCCGGGCCCTCGCACGGCGGCGGCCTGCTTTCCTTCACAGCGTTTCCCTGCTCAGCTGCCTGTGAGGGGCCCTTGCCAGAACCAAGGGGTGCAGGGGACACGGTTTCATTTGTTTACTCGCTTTTTTTTTTTTTTGTCCTTGCATCTGGATGTGGCTTGCCTGTGCTCGGCTATGGGGTTAGGAGAGCAGCAGCAGGAGTGGAAGAGTAAGCACAGCCTGATCCCACTGACATGCGGGCCCTCTTTTTGGTGCCCAGAAGTTGTTCTTTGAAGTCATAATGTGAAGTTAAGCATGTGCTTGCTTCCCTGTAAATTTAGGGTTAATAGTTCATTTTCAGTTGAAATGCAAGGCTGGTTTTGTAGCATCGCTTAACTGTTGATTTTTGTCTACAAGGAGCTTAAACATATCTATTTTTCAGGTCACCTGAGGCACACTAAAAGCCAAATAATCACTAGAATGACTAAAACGTGCATTAGTAGAAAAGTAATTATACATTAATGTCTACTTCACTACAAAATAGTTTTTAAGTGAAAAATACTCTACTTAGCTAATGAAGAATGGTATGTGGTAGTTGTACATTTTTGTACAACTATTCTTCTTGTTATTTTAGTGTCCTCTTGTGGAAAAATGCAGAATTGAGGATACTTTTTGGTTTTGTGTCCAAGAAACTTTGTGCTTTGGGATAATTTCTGAAACCCATTGCACTGAAGGTTATTGGAAAACGATTGGAAGATTTAGTAAAATTAAATAATCTCTTTTCCCTTTTCATGTCTAAAGTATGTAACTTGTCAGGTTCCTCTCTGTCATCCTGTTTTCTCAGAGATGAGATAAATAGCACGTTTTGGAGTCAGGATATGTTACTAGTATTTATATTAGTACAGTATTTTAACACTTTAAAAAAGGCTTCAAAGCGGTCATTTCTGTGTCTAACAACATCTGTAGTTTTATTTTCATTTTCCAGGTATGCTATAGTAGGTGCTAAGTTTCAGGTTTTTTCAGTTCTGCTTCTTGAACTAAGCACAGAAATCCCCTCATTGAAAACTTTCTTGAAGCAGCTTTTAAGGGTATTTCTGACCTGTTTTTCAGTATGTGACTTAATGGATGAAGTTTTTATATAGTAAAGGTGAGGAGGTTTTTTGAGAAAGAAGCTCTTGCCCTCTAGTTTTAAATTATGTTGCACCTGAAAGCCCTGCACCTTAGACATTTGAGCTCTAATATGATGAAATCAACCATCAAGGCAGGAACCTGGGAGTCCCTTGCTTTTAATGATGCTTTATGTTGAGCACAGGGTTGTGGAGAGCTATCCTTCTATGAGAGGGAAAAGTATGTAAAATGCCCAGGTTTTTAAATATGAAAGACAGTATGGAATTAATGAACTCACATCTTCTAGAAAAAAGGGGTCTTATTAATGCTTATTAGCTGTGTTGTTGACTAAAACGTTTGGGATTTAGTTGAGGGTTTTTTTGAGGAGGACTTTTCTAAAAATCTTGGTGTGAGAAAAGGAATAATTGCAGAAGAAATGAGAAATGATGTCAACATTTGTAGATATTTGAAGAAGCACAGCTGCCTGGTGATCTTTTGTTGCCAGTGTTGTCCAAAGATCCATGACATTGGCAAGCAAGTACTTGAGTTGAAGAGCCAGAACAGAGACATAAGCTTGCAAAAGAAGGTGATACAATCATCAAAGCACTGTCTGGGAGTCTTCAACAGTGGTTTGTGACTGATGAGCCTGGTGTTACTTTTTTTATTTTTTGCCTGGTTTTGGCGGGGACATACATCAAAAGCTCTGGAACTTGGGGGATTCTTGCTCTGTTTTGTAAGTAATCCAGAATTCAGGAACAAGAAGCTTTCAGATATGTTACTTTTGAAAGTTCTTTTGACTTTCTAAAGTGTTATGTTCTTAGGGTTGTTTTTTTTTTTTTGCTGACATTTGTGCTTAACAAGGGGCAAAGCTATGGTACTCAATGACTTTAATTAAAATATATTGTTCTGTTGGGATAAAGGGGTAGCTACCACAAATATGTGCCTGCTAGATAAGCATCAGTAGTTTGTTTTTTAAAGAAATACTCTGTTAGATCTTCTTGCCAACCTTTAAAATTGTGCAAACATCAAGTCTAGCATGTGTGCATGAAACATCTTTAATGGAGTAATAATCTCGAGTTAATAATTAAATCTCCAGGAGCTTTTGTAATTTGTAAATGCTACAGTGTTTAATCTCTTTACGTGAGACTTCATAAAGAGGAATATTCAGAATTTGAGTTTCATGAAGGGAATACTAGTCTTACGTAAAGACTGATTTAACATACCACAGGTTTAACTTGTTATGAGTGTGAAGAAGAAAAATCGGTACCTCACACTAAAAATGATGCTGGATTTGCTGTTACAGGTAAATTTCTTAGGCTGTTGATTGTCAAACTAATGCTCAGAGATGCTTTAGAGTCACAAGTGCTGAAGTGTGTCAGTTTTCAGTCAATGACACTTGGCTACTTTTAGTCAATACAGTACTTACCGCACTAATGTTTGCATCATTTTAATGGAAATGTAGTTACACAACATAGGTATGCTAGAGTAAATAGCAGGCCTTCATTAGAAGAGATGACAAACTTTTAAATTCGTCTGTGGGAATGTGATACCTCCTCTCCTCTGCAGCCTCTTTAAGGTTTATGCTTTAATCATTTCTCTGTAAAAATTCACTCACTCCTGTCCCAACATCCATATCCAAGATTTGACACATTCATTTATGAAAAAAGTTATAAAAATTAAATGTAGGGAGCACTGCCATCTAGCTCTTTCATATGCACAGTTATATGCTAAGAATTCTAGGGATGCAAAATCTTAAGAAAACAGGTAAATGTCAGAATACAAACTGATGTTGGTTTTCCCAGAGTAATATCGTCCTACCTGTTTGAAATAGAAAGCCTATGTAAAGAGGATTGTGTAGAATAGTACTGTTGATTTGGGATGTCTTCTCTGAAACACTTCAGTTTCGATTTTTCAAAGAGGCTGTTGGTGGGAGATCCATTTCCTGCTTCAGACGTTGGTGGCCGTGTTTATAGTCAGCATTGCAGTGTGTGTTTTCTTCTATGTTGCTCTGTTAAAAAACAAACAAACCTTGGCAAGTTGCTGATAAATTATCAAAATTACATAGCCATTCTGTATTTGCCAGCAGTAGAAATGCAGCCAGTGCTAAATGCTGTGTTCTTTTAGAGCTCTTCTGCATTGTCAGCACTTCAAGGAAAACCAGCTGAAGGCCTATCCCCTTTTCAGTCTTTGGCAAGTCCATGTCTACTGATAGAGATGTGTGAAAGTTCAGGATACCACAAGCCAGCAGTTAATTGCATGGCTGGTTACTTTGCTGTTTGAGACTCAAGTAACTTTTCTAGAATTGCACAGGAAGTTTTGAAGCATTTCTCTGAAAATCTGCAGCCTACTGACTGCCCCATCCAGTCTTTCCAATATGGAGAAAAACCCTCCAAAAAACCACCAGTAAATTTGTCCCTTACATGGATGGAGTGAAGGTAGAAAACAGGGGAGAGTTATTAGGGAGAATAAGTAGAATTAGTACAAGATAAAAAAGGGAAAATTACAGAATTTGCATCTTTAAAGATGCTTTTTGCTGGATTTCCATTTCTTTGATCTTAGCTCCCCAGTTATCAAGCAGGCCAATAAAAGGCTAAAGAGCAAATTAAGATCTTTAAAAAGGGAACACTGTTTATTATTAATTCTTCCGTAACTGTTGTTAGAAGGGGCTATATTTTAGCATTTTGGAATGTTTCTTGAATGTGTTAAGTGCTGGAATCAAGGTATTAATTTAAAGATAAGGAATCATTAAATAATTTTCTATGATCTGTATCTTAAAAAGATAAAGATTATATAGTTTTCCATGGCTAAAACAGTTATGCAGAATTTTACGAAATAAAAAAATCAGTTTCTAAGAATTGTGAATGCTATGGGAAATTAAAGCTTTAAATGGGAGATTTACTATGCAAAAAGTATTCTTTTGCTTTAGAAAGACCTTTGTAGTATGTCTTATAGGTCTAGTACACCTCAGTTTTAAGTTCAGTGCTAAAGACTGTGTTCTGCTGTTCTTAAATAGTGTCTTCTGCTATAATCTTTATGAGCATGCACGTGCTTTTCTGTGCTTTGATATAGTAATTCATGCCAAGACCTTTTTAATCAAAACCAGTAGGGGATTACTTTAATTATAAATCAGCAGTCAGGATTCATTGACATTTTTGTTAAAGATTATCTTTTTACTCTGGTTTCAAGACTCAGAGTGTTCAGATATTAGCTTAGAAGTTAGTTTTCTTTTCCATGATAGCATTAATCTTACGTATGAATTCCCAAAGGAGCATGAGGCTGAAATTATAGTTGTAAAGAGAAATAGAAATCCTGCAGAGAGTTTTGCAGGACCAGGGATTCCTTTATTAACACTGAATCCTCTTATCAGCTTGACTTACAATTTTCAGCGTTGTGTACTTAAAACTACAGAACCGTTTCTATCATTAGTAGTCTAAACAAAACCCAGTTCCAAGGTCTTTGACCTCTTGCACTTGTCGAGACCTTCCTGGTGTCATTGGGAGTAAAACACAGGCACTAGCAAGCTAACTTGTGTTTTGTGCAGTGAGAGTTTGGAAGCAGATGTGAGCTGGTATCATGTAGAGTTTGAGATCCGAGCAAATCTCACATGGAGTTTGCTGATTTAGGCTTATGGACAGACTGCAACTTGTCTCTGTAAAATGTGTGCACGAGCTTGGAAATCTGCTGTCTTTTAAATGTGCAGACTAGTAGAGTGTACTGCATATATCCTTTCTAAGGCTGGGGGGTGGCAGGGGGGAAGGCATCTCTATGCACAGCAACACAGCAAAGGCTTACCTATGGGAAAGCAAGAAGAAAGGAGAGTTGCCTTGAATGCATGCCGTGATAGTAATGTCAGTCACCAAAATGGTTCAGTTACTTCAGAGGTTCAAAAAAAGCTCAGAGTGACATCGCCAGTATATTTCAAAACATTAACACTTACTGCACATGAGGAATTGCTGTTGGGGAAACACAGTAAGAGTGCAAAGGCAGCACTAAATAAGACTATGTAATGTGCAAAAATAACTTACCTTCATGTGGGGCTACTCTCAGTATGGACACTCAAAGTAATTATAGCTGCCCTTGGGTCCAGCGGAGTTAAATAGCTCAGGTTTGCATTAGGGGTTTCCAGTGATCCTTCAGATTAAATCTGGTGATGTTTAATATCATGAACAAGTGCTAAATATACTGCTTACAGCTGTTTGGGCAAGCAGGAAGTGGTTTCCCATGCTCGGCAAGCCCTAGTACACAGAGAACTGTCCTACATCCCAGATAAAAGTTCCTAGGTGGCCTTCCCATGAATGAAACATGTTTTCTTCACCTTTTATTTGTAAGGTGTCATGATTATCAGTGTAAAGCAGTAGCTCGCAGCTGCCTGGGCACCATACTCTCACTGAGGGGAGGGAAGGAGGTGCAGCAGTTGGCATCTTGAATGTGCTGTCTCATGGCTTTGAATGCAAGGACAGTACCTGCAGCAAGATTTGAGCCCTGGACTGCCTTGTGGTGTAGTCTGCCTTTGGCATCTCTGCACTGCCCAGGAGTAGAGACCTGCCAACCTTCTCTACTGGGGCAGGGGCAGAAAGCAGGAGGGGACTGTCACCTCTCTTCCTATTTCTCTGTGAATGCTGCTTACTGACAGTGCTTGACACCGCTCTTTCTGCTTTGCTGTGTGCCCTAACTAATAATTTTCTTCCACTGGTCATGGGAGGAACTTTGGATTTTGACGAGTATTGGGGTGGGCTGGGTTATTTTATAGCTAGTTTAGAATTGCTGAGGGGAGGGGAGATGTTCTTCATCTGTGGTCATTCCTCATGCCGGGGCTCCCTTCTGTCTATCTCAGGAGGGCAATGTGTCTGCAGACTGTAGCTTCCTGCTTGTGCAGTCTGCATAGCACAGCATAGCAAACATTGTGTCCCCACAATGGTAGGGGCTCAGAGTGTCCTGGAGTGAGATGTCTCCAAAGTAGCTTCTGGGTAATATGTGCATAGCTGTTGGGAGGCTTGGTCTAAATCCTGCTGCTGGCTGTGGTTCTCCAAGCTCAACCTTGTCCTTGTTTTGCAATAGGCTGTCCCCAGAACATCTGTAGCTTTCCTGGGCTTTAAGGGCTGGTCTGCTGTGGGGGTTGCTAAACTCTTTCTTGGATGAATTAATGTAGCTTTACCTTTGGCAGCAGCAAAGGGTCTGCCAGAAGTCTTACATAGTATTTAAAATGTCAGCTGCCAGTCTACAGCAGCTGCCAGCACTAGAGCTCTGGCAGGGGGAATGCTGTCACCGGGCAAATGTGGGGAATGTCAATGCAGTCACAGTGTGAGTCAGGCTGGGCAGGGACTTGTGTACAGAGTATACTGATGTTGGTAAAATGCCCTTTGAAATCTCCCAGCAAGTTGTCTCCTGTGTTGCTTGGGTCATATCTAAGGAAATGCTACTGGCTCTTGACTGTCGTGTTTTGTATTCAGACCTGACTGTAAGTAGCCTGTCAAGAATGTGGGGTCTACATTGATAAAATAATCCTGCAGAGCTGGTAGTCTCTCTTCTGGGTGAAAGATGAAGGCAAAGGTAGTGAGAGTCTTAAGAAAGAATGTAGTTTCTAAAAACAATCATTTTGTTCACATGTATCTCAATTTTAAGTTTTTTTTAATTGACTATTTCTTTTAAATGTTTGGGGTTCATCTGTTGGTTGGACTGAATTAACATGGGAAAAAATAAAAAAAAATTGTAACTACTGTGCTTGCTTGTCATTGCCTTTGTGAGAAGATGCCTCTCGAGAGCAGGTGTGTTTCCTCAACACTTTCATTAGAAGGCTTGGCTGCAGATCTTTGAACTGTGTGTACATTTATGCTAATTTGAATCTCCTATTTGCTGTCAGTGTGGCAAGTAAATTTCTGTTTATACTGTTACTTCTTTGCAATGAGTTGTCAGCTGTTGGAAGTTAGATGCATACCCATTTGCCTATCACCTGTGATTTAAACCAGGCTTGTTAATTGGGCCTGTTAGATGTAAGCATGTCCACCAGAGATGCTCTGATAGGTAGAGACAAATTCCAGATCATTTGGATTGGATCCAAATCCATTCATTAGACTTAGCTCTTCAGCAGAGGGTTCTTTTATATGGCGATGTTAGAAGAGGGCTCATTGGGGTATTTTGTTTGGCTGGTTAGGAATGTAGGGTGCATCCATGGAATGCAGGGGTGCATGAATTAGAACAGTCTCAATACCGAACTCATAGATACAATAACAGGCTGGGAACTGTAGTATTTACCACAGTGTTTTACATGTGGAATTCATCTATGCCCTTCCTTGCGCTGGAAATGTGTGTATTTCATGCCCTATGCGTTTGCATATATGCTGGTTTTGTGTTCCTTATGGTAACAAAAGATTTACATTAAGCAGCCCAAAAAAATTTAAATACTAACAGGCAGTTAGGACTGTGCTTTTTACACCATCAGTAATGGAAATACTTACTGGAAACCAAATTCCAGACTTGCTGATGGGAATGCTGCCTACCAGGATAGGTAATGAGCCAAAAGCATTCCTGAACTTTTTGGTGTTCCTAGGTTTACTTCTATGTACAGGAAAACTTGCATAAACAATAAACCCCCCATCCTGTTTTGCATCCAAGATCTGGGTTGTATTGTGGATTGTTTTTAAAGTCTAGGAGGGTTTCTGAAATGGGGAAAGTGCAAGCCACAGATTGTTAGAGGGTTATCATCAAAACTGTCCAAGAAGTTATAAACAAAGGTAATAAAGTCAGTCATATTTGTCTTTCAGGTTTTTGCCTGTTCTGAGCACTGAATTCTAGGAAGAATAAAAGCCTGGCTATAACATACTTTTCTAACTGCAGAATTTTTGCTGATACCCTGACCATCTCTCAGTCTGGTCTTCCCTATTTTATTGCTAGTCCTTCAGCCTCTTCCTGCTCTTACTGGTCCCAGATTTCTTCAAAGACAGGCTGAAACTATAGTGGCTTGTCTTTTGTTAATCTGCTTTTTGTATTCCCATGTTATTTATTTCAATGTCTTTGAATTTATTCAGGATGGCACTAAGGTAGTATACATGTTTCAGGCATGAAGAGGTTAATGAAGCTTTAACTACCTGATAAGAACATTCCTGTGTTTGGCAGCCTTGGGATGGTAGTTATTGCCTGCAGTCATATACAAGGACTGTTATCCTTTTTGATTGCCACATTTCTATACAGCCAAACTAGATTTAACAGAATCTTTAGGGTCCTTTTGTATGTTCCTCAGCAGTAATAGCAATTTTATGGTGCCTCTCTTGAAAATTGAAAGGGCGTTTAGTAAACAGTTAATCAAACTAAGAATTCCTATGTTAAAATGAATAAAGTAATGTTCATGGAAAGGTGTTGTGGAGATGTTTTCGTGATTTGATTTTTGAAAATAAGAAATTCATGGCATGAGAAACAGTTCTCAAAGCCTCACTGCTAGTTGGATTCTGGTTCTTTGGCTACTTAAGCCATGGTTTTACCTTGGGGTGAAGAAACTAGCTAATTTTTTTTTTTTTTTTAATTTGAGGAAGGAGAAAAAGTGAAAGCAGTAAGAATTACAGTGGACAGGCTATTTTTTTAAATCTCCAATGGAAGAGAATATTTTTGGTAATTTCAGAGTAATTACTTGTTACTTGCGCTGCACTGGCTATTTCAAATCCATCATGTGACTGAGAATGATGCCACTCAGTGCACTTGTATTGCTTAATGGCTATTTTCTAGCCAATGTTATGTTGTAAAACAGTAGTTAGGTAAGATGTTGTTGCAACCACAGAGAGTTTGGTACTAATATGCAGTATGAAGAAATTTTGTTGAAACCGTAATACCTGCAGGACTTTCAGAGGCAGTGCTAAAGAGCTAGATACGAAGTAAAAAACCAAGCCGATGTTTCTTAGTGCAGTACTCGCTTCATCTGTATAAACTCTTGAGATGAGAAGTATGATTTCAAATACATGTTTATGTTGTTTGGTCCTGTGTTCCCATGACTATTTGCTTGTGTACATTTCAGGAGCCTGTAACTGTTATTGTTAAATACGTAAGATGTTTAATGTAATCTGAGTGTTGCTGCAGCCTTAAATCTTGGAAATAGCTGATATTCATGATTCTGAACTATCCACTTCCATTTCATTAGCTACTTTGCATTTTCTTGCATTTTTAAGGGGGGAATGCCTTTACTTATTATATGCTACTTTTTATTTGTTAACATTAGCTGGTACTATTTAGCAAACATATGCTGTCATAGCTGAAATATCTAAACTTAGAGGTTTTTATCAAGTATGTCAATCCTGAGATAATTGGAGTATGGATGAGTGCTATTTTGAACTCAGAGAAGGAAATGTGTTTTTTAAAACTGCAAGTAGCCTGGGCAATCTTTTCTACTCTAAACTAGATGTATCTATACATTAAAAGAAGCTGTATGTTAGAATCCTCTTGTGAAATGTTAACTGCAGCATGATCTCCTTTTGTTTCTTTGAATTTATAACACGTTTTAATTGCATTTAAAAAAGACAAAAAAGATTTTCTTGAAGGCACAATTAGACCTTACTCTATCACTATCCTAAGGGGCTCAATGTGAGTAGATTAACATGTCTCTGGGTATGCAGAGAGACTATTTTTTATTTTAATAACATCATATTAACATGTTTCCTTGTGCTTTGTGAACATTGTATCATCAGAAAGCACATGAAAAAAATACAGACAATTCAGGTACAGGAACAGCATGACATAGCTGTGTGTGAAGATGAGACATTACGATGCATGATGTAATTCATGACCCTTAAAATTTTGCAAGTTACTGTATATACTAGATTTTTTTCACATTCATTTCAGGACTTTACTCTTTTCCTAAGCTCTCCCAGCTAAGCCTGAAAGAAGGAACTAAACTTTCATATTTTATGTAAATTTGAAGCTTAGCTTGATGATAGAGAACCTCCAGAAAAGGACATGGCAAAGTGAAAGGCAAATCAAAAAGGTTTGGAAAATAAATGGGAGACAAAGGAAAAAGTAAAGAACATTAAATCTAGTGTCTATGAAGTAAAAGAGAACCTGGCTGCATGGCGGGGATATGCATGGGTAGCTGTGACACTGATCATAAAAGGAATAAACATCTTTAAAAGAACAAGCAGTCCACCTGGTTGGTTGGTTGGTTTGTTTCTGTATGCAAAGAGATTCTGAGAGCAACCAAAATGCTTCTCCCTGGGCCTTTATAGGAAAGAAGGCAAAAGCAGTAAAGCTACTTCCTGGTACTACAGTCGATAGGGATAATTAAGAAAGCTTTTGATAAGAAAATGTACTATGTTATAAAAATGCTAAACCATTAATATTAAGTTGAGCAAAACCATCTGTGAAATTCATTATCACAACAGTCTTTTATTGCTGAGAAAACTGAATCTAAGGTACTGAATCACAGAGCCAGCTCTAGGTGTCATACACCTTGCAAACATGAGGTTTTTGATTCTACTGTGAGCTGTTTTGGTGGTGGAATCAGAACGACGTTTGAGAACAGGAAATTGCATAAGGACATCTCTGTTGGTTGTTTACTAGTAGCCAATGCCACTGGAATAAACAGCAGTACTGGCAGTACAGTGTCTCTTTTGTCATCTAGCCTAGCAGCACTGGAGATGAAAACTTAAAGCTCAGGCCCTGAATTCAATGAAGGAAGCCTAAGGGATAAGGGAGCTTGTCATACAACTGAAAACAAGCAATATGCAGTAGTTTTGATCACAGACAAGAGCTTTTTAAATCCAGAAGTTGTTTTTGCTGGTATTGCTCTGTAAACAAAACTTTAATAGACAAACATAGGAGTTGAAAGCCTTGCCCCACCCTACCTCCCCCCCAAACCACCTCCTACTTCTCTTCTCCTATGCTGTAGAGGTATTTTACGGTTTTCTCATGGCTGTTTAGACAGAGAAACCTGTGTTGGAAAGGGTCAGGTTTCTCAGTGCAGTATGACAGCAAGATGGGGAAGAGAAATTCCTCAACAAGAGAGTGTGCAATGCAGTGACCTTTCTCAGTTCTCCAGCCTTAGACACCTCTTTATTAAGTAGGGAAATACCTGCAGACTGGCTCAAACAGTGACTAGACCTCAGTTTGCTTTGCAGAATTAGAACAAGTGATGATAATACAGGAGTGCTTTCCTCATTAGAAGCTACCAGTGATGGTTTCACATTTTTTCTAAGCATACACAGAAATTTGGATCTGCTAAACATCCTCCTGCAGATGTAGTGTTTTCACAGGAATGGGAAAATCATGATCGCCATCATAGATACTCAATGAGGTAAATAATTAAGCAGTATCTGAAAATAACCTTATTTCTTTACAGTGAAAGGTGATTCAGAAGCTGAGTATTCTAGAACACCATGCATGAATCCAGTGCCAGAAAACAGCGAGGGTGGGGGGGAACCCATGAGGAATTTAGTAAGACTAAAACATCCTTATTCCACTGCTGAGCAAACTAAAAGGAATGTATTTACATGCATTCACTGGAGGTTGTTAAGGTTGACTTATTTCAGTATAGCAGAATGTATTGAGTGGGTTGGAAAGAAGTATGTTCTTATAATGAAATTATTACACCTCTAGCAGAGTTAAACAATGTTTGATTTACCTTACTGAGGTCTGTATTCTCCCCAAGCCATCTGCACAATAATGGCCAGAGAACTCTGTGCTCCATTCTACATCATCAGCCAGTTAAGATGTGTTATAAGAATATACCTTTTCATAATATCTAAGATGGGAATAGTTTAATTAGGTTGTTAGCTGAAGAACTGAAGTTTAGTGACCATGTTTCAGTGTTAATGTGAAGTTCTGTAATTGCAAAGAAAGGTCAACTAAATAGGGAAGGATTTTATCAGCACTATAGAAAAACCTTTATGCTGTTCTTTTATGATACTGTAGGAATTGTCCTTGGTACCATGTCATTTGTGTATCTTGGGTATCTTTGAAGCCCTAGAATAACTTACTGTAGGTTATATTTAGAACCTTTTTTTTTATTATTTTCAAGGAATACCTGGCAAGTCTGTGTTTCTGTGTAGTTAGAGTTTTGACTTTTGTTTTGGGAAAGGAGAATGAGAGGCAGAAAGTTGAACTGAATGAAACTTTGTTGGGTTTAGGTCTAGCAATTTTAAAGGAGTTACAAAGCATTTCTTTCCCATTCTTTTGTTCTTGCTATTTTACAAAATCATTTAACGGTAGTCCAAAAATAACAAAGTTGTTATGAAAGCATTTTACTTGTTAATCTTTTATTTTTGTGGCAAATTAGTTTCTTTTTCATTAAAAGAATTCATACTAGCTTTTGATTTAAACATTTCAGCTATTTAAATGAAACTCATTTACTGCTACTTGTATGTTTTCTACAGAGCTTTATATTAATTTGAAATTCAGTATAGGCAGGGAACATGATCCTTCTCCTTTGTCTAGCAATCTGTACCAGCCATATATTTTTTTTAATCTTCACATGTAACCTTCTTAAATTCTTAAGGCATAGCTCCAGTGGTAACAGTAGTAAGCTGTTCTTCTGTTAACTTTGCACTCTCTCTTTTCTAGGTCTTAGTGAAATACTCAAGGTGCTTTACTTTTCATAGTCTGAAGACCTGTTATTCACATAATAAGATACTTGTATTTTCTAGTCTGACTACTGTTTTTTTTTTTAAAGTGCAAATAAATGGTCAAGAAAGGATAAGGTATTAAATGCACTTTGTTAAATTTGTAAAATACAGTAACTTCAGATTCCTTTTTATATAGATCTGTCAGATTCAATGTTGCTGATGAAAGGGAAGTCATATGCTTAAGAATAGATGGGAAGGCGACATAGGGATCCAGAGAAAGGAGCGATGGGGGAGTGCAGTTTGACAGCTCTGGTTTTGTGTTCCCAATCAGGTTTTGTGTGCCTATTACATTTGTAGTATTGACGCAACTGACCTGTTCCCTAAGCCATCACTGATTTGTCTGCAATGCTTGTTTGTAGAAGGAATATGGAACACCTGGGATAGCATAGTCAACATGGCCAAAACACAAGCTTCTGTAACGATCTCTTATTACAAACTTGCTATTTCCAGTAAACTAGATTTTTTCGTTTGTCTGAACAGGTACATGATAAGCCTTTTATAATTTTAAATGGGGTAAGAGTATCTGAACTAGCAAGGCCATACTGAAAGGGGTTAACATCCTTCATTGACGACAGTGAAAGTGAGACTTGTTAACACGTTGAGCATAAACAGATTTGATTAAATACTTAATGGCAGAAGCATTCCTAATTAAACAGGTAAGGTGAAGATTACATGGGAAATAGAGAAGGCAAGAGAAGATATTTTTAAATTTGTGAAAGTTACTATCAAAGTGCAGAAAAGGTGCTGGCATTCTTATGTTTCTACACTTTACTCACTTCCACTGTGCTAACTTACCCACTTGCTATTTTTGATCAACTTTTGATAGAGTTCTTATGTAGAGATAAACAACAAAAACATTTTCTGGTTATATAGGGCAAGATTTTCTGGTTTACAGCTTCCCAGCCAAGAACTGTTCTTTGGAAAGCCTATGGTAGAATTTTCCCTCCTCTGTCTGTCCTGCAGGAGCAGGGAAGTAGAAAAAGGTGTTCTTGGCTCACACGGTGCATGCTGCGGTGGTGATGCAAGCTAATAAATATGTTACACCTAGTTTTCAACTAGTAAGTGCCAAAATGTCTGATAATTGAGGCTGTAGTGCCTTTCCTGCAGAGATATCCAAACATTTGACATTGGTGTAAATAACTGTGTTACTCAAATACACATAGCAAGATGGTGTTTTATACTATTTTTTCAAAGGAATAAATGAAGACACAGAGCTGTAACAGACTGACAGAGCAAGAATAAAATCTAACATTATGCAGCAATTACAGAAAACAGTAGTCCTCTGTCTACTAGCCAGTTGCTTCAACTGGAAAGTAATGGGTTCATTTTAGTAACAACTGCAAGGAATTATTTTAATAACTCCTTGTAGTATCTTACAAGAAATTTACATATTGGGAGAGTAGAGAGGTTACTGTTTATAGCTAGGGTCGTAAACCCAAATAGAATGAAGCTGTCTGATGTGAGGTGTTTGCAGGAAGACGTGGATTTTGCAACCAGGAAGAGCAGTTGATTTTTTTTTTTTTTTCCTAGCAACACAGGAAAACTTCAGGCATATTAATAAAATAAATTTTAGGAGATTTTCTGTATTCCTAGTGAAAGCTGAATATGCATGCAGACTCTATGGCATATGGTCATTGTAATACTATAAATTTTCTTCTTTCACTTTGATAAAATGAAACATTTGAAAATTTTATTTTCTGCATTACACATTTTAAACATGGAAATAGAAGATCAAAATATTCCATTCACAAAGGTGAAGTCAGAATGTTTTGATGTTATTAAAGCTACTTTGTTTTCAAAACAGATTCCTGCTGAGGGTGTGAATGCTTGTTGAAGTGACATTTTCAGCTGTAAAAACACTGTTAGAAAATTTCACTCTAGATTTAATAGCAGTTGCTGTTTCTGTAGTCCATTAAATTCAATCCAACTGTAGGTGGTCATAGTTCTTGTCTTGAAATCTCTGTGTGCACATTAGAATTCAAAGATAGAGAATTAGAGAAAGAATATAGAAAATTAGAGAAGTATAACGTATTATATTAGTATTAGAGACAGAATATAGAGGAATGATGTTAGCACATACTCCTGACTTCCTGGCGAGAAAACACAAGTGAAAACATCTATCTGCGTACAATGGCCTGCTATTTGGTCAATGACTTAAGAAAATACTTTCTTCCCTTAAACTGCATTCTTTCCCCTCATCCCTAATGTCACAGATGGATGTACGTAACTTTGAGAATGGAGTTAAATATCTGACCTTGCAAAATCAATTTTTTTTAATTGCTTGGATTTTCCAATCCAGCAATACAAGACACCAGCTGCACAGTGAAAGCTAAAAGAAAGGACGTGGAATTCACCAGCTTTTAGCATGGACTGTCTCTAGCTCTTTGCTTTCATTTTCACCTGAAATTCAAGTTCACCTAGTTTTGAATGTCCCATTGCAATGTTGAATGTTCTGCTTGGTACTGAATATAAAGCTTTTAAGAATTCTTAGTTCTTGGACAGTATTGCTTATCAGCTCCACTATGTTTTCAGGCAAAGACCTATTTATGTCCAGTTCACATCCCTGTTGATTCCTTAACTCTGTGTGTCATAAACCCCTAGTTGCTCAGGATACATCTAGAAAGCTGCAACTTTGGTTTAAGCATTTCCCTCGCAAGATGGCAGCATTGCTTCAGGGAATAAAATCGCCTGCACCATTCAGGAGGTCTTGACGTTTTTAATATTTCCATTTTGACCAGTATGTGAGAGAAAGTGACAGATGTGTTCATTTCTGTTATCTGAATTTACATATCAACATCAGTCACTGGAATGGATGCATTTCATTCATTTGCTGCTATGTTTGCAGGCTTTGTAATGAAAATAAGTTACCAGGAGTGTAATGAGTTTTGTGGATTGTATTGGAATTACATCATTATTTTGACTCTTTGTCATTATTATAGTGACTCTAGTTAATACTGGAGTTGCATTTCTGAGACTTAAGCTGCAAGCCTGGAATTTGATTGTTTCAATTGCACAAAGCAGAAATATCTTTCAGGAATTCTAATTTCAGATTCATATATGTTTCCCTTCCTGTCCACTGAGTGCTTTTATTCTTTCAGGGCTTGATCCTACTCTCTCTGAACTCAATGGCTGAGTCAGAATTTTAGGATAAGATCTGTAAGGAGATAGGAACAGCAAATAAGAAAGGTGAATAAAATATTTTTTAATTTTTTTCATTATATAAATAATCTTGAATAATGAAAGAACTGCTGTTTGAAGCATTTGAAGCATTGACCTTCAGTTACCTCCAGGCAATCCCTTTATTTGATTTCAGGGCAGCACTGATTAACATCTAAAGGAATTAGGTCAAGTTTATTTCTGATTCTAAAAACAGGTCTACCACTTTGGCCTTACCCATAAGGAGTGAAAAGCTTCAAAGTACAGGAATTCTGCACAGGAGACTGTGTTGTCTTGGATGCAGATGAGCTTCCCAAGAATACAGTTAGATATTTTTTTCTTTCAATTATCATTTTGTCTGTGATTCAGATTTTACAGCATGAGATGTGAGTTGAAGGATAATATTTTCTAATTCACATTGTCATGTTATAAATCTGTTCAGGTATTCCACTTGGCAAAAATGCTAACGAGACCATTTTCTTTCTTAAATCAGGAAAGCATTTTCCATGATTGCCTGCAGAAATGTGTCTTTTATACTTAAAGTACTGAAGGAAATATACTTTGCTATCCTGAGTAGCAGTGGTTATTATTTCAAGGAAATATTGAGTGGTATGTTATAACACTTCAACAAAAAAAAGATTTAAGTCTCGTATTTTCATTTTCTCAAATATTTTATGCTGAGTGCACAGAAAAATGAGCTTGCCTTTCTTTTAGTTTCTCAAAATCCCGCATGCTAAGATATGGTTTTACTGAGAGGTGGTCACTTAGTTTGCTCTTCTAGGACTAAGGTAAGTTTAGTCTGCAAGTATAATTTACTACTAATCGCACAAGTCATTTGACTTACTGTTTAGAGATATAAAAATTCATATCTTCATACTTTCCCAAACTGGAATGTATGAATTGAGTATTTAATTTCTTCTTTAATGTTCCTAGAGATTTTTATTGGTGTGGTTTTGCTAATCTTCAGCGATTCACAGTGCAGCCTCCCAAAGAGTAACTTACCATTAGCATCCTTAACTTTTGTGGCTTTGAACATTGAACAGCAATTTTATAAAATTGCTGAAGGAAGAAAGCCATGGATATAAATGATGTTGAGAGAATGAAGTCATGCCATTGTGTGACGAAGAGTGCTGAATTCTGTTATTTCCTTCCTACCCCAGCATAGAGTCTTACTAAATAGAAGAAATCTACATGATGGTATCTTCATTTGTAGAGACTGGTGTCTCCACTTTAACATATCTTCTGCGATGTTGTAAGAACTGAACTGGAAAATGTGGATAGCAATGTGTGAGAGCTTCAGAAAAGTCAGTTCAAACACTGAAAGTTGTTTTGGCTCCTACAGGTCAGCACACCTCCATCATTCCAACTGTCTTTGGTTTAAAAAGAGAGGGAGTATGAATCTAACCTCCTTGTCACATAAACCCTGTGATATTCTCCATGAGCCCTCTGCTACTTGCCTCCTCACTCACTCATCCTGGCAGTAGAACAAGTCTGGCCTTAGCTGCTTCCAAAGGAAATTGAAAGACATTCTGCTTTAAAGAGGAAGACAGTTCAAGGGCTAGCCTGTAGCAGAAAATTGAGAGATTGTTTAAGGAAACTAAATAATTGAGGTTATTGGTGATGAAATGCAATATTGATCACATTCAACTCTAACTCACATCGTTAAAAGTCAGAAGCTATTTTTTTGGTAGACTCTGTGAATTGAATTTCTCCTCTTCCTAGTAGATGAGAATTCTTGTTATAAATGGGTCTCACTGGTTTAATCAGCAGTGACCATGCGTGTGGTTTTTTTATTCCAGAAGTATTGATATACATTATTTCTTTAGAAAGCATTTAAAATGTGTTTGGCTTTTACTATGTTTTTCAGGGCTATTTAGAAACATGCTTGAAAGACACTGGGGAATGAGTTACTCTTAACCTTTATAGTGGCACTTGTAAGACAAACACTAAACTTTTTTTGATGTAGATTTTATCACATGTTGATTCCATAAGCATTTGTGTCTACCTGACCCAAAAACAAATAGAAAATTTCATTTTTAAGAACTCAAAAGTCAGTACTTTTCAGACATGCTTAATAGAAAGCAGAAAAAGAAAGAAGAGAGATAATGTTATTGCCTCTAAGTATTCAGAGAACATAATAGAAAAGCATGTAACAAGGACAATATGCATCTCGAATGGTTTAATGAAATGCTGAATTTTGGTTTTATTCTCATTTTTAGTATGGCCTATTTATTTGCAGTCCTAGAATAATATGCATTCAAGTTGATATTATGATTCATATATGCAATTATCATAGGATAGCTTTGTTGTTGTTTGCCACTCTTGAAAGCTGTGTTGATTGAATAAAAATTGTCAGAAGTCATGTACAAAGAACAAGGAGCATCTCATTTTTCAATACCTCATTTCAGTCATGAAAGTATTTGCAAAGGTAATGTTTAATATGGACAGATTACCAATATTTGCTTCTTACTCAGAAACACTGAAATGTTCTGCTTCAAATTCCCATCCTATTTTACTTCTTCCTGCTTTAAGATTTATGTTGGCATTACAGGGATAGGCAGAGATGAACATTTAAATTTTGGTTGGTTCATATCCTGATAAAGGGGCACCATTAGAAAATAGATTCTTCAAGAGCATACCTTATGTTGTAATGTTCATAAAAATGCTTTTCTGTAGCTGAGTACTGCTCAAAATCATTGGGTGGGACTGCATGTGGCTTCTATTTTACTGCAAGTAAGAGATATTGAACCTCCAAACTTTTACTTAAAGTTTCTATATATTATATATTAAAGTTTCTATATATTATATATATATTATATAATGCCAATGTGTCAAAAGAAAACTTACTCTGAAATGGATAAGTAGACTCTATTGGGTTTCTGTGGCAAGGTTTTGGTAGCAGGGGGGTTACAGGGGTGGTTTCTGTGAGAAGCTGCTGGAAGCTTCCCCTGTGTCCGACAGAGCCAATGCCAGCCGG
>JANZLQ010000022.1:18505347-18525829 GCA_026212715.1 Elanus axillaris | reverse complement strand
GGACCTCCATGGACTGCAGGGGCACAGCCTGCCTCACCATGGTCTTCCCCACAGGCTGCAGGGGAATCTCTGCTCCGGCGCCTGGAGCATTTCCTCCCCTCCTTCTGCACTGACCTTGGTGTCTGCGGAGTTGTTTCTCTTACATGTTCTCACTTCCCGGCTGCCGTTTCTCCCCCCGTTCCCCAACTTTTTTCCCTTCTTAAAAATGTTATCACAGAGGCGTTACCACTATCGCTGATGGGCTCAGCCTTGGCTGGCGGCGGGTCCATCTTAGAGCCGGCTGGCATTGGCTCTGTCGGACACAGGGGAAGCTTCCAGCAGCTTCTCACAGAAGCTGCCCCTGTAACCCCCCCGCTACCAAAACCTTGCCACAGGAACCCAATACAGGAACTGATGATCAGCCAGAAGGGAAGACCTCATTTATATGAGAAGCAGTAGCACAAACTAACACCTGCCTTGACAGAATTTTAGCACCAAATTCTTCAGTCTCACATGAGTGCGCAGGCATGCGGTGTGAGAGCAGAGGCAGCAGAAGCAACAGTGTTGAATACTTGGTGAAATGGTGGAAGGGCAAAGCAGAACTGCAGTCCTACTGCCTGGGAGCATGGAGCCCACCTGAGAGAGTGCAGCGTGATAGAAGTTGCTTTCTTCTAGTCTTTTTGGAAGAGATGGATTAGGGGCAAAAAAGAGTTAAATATTTCTCAGCTATTTCCCTGGAAAACAAGAGAAGTAGTTTTATTTGACTTACCTACAGAAAAACTATACCTGGGCATTAATAGATGCATTACTTTAAACACACGTGAACTAGAATCGCTACAATATATTCTGAAAGTACAGCTTGCAGCAAGTGTAGATTCTGTGTATAGATGCAGAAAAGGATGCAATTCTTGAACCTGTTTTATTGCTTTCATCTTTGATGATGTGACATTAGAAAGAAATGTGGTATCATAGAAATATTTTTTTTGTAATAAATGACTACATCAGAAGTATTTATGAGGTAAAGCTGAAAGATAAGTATGGACTCAGAGCAAGAAGACTCTTCAGAGAAAATGTGTAGCAGATGTTTAATGTATACTATGATATGACACAGACATTTTTCTTGTTTCCTATTTCAAAATATATGAATAAAATAACATATGCTGAATCAGGTAGGAATAAACTGCTAGTGCTATACAGCTGTCCTTGCTGAAGGATAGCCTTTATCTCACGTAATTACATTTACAGTTGTATTACAATAGAGCTGTGTACTAATGGGATGATTTGGTCATAAATCCAAAAGCCATATTGAGGCTGTTATAATGTTGAGGGTGTCTTGCGTAGGTCTCCTTGGTGCACTTTCTGGTCACCATTTGGAATGAAGCCAACTAGATGCAAATCAGCTTTTGTGGGAATAAAAGCCTAATCTGTGTAGGGGTCACACTCCAGTGTAAAATATGTATGGATTTATCAGTGGGAATCATTACCAACATACCTTACTTCTTCTTTTTGCCTCATTATGTGTACTAACTCAAGTGGAAAATCAAGTGACAGATTAATGCTATGCATTTGTAAAACCCCTTTGAGAGGAGCAGACACTGTTGGCCATAAATTTAAACCTTTGAAGAGGTTAAAATGGGTGAAGGTGAAACAAATATTATTGTGCTTATCAATGTACTACTGTATTCTACAGGGCTTGATTCTCTTCGCCCTTGAAGTCAATTGCAAGGCTCATATTAACATTAATGGGAGCAGGCTTGGCCAATTTGTGATCTATAGAGGGGCTACACAGAGAGAGCTCTTCAGTGTTTCAGTTAAGTACAGAAAAAGAAATTAAAAAAAAACACCACAAACAACCTACATGTTATTTCCAAAGCATGGTACTGAAATCTGTTTTAGAATTAAAAGGGGCTAGGAAGAGGGTTGTTGATATTCTGTTTATTCCTGCAAAATAAGTCATCTTAGTGGGGAGAGGTGAGTTTTTATAGCTGGCCTGGGTGCACTGTTACCATGGTGAGTTGCAAACAATTCCTGTCTGGATTCTGGTGGGTTTTGTACACTTGCTAAAGTTAACACTGTTACTGAGTGAATTATTTAGTTCAGATTTCCTGGCTTGTAACTTGCTGGTTGCAGAATTCTGGCACCAGAGACTGAATGGTTGGCTCCTGATAAAGCAGTTTGAGATAGTGTCCTATCCTTAAATAAGCATCCTCTGGAAGGTGTGAAATGTACCAAATACGGGAAATGGAAAAGAGCCTCTGGCATTCCATGAGATTTTTGAGTGTTCCTAACTGCTTGCCAAGGCTCATTCAAAATAAATTGGATGGGTTACTTTTTAATAGTTCATGGGCAGTGACCCATATAAGAAAAACTTCTTAAGAAATCATCAGTGTTTGGTTTAAAATTTAAGTACTTCACTTGTGTTACTTATCTTAAAGGATTTTTGGAAAAGGACCTGCTACAAACAGATTATTAAGCACATTGTAAATTTATATTTGCTGCCTTCTTGCTATCACTTAGCTGTTTCAGGTGGGACAGACCAACCAGGTAAGGTTTGAGCCTCTGTTGTTGGAGAGAGGAACCAGGATATGAGCTGAAGGGCATTAATCCACAAAGATGCAATGAAATATGGAAAACAGGAGTTGTCCATACAAGGATGAAAGCTGGAGGCAATGAACTGTAATGTTTATCTGTTCTAGGACTGGAAGCAGGCCGACAGAACAAAAATCTAATTTGGAAAATGACTGGCCACATCTCGGATTCTGGGTTAATGTACAGACTCCAATCCCTAAGAGAAATCTGGAAGTCAGCTCTCTAGGCTGGCAGGATATCCAGCCTGAAATGCAGTGGATTTGCAAATAGTAGTGAACTTTGTAGAGCTGTTTAGTTTTGGTTTATTGTTGGTGGATTTTTTACTGTCCTTACAGATGAAAGAACAATACATACATCATCCTGTTCATTATGTAGGATGTTCTGTGTCATTTGGACTTGGAGAAGTGCTGGATTTGAGACAGATCTGTGGAATGATCTACTTTATCTCACGGTGTTCCCTTTGGTCTCACCTGCCCCCACGGCAGTGTGGAAAAAATGAGTTCTGACTCCAATGTTTGTATGGTTCAGGTTGGAAATGGATTAATGACAGACTCCAGTAACTGGCTCTTTAGGACTTGAAAGTGGGTGCCTCTTTAGGACTTGAAAGTGGGAAGAAAACAAACAGTTTGTCACCAAAGTTTATGGCTAATAGGCTCTTGATATGGTGAGGAAGCAGGTATGTAAGTGAAATAGTACATCTTCATTGTATATAACATTGTCTGGATAGATGGCTCTTTAATTGTATGTCCTACGTTATTATAGGCAAGGAAGTCCTGAATTCAGATTTTCATATCTTTATATAATATAGAATGGTGTAGGATTTTTCTTACTTTTTTTTGTAGGCAAAAGTGCACATGTTCTCCCAGAGTAAAATATTTAGGATATTATAAATAACTTCTCAGCAATGCATAGTTGTTTGCATTAAAATGGAACTATGCAGGTAATGAATGTTGACTTGGAATTGCAGCCAGTATGGTAATGAAATAAAGCCCCATTATATACAAGTAATTTGCAAATTGAGGTTGTTTTCAATTAAATAATAATCTCCCTGGCTGATCTGAGGAAAGAGGCATGTCAGTCAATCAAGTAGGAAGGAGGACTTTCAAACAAATGTAAACTAACATCAGTGTTAAATTATGGATTAATTCCATATATACATAGCAGTAAATCCCCCCTAGTAGACAGCTGTCAAGACTGCTTAGGAAATGTTGGTTATAAGGAGATCTCTATAGGCTTGGTTTCCTTTTTATTTGCTACAACATCTATTTTAAATATGATAGTTCTGCTCTTGTTCTACTTTTGGGAAAGCTATAAGTAATTCTTTCTGTGTAAATTCCAACAGTTTATTGTGATGCTTGTGTTAGTCAAATATACTTGTAATTAACTACAGGTTATTCAGATGCTAAATAATGCATGTACTGAGCAGCTTCTACATCAGTTTTGACTTTCTTAACTAGAGCCTTACAAAAGAGTAGGCATAAGTCATATTTGAAAGAAGATTCATCCAGTGTATCAGTAGAGTTTTAGTAAATGAGTATTTTTACCTGAAGGAGATGTAGAACCAAAATGCATCACAAACCTCTGTAAACCAAGAGTGTTTCGCCTCCTCTGTATAATCCTGGTTGTGTTCTGCTGTTGAGTTTTAAGCTGATGTTTTGTTGCCACTGGGTTTCCTCTGACAGAAGTTTTGACCAGGGATCTGTATAAATGTATAACTGAGCATCTGGTCTGTTTCTTTACCTCCCTTAATTAAAATCAAATCTATTTGTTAGAAAACATTATGGAAAACCTAGAGGCACCAAATGGGAGCCCCCAATACAGAAACTCAGTGCAACCCTCTGGAAATGTTGAAGCTCAAAACAGTGAAAATCTCTGCAGCTATGGCAAAGCAGAGTATCACAGAACAGCAGAGTCACCCTGACAGGTCAGTCATTTGCAAGTAGATGTAAGTAGAGCCTGAATTCTCTTATTTTGCCAACTGGATCCAGTAAAGTGTTTTATTTTCCAAATAGAAATTTATCCCTTGACGTGGTTGATCAAATATACCAGTCAAATGACTACTCAAACAAGTACTTAACTGTTCTTTTTCAGTAACTGTGGCTTTTGCAAAATTTCTGTTCTCTCTACACTTTTCCCTAAGTATGACATCATAATAATGGTAAAAATTTTGATCAAATGAGAGCACTACAAAACTGAGTGTATAGTATGGGTTCCATAAGCCATTAGTGAATAGAACATGAATTTGGCTTCCTGCTAAAACATACCAGTCTCTCCATAACTGTAGAAATGCTCATATGTTTGCTAGCCTTGGCTTCTCCCTGCCTCACTATTTATGGAGTCACTTATGCCTCCAAACAGAGTGTTTAAAATGCCACTAAATCAGAACACCTGTTTGGCCACACCAGTGGTAGCACAGAGGCAAGTAACTTTATAGGTGTGACAATGGAGCAATGGGGCTGTAATCCTTTTTCCAGTAAGGATATTACATTGTACAATTGCCTGTGAATTACTGGAAGACGGCTTAACGTTACCTCTTCTTTTTACAATATAAGTCAGACGCCTGGCACTGGCTGGGTGTCCCCTGCAAGGCTGCTCTCTGTTCCAGTGGTTCTCCTGTGCAACTGGCTGTAAATGGGATGTGATGTTTCTTCAGTCACACACCTTTTCTCTTGGCATTGAACAGTATAGCTGAGAGGCACAGGTGGAAAAGCAATTTGCTTATTGCCAGAGGAAGCTCCAAAATGCAAAAAGGCTGAGCTAGGTGATTCACTAGGTGATTCACATTTCTTTTCCCTAAATGGCTGCCATCATCATGTCAGGGTCCAGGGTTAGGGTACTGAATCGTCTGCCTGTGCTCAAGGTGGACCTAGCCTGGGATTACAGTGTTCTTGTGTTAGTCTGAAGTTCCAAACTTAGGATTTATCTCTTTCCTTTAGACTTCTGTTCTTTGAAAACTGATCATAAAGCAAGAACATTAACTCTGTGAAAATTAGTGTTGTTTGGAGTGTTTGCTTAAATCAGTATCTGAATGGTAAAGCTGAGAGGCTGGTATGTCATGTGTTTGGTCAGTTCAGTTTGAAGTGGGGATGATATCACTGAGTATGATATAAATTGAGGTTATGGCTGAAGTGTGGAGAGTTAGGGAAAAACTCAGTTAAACTTCAAACATTTTTTTCTTTCTGTATATGAATGTGTATATCCTTTAAATATTATATAGATGTTCCATATTATAATTGTCAAGGATGACCATTGCTAACCATTCATCTTTTGCTTCCTTTCATATAATATAAGAAAAAATTGCTAAAATTACACTTTAAATTATTAATCTGAGACTAGATGGCCAAACAGTTCGTTTTCCTGTCTTGTGCCTGAGCTTCATACTCTGACAGAAAGACAGGTGGCCTAGAACTGCTGTGATGAAGGAAGCATAATCAGAGGCAAGGGGTCAGTTACGGTGAAATTAGATAGACAAATAATCACCAGTTTAAGGATATGTTGAAATGAACAGCACAGTTTTGCACACAATTGAAAGGGGTCAGAATCTAACTTACAGGTCTGATTCAAAGCTTGCTGAGGTCAATGGAAACCTCTCTGTTAAGTTAGTAGGGTTTGGATCATATCTTAAAAAAAAAGTGCTGAGAGTGCTAAGGTTAAATGAGAGAAATAAAAGTTTTCGCAGGATACATCTACTTTTTATATATTTATAATTGAAACAGGAAAAAACTGTTTATGAGAGTGATAGACTCTCTGTTATGCTTCCATGTTATTTCAAAATACAGTGAGCTTAATGAGCAAAGATGTAAGATTATTCATTACCTGCTGTTATACAATAAATGGAGGTGCATGTTTGCCCCAGGGATCTGCCATGAATAGTAGTTTTGAGAAGATGTCCCCTGCAAGAATGTCCTTTCCAGTACAGAATGAACCAAAAGTACTGTTGGAATTATTTAGCCCATTGAATATACAATCCTGTAGCTATCCTCTGGCTAAAACCACAGGATTACGTTTTCTGCTGATGAAAATGTATGCTGCTCCACTGACACTAGTGAGCTGTATCATCACATTCTGCAAAGAACTGGGTCTGGTTTTAGTTGCTGCTGCTGCTTAGTTGTAAAGATCCCACTCTGAACCTAGGTTTATTTGTCATACATGCTGAAGAAAATGAACAGTAAGATGAATGCAATGAAAGGCACTATACCAAACAATAATTAATGCTAGTCTGCATCAGTTTGCCTTACAAAAGAAAAGTTGTCCTTAAATCAAGCACCAGAAATCAGATCCATTTAAAAGAAGGAAAAATAGTCCATTTTGATTTTGCTCTTTTGCAGCAAAATAGAAATTTTAATGCTTTTATAATCTCAGGCTAAGATAGACTTTGGTAAGTATAATGGGACATCGGTGCATTTAGTTCTGCTGTTAGTAAGAGTAAATTGTATAGCTGTCAAGTTCTAGCACGTCTATGAAGTGCTGAGTAAAAACATTGCTGGGAGTGATGAAATTGGTGTGTCAAGGGAGAGGGAAGAATGCAGATCCATCAAGTGAACTTGTTAAAATTTTGAAGCAAGTTTAAAACAGTGCAGATGCCTTGACCATCTGCTGAGGAGTATGTGTGGACATAATTGCACAGAACAACTGTCATTTCATTGTAAAAAAAACCCCACCACCTCATATTACAGGAGGTATGCAGGCAAAGGAAGCGGCTTCTCCCTCCCTCCAAAACCCATGCCCTTGAAATAGCTGTATGTTCTTTGTTTAACACTCAGTTCCAAGCTATCTGATTTAGTCGTGGCTCTTCTGTTATGTGTAAGGATTTACATCTAGCCTGTCCTTTAGAAGTTGGAGCGTCTTGCTGTTTAGCATGCCTGAACCGTACATCAGAGTTTATCACAAAAGTACTGAGATACTCTTAACTGTAATGATGCTCCCAGGGCTTTGTTCTTTTGGCTTATATTGCTAGAACCTTTGGCAGAATTATATCTTTGCATTACGTGGCTACTTGTCCATTGTTTTTATTACAGAAAAAAAGAGTGTGATCTTAGATCATGGGAGTATTGCTATCCCTTTCAGGGCATGTCAGAGCTGTAGAAGTCACAGAGATGTATTCATAAATAGGTAAGATTTAATAGAATGTAATGAAGGCAGTGGACATTATCTTATGCTCAACTAGACCTTAATGGACAATTTTAAGTACTTAATTTACTGCAGCCACTTGTGAATTTTCAACCACCATTTTAAAGGAGGGATTTTTCACTTCAGCTTCCTAAGCACAGACACAGTTTTAGGTAGAAGCTCAGTTTTTATGTGGTAGGAATAAAAAGTAAATATCCCATGACTGGCCTCTGTCAATTGATTAAAAGTTTCTGAGCATGGGACATTTGCTGTGAATTGTTCCCAGTTGTGGGGTTTGTCATGGTGCCTTTGCTTATTTGTAATTTGTATAATGAAAAAAATAGAGACATGGGTGTCTCACACAGACTTGCATCTATTACATTTCTGTTACTTGGGTGACAAATTTTGGTCTCTATATTTTTCTTTCCTCTGGAATAGAACATGTATTTGCAGAGACTGATTTTTTTCAAAAGCAGATCCATTGTAAACATAGGAATTAAAAAACTAAATGTTTAGAGAAAAAATGATAGAGCTGAAGAAAATGTCTGGGCTCACCCGGAGAGAAATGTTTAGGGTTTCTTTATACTACTGTCTTAGCAGTTTTTGCCAGTGTTACTTCAGCTTTAATCCATATGATTTTATCAATTTGACTTTAGCTTACTAAAACAGAAATATAGATAGACAGATACATAAATTCTAAAATCATCAAACCATTTCTCCCAAGATTCAGAAGTGAGTCAAGAAGCCAGCGACCTAAGGCTCCTTTTTCTCCATAGTTTTCTTTTCCTTATTTTATTTGTGTAGTCATTGTCTTTTTGCAGCTGGCTGTTAAAAAGTTGAAATATTTTAATACTTTCTGAAACAATGAGAACTTATTTAAATATTGTATGTTTAATATTATTATTGCTTTTTTTTGATCTTACTGAATTAACATTTTCTGTAATGTGCTAAAGGAAGACAAACAGTGAATGCAGAAAAAATTATAGTCAGGCTTGTTCTCAAGGCAGATGTCTCATAATACCAGTGACATGGGCCCTTGTAACAAGAGGCTAGTTCCAGTAATTGAGCTTTCTGTTCAGAGGTTTTTTTTAATGACGGTACTCTTTTAGGAAGGAAAGGAGCAACGTTTGCTTCCTTTGCACCATATTTGTGGCTGCATTGCTAATATAAACTGGCAATGGCTCTTGGTGCATTCTGCTGGCCTTTGTCCTCAGACATCATGTGGGATGCAACAGGTAAGCTTTTAAGGTAATACGCAGGGTTTTACCATGTGAATGAAGCTTTTTGTTTCTCCAAAACCCTTCCAGCCATGAAAACTTTCCAATAGGTATCTGGAAAAGCCAAAATAAGCAATTGCAGTTCCTGCAGAAGGTAGAACAGAAATGAGAAAAAGAAAAATCACTACTGGCTGCCCGGTAAAGCCAATATACATTGATTCAGGCACTTGAATATCTGGCTGTCACTTTATGCACCTTTGTTGAACATGTAGATCTGCAGACCCCACATTGAGCACTGCTTAACTGTGAGGGTATGTTTTGCTTGTGACTGTTCCAAGGCACTTGAAGTGCGTCAGAAGTGTTGGCATGCTCACTCATGAGCTCTGGCCATTCCTGCTGGGGATATTTAAAAGGTTATTTTTCCCAGCTCTTCACCAGAAGCTGCTGGGAGCCTGTGCAGCTCAGGTGGCAGAAGGGCCATGTGTGGGCTTCTGCGCTGCTGCCAATCCTAGCCTGAATAATTAAGTTATTTAGACCACCATTGTTGATATTATATATTAAAATACTGGCCTGGGAGCCGCAACAGTTGGGAGATCAAATTTTCACAGCCCCTGTGAAACTGAAGTGATGTAGAGACCGCAGTTCCCAATTATGTCAGCCAAAATGGAAGGACTGCAAATTGGTGCCACAGATCAAAAATTTTCTTTTGAGTGTCAGAGCAAGATTCATGAAGAACTGCTCTCTTAAGGAAGCTCAGTCCAGGAATTCTTAAGGAGTCTGGGCTGCTGAGAGCTGGGACTTTGTTACTTGAGGTATTGTGCTGTACAAACAGATGCTCAGACTGGTACAAGTTTGGAGATAGCGTGTGACTGTCCCTCCTCTTGAATTTTAGTAGAGCAACAGTAATCTGCCTCTCCTTCTCCTCTATGAGTTAAATGTAGTGTAATTAACTGACTTGAATATTGTGAATTTTTTGTTCTCTGAATTATCTGAGTTTAGAAGTTGGATGCAGTGAAACACTTACTGCTGAAGAAATTAAAGAATGAGTAAAATGGAGAATCCTTAGTGATGTGCTGCATGGAGCACTGTGGAAACAAAGGGTCCCTATGGGTTGATCCATGTAATGCTTCCTCTGGGAACTTTTTCAAGGAAATGGAATTAGTGTGGAACCATTGTGGAAAAAAATATTTTATAAATTAATTGTAATGTGCATCATCCTTGTAGATCAGTAAAACACTGAAAAACTTGCCTGTAGGGTCTGTTTCATCATACTTACACATAATAATGTGTTAAATGAAGCTAAAATAATCTACAAAGATGTTTGTGACATTTAATCTTATTTAACATTCAAGAAAATTTTAGAAGGAAGTGCAAAAATCTCTGTTTGTATTAAAAATCTTGAGACAAATTTGCCTACATGTATAAACAGTCTCTGGGGCCTTGGGAGCGATATAGTTTGAATCCTCTCTCTTTTCATTTTCTGCTTTGTACATCTCCATTCATACGTACTCATCCCTTAAAGATCATTTGTATGCCATTTTAAACTGGTCATTTAGATGCAGGTGAACTGCTGTAGTACAGGGATGTTTGGAATTTGTGTTAAGCATTGGAAGAGGCTCGATAAGGATCTTGATTTATCCATTAGGTTGTCAATATTTTTTTGTGAAAATGGGAATTTTTCAGAAGGTTTTACTAAAAGCAGTTTTCCCACTGTCTTGAACAGCTCCAAATACCACATTTGTAGTTCACAACATACCTAGGGTAGGAAATGTATTTCATGCTTGAAATACTCATTGTCACCATGTGCAGAGCCAGATGCAGCTCCAGTCTAAATGGGAAAATATGTATCCACACCTGTATCTTGTCTTGTGACCACAGGCTGTACTCCTTGATGGAAAGGGAGAGGATGCAAAGTTTGCCTGTAGCACTCTCTGAGAAGTTTCTGCCTGATCGTATCACTCAGTCATGGGCCAGGTTAGAGAGACATCTTCATTTCTGACTTCCAGGTTGCATCTTGTTTTTTAAGTAGTTAGGCAGTTAGTTCATATTTTATAACTTTTTTTCATTTACTTCTTTCTGAAAACCCTTTCCAACGTCAAAATGAGCTCATTTATGCTTTCAGTCCTCATTCTTTAGATTCCTAGAGTACCATCTTTATCAAAAAAGAGAAAATATGCTCTGGAAAGGTCTGCTCTGATTGTTAACAGCAAAGATCTCTAACACAGACTGTATGTCAACTGCTTAATAAGGGTGTTTTATACCGTCTCTGGAACATTATTTGCTGGTCACCCTTGGAGATACTGTACCAGCTGGATTGTAATTCAAATATTGTACCTAAATTGTGTTTCTAGTTCTAAGATACATCTTGTTAATTCTTCCATTCCTAGTATAGAAGCAGGGAGGAAGCCTTTGAATCTGGTCCAACATAATTTAAAAAAAAAAAAGTCTTTCTCTAGTCACTGCTCCAGAATTATTTCAGTTTTCTTTGTACTGCTAATGATGACCAAAATCTGTGTGAAGACTTGCCTTTTTTTTTTCCACTTCTGGTTAAAACTGTATTTAGAGACCATGTTTAATACATCAGTGTGTTCTGTATTTATAGCTCTTAACTATGGCATCGCTCCAAGTTCTATTTTGGGACAGCTTTTGTTCAGTTTCTGTGTGGTGCTCTTTTTTTTTTTCCTCAGTGCAGTGGGAGCTTATGTTTCTCTGCTGGTATTATAAGTCTTATTTTAAACTTCCCGTAAAACCTCAGAACTCAGATGATGTATCCTTATCATTATGGTGATTGTCTGACATTGTTGAATAACTGCATCTTTTAATGTTTAGAAGCTAAAGCTGCTTATCAGGCTTTTTGGTCTAAACTTTCTTCTTATGTTCATCTTTTAAGAAATGATACCTTTCTACTCCCAGGAGGTAAAGATGGCATATTTTTATCTAACATACATACCAGAAACTTGCTGATGAGGTTGTGGTATGTATGTTTGTGCCTTCTCACAGGGATTATTTTTGAGCTAGAGGTTTCCAGATCAAGTTACAGAATAGGCTCCAGATGGTCTGGAATCCTTCTTTAACAATCTATAGCTAATTAAACATTCAGAAAAAACTACTCTGTTTTTAAAACTGAGCACAGTCTTTCAGAAAAGCAGCATAATGATTTTTAGCTTTACTTTCCATAATTAATTTCTTCTGTTTCATTACTTAGTGTTTTTCATTTCTGGACCTTAAATCTGTTTTAGTAGTCTCTTTTCTCCTATGGTGCAGGGGCTGCTAGGTGCCTTGTGTCTTTTCAGTCAATAAAATAAATGAATAATATCTTTGTGGGCTATAGATTTTTGTTTTTCTAAGTTACTACTAAGGGGAGTAGAGTAAGATTGTGCTGTGGCCTACACTTGCAGCAATCTCTACTTGCCAATCAAATTCATGGAACAAAAGAAAGGGAGGTGGATTTGTGCATCATGCTACAGAAGGTGATGTAGATTGTGAAAGCGGCATTCATTTACTTTCATGGGCCTGATTTTAGGGTGAAAGGTAATTCAGCTATGTGCTGGCTTGGACTAAGCAGTGTCTTTTTTGTATCTGAATGCAAAGAGTACAGTAGAGTTAGTACAGATAGTCTTTCTGACTACCTGTAGTCAGAGACACACATGAAAGAATAAACACTTGCACTCACCTCTATGGAGAGCAGATCCTGCTTCTTAATGAATAGGCTCAAACCAGGGTTCCCAATGAGATTTTTCCATCACACAGTCAAATCAGAATTAAGTATTATCCATTGTTTATTAAACAGCAGAAGGTATTAAACAATGAAGATTATTTTTTCCACTCTGGAAGCATTGTTATAGAAGTGTTTCCTTACTCTCTAGAACTGAGGGGCCACAACGTTGTGGAAATATTTCAATAGTGCAGAAATAGGCAAATATCAGTAAAAGTTAATAGACATTCTGTCATGCCCCAAGATTGCTCATAGCGCTATCACTTTTGTAACTCCTTAAACAAAGTTTGACTCAGATTAACTCTAGATCTGATTCAATAAAACATTATTAGGCTTCTGTGACAGAGTCAGGACCGGGCTTATTATATATTTTGCTGATCAGAAGCCAGCATATTCTTCAGTTAAGTTAAGCTTCAGAAACAGATACTGGATCCATATTATCCTGCAGATTTTCCATAGGAATAGTTAGGTGAGTTAAGAAAATAGCTACTGAATGTCTTTACAATGAAGTACTAATATTCAAAAGCCTGCGGAATGATTGGTACATAGCACATTCTTCTGGAAACTCATGTCTCTATGAGATTTTGCTGAAGGTTGAAACATGGTATGCTCTGGGAATAACACTGTAGTTTTGAAACAAGTTAGGTACGCGATCATCCCTCTAAACATTATCTTAAGGCATTCTGGTAACATTCAGAAATACTCTTGCTACCAAGATTTCTGTTGAATAAGTATCTGATACCAGTATGAACTATTCCTGCTGAACCAATATTAGGTGTTGTGTGATAGAGTTAGAAAATGGTACAGAAGGACACCATGATGTCCGGAAGATCTCTAACACTGCGACAATTTAGTGTCACTGCCACTGACATTAATGGTGACATTAGCAGAAACAGACAGCGTTAAATGAAAATAAAGGAGAGGAATTTTGAGGTTTGTTTTGGAATGCAGTGTACCTAGGACATCCAAATAACTTCTAGAAATATCAATAAGGTCCCACTGGACCTACCTTTTTGGAAAAGCATGTAAACATGTATTTGATTCTGAACACAATGTTACTGCTGGCTTCCCTTATACTGCCTGTCTTTCTGAAGTTAAGCATGTGTATCTGTGTTTTAAAGAAGTGAGGCTTAAAGAAAAATCCCGTGCAAGTCATTGAGATAGGTAGGTGCTGTCTTGAAAATATTTTTCCTTCACAGTTGATAAAAGGAAATAAATTGACATAGCAGTCCAAGGTGTAAAGGTTTCACATTGTTACATGTATATTTACTCATTTATCAAGGTCAGATAAATCACATCTAAAAAAATATTTATTAATTACTTTTAAAATGCCTTAATATATGAAAAATTATATGCCTTATAAATGTGAAAGTAAAGTTGTGTAGGGTTGGGTTTTTTTTTCTATAGTACTTCAGTTCTAGAGGCCTATGGGCCACTGTATGGCAAAGAAAAGAAGTTAGCTGTCAACACAGTCTGTTGTAGGATCTGATTTAAAGCATCTTTAAGTCACTGGGAGGCTTTCTGTTGACTTGGGAGTTCAGGGGCTACATGCTGTTCTGGGACTTCTTTCAGGTTTGACTGTGAGAGTGTACTTATTTAACTGGAAGAAAAGAGAAGTTTGAGAGTAACCAGAGGCAAATTCAGACATATATAGAAATATGCAGTGTATTGTTTTCAATGTAATTGAATGCTAGCTGGACTTCATAAAGTTTCTGGACTGTTCAAGTTATGACATTGCAGTTGAGTTGCTTTTTAATTAAAAATTTAATGTATGTAACGTCTTAAAACTAGTTGGGTGAGATCTGAAAGTTTATGACTCTTTAGGCTACAGCAAATTTTAATCATTGATCTCTGGAACAAATTCTGTTGTAAATAAAACATCGCAGTGATATATTATGAAGGCAGAAAAACTTTTTACTGTGGCACAGCACTACTGAAAGTAATCTTTTGTTTTTAATAGAATGGGTTTTCTCCCTACTCAAAGGAAGCATGTGAAAAACTTTCCATTGGATCTTGGAGTACAGTCAGCAAATGGCTCTCTGGGATATGAAGTGCTGGAAAAGCATTATGGCTACAGGCAAGCAGGGTAGGCTTCTCAGTTAATCTCTGGATGTTAGGAACCAGTGCGCAGGATTTACTGCATCAGATACATGGTAATCATTGAGGAAGGATAGAACAGACAAACAGCAGTGCAATGTGTTGTGTTGATTGCAGTCATCGGACTGTTTGTCTTTAGGAACCAGAAAGGGGACTTAAGGGCAGGCAGAAACGAGGAATTTCACTTTTGTAATCCATCTTCTTTTCATTGTCACCATACATGTCAAGAAAAACTGTGATAGTCAGGGGATTTGTGGGGGGGAAAAGAACAGAAATGGAAACATCTTTTGGTCTCCAGGTCCCAGATAGGCCAGAGATAAAGCTAGGAGAGCTAGAACAATGTCTGTTAAGAGAAAAAGGAGAGAGAGATATTTCTGAAACTGAGAAGTCTGCTTCAACATGCTGCATTGCTTATCCAGTCCAGACCTAACTTATTGTTCATATTGATTGTAAATCAACATCCTGCATGTCAATGCACGTGTAATAACTGATTTCCAAATAAAGGCTTGCTTTTTTCTGTACTCCTACAGGTGTACAAATACACTTTAGGTGTACAATGATAGCTGGTCTCCCAATTTACAAATGCAATTATCTCCAGTGCTTATTTTTAACCCTTATGATTAACGGGGGCTTATAAGAGAGATGAGACAGACATTTTAGTATGGCTTGTTGCAGTAGGACAGAGGGTAATGGTTTTAAACTGAAAGAGGGTAGATTCAGACTAGATATAAGGAAGAAATGTTTTACGATGAGTCTGGTGAAACACTGGAACAGGTTGCCCAGAGAGGTGGGCCTGAAAGCATTCAAGGTCAGGTTGGATGGGGCTTTGAGCAACCTGATCTAGTTGAAGATGTCCCTGTTTGCTGTGGGATGGTTGGACTAGATGACCTTTAATGGTCCCTTCCAACCCAAATTATTCTACGGTTCTCACAGGTAAACCCCACAGCAATACTTAAAAGTGTGTAGTTGCTGGAAGGGTTGGTTGGTTGTTACTGCAATGTAAATGCTTAGCTATAAGTTAAGGATTTTAAGAATTGGGCCTTAACTACTATGAACCTGTAGGCCTTCCACATGGTAGACCTGTAGCATGAGTTAGCAGAACGTATGTCTCCAAAATACAGTAAATTTGTACAGATATACCTACAGCTCTAACTCAGGTGAGTTTCACTAAGGTAAGTGCATTCAAAAGGAAATAACAGAAAGTCAAGTTTCTGGATAAGTGTTTAAATTAATTTTGCTTGCCAGAAGTCATTAATTACACTAGACTTTATTATCAGGTGATCCACATTTCCTTCATGTTTATATTTGTACTATGTTTATGTGCAACTGAAAAGGCCTTAGTATTAGATTTGCAGTGTGTAATGCTAATGAGTCTTATGAGAAAACATATAAATTTATATCATGTAAAATGATTTTGAAGCTGGAAAAAAGGTCTCAGGAATTACTGGTAAAAACTGCAGACAGGGATGTTTGTTAGTAAAACTTACCTTCCTGGAGGTGTTGAAATACTGCTGTATGGGCTGGGGTATTCCAGTAAATCTTAGTGAGTCTGAGAGTCAGAAGCTTTACTGTTGTGCGATGCTCTTGCAATGAATCTTGTCATCTGTAAATCCAAATTCTTTCTTTTAAAGGTCAAAACTGCCAGGAAGCATTGGCACACCTGGTATTAACTTTCATTATTTCCATTGGCATTGAAAGAGGAGATACAAATCACCAAGTGTTTCCAAAATTAGATGCAGTCTCTCCCAGGTCCTGGAGTCTCTCCTATGATTCATTTCTGTTTGTGTGCCTTTCTGTTCGTATTAGTACAAATAGAGCCTGTATTTGTATTCCATTCCTGCTGAGATTTGGAAATTGAATTAAGCAGAAAGGGTGTATTTCAGTCTGGGCACCTTCATCGTTTAAACCCTGTTAGGGGAGTGGAGGTTTTGCAGAATTCCCTCTGACAGATCATCATATAAATGCTTCTCACCCATAGAGGGGCTGAGCTGTTTTAACATAACTGTAACTTCATCCCAGTGATTAAAATTATGTCCTCCTCACTGAGCAGAAAAAAGCTTAATAACAGGGTGGTTTAAAACATTGTCCACATACAATGTACAGAAAGAACAGAAATGATAAAGAAAATGAATGAGGAATATTTCCTACTCCTCCTTTTCTTTTAGTTAAGCTTCTTTCATCATGTTAGGGAAGTCTCTGCCCAGTATCATCCTGCGCTACTGTTTGTGGAAACAGCCACACATAAATCTGTGAAACTTGTATGACCAGTGTTTTCACGGAGAATATTGAAGTGAGCACTCTAATTAAAGGCATATCATCTGGCCCATGCATTGTCTGTCTGCATTTTCTAAAAATGATGGGTTTACTGCTCTGAGCAGGACTGTTAAGAGCTAGCTGCTACCAGAGTGACAGAGTTTAAAAGCAGAAACCAGGGGGGGTCCATAATGGCTTTTCTCCTTTCCAGTTTTAATCATGGGTAAGTTTCACTCTTATGAATGAAGTTAGATTGCCCTTGAAAATCCTAACTTTTTTCTACTTCAGTAGACTTAACTTTTAATACTGTTCATACAGTTCTTGAACACCCAAAGACAAAGTTAGCCTTCTTGGGTTAATCCTGATGTAGTACCTGGTGTGGCACATGCCACTTATGAAATTACCATCAATTGTGGATGACAACTAATAGACCATAAATGTATCATTTTAATTGGATATGTTAATTTTAATAATTATTAAGTCAAAGCTTGATGACTATATAAAAAGTAAAGGGAACATCACCTTTGTTGTTTTGCAGGTTAATATCACACAGATCAGGAGAAAGTTTTTCATAAAGAAGTCATTTTCTTTGCATGCTATCCACAGGATTTTGTGGCATGTTTTGGTTTCATTGTGGGTTCTTTGGGCTACACTAGGCAAAATTGCATGTACTTAATGGTCTTCATAATGTCGCTGATCTAAGAAGGCGTAAGCACTCTGTTATTGATCCATGGAAACATATTGCTGTCCTGTATTTTTAGTTAATACTTAGATGATGATGGTGTGTGGTGAGCTGCCAGGTGTTTTAGGGCTAGTAGTATACATCAGGGAACTATTACTGTAGAGGATGTGAATAGCAGCTTATAAGTGTGTTGTCCTGTGACACACCTATGACCATATGATTCTGAAAGATGTATGAAATATTCTTGTGAGGCTTATGGGGCAGGAAGCTGATCAGCATTTGAACTATTTATATAACCATTAGGAGTAGAATTGTTTTCTCTGGATCATCTTAAATGCAGAAGCAACAGCTCTGATATTTCTAGGAAGTGTACCTCTACCCTGTATGCCTAGAACAACTATGTAGTAAATGAACAGTAAGCCCAAAAGGTTTCACACTTAAATTAATATGGGCATGGCATTATAACAAGAATATGTGCTGTAGATGTCCAGGAACTCTAAGGCATATGTCCTCCACTGAGTATACTTACTGTGTAGTACCCTCCAATCAACAGTACAGCTTCAACTTGTCCAGAAACCTAGCAAAATACAGTAATACCTCTCACTCTGGATAAGACTGGGGAAAAAGCGTATGTCTACTTTTCCCAACAATGTCCTTTCTGCAGTTGTTAGGAAAAAAAAACCCAACCCTGTGTTTTTAAAGTGGGTTCATGTAACATAATACTAATAATTCTCATTTTTTCCCTATAGACATTAACACCTATTTAGCTTTTATGAGCCAAATAGTTGAACATAAAACTGAGCTCAAGTTGCTGAATTTTGCCTGCCCTAAGTCTGACTTCACTGATTATCATTAAGATGAATGTTTTCTCCTTCTGAGAATGTTAAAATAGTTTTGAGCTGGCCCAAGTGATGCTCACTGGGAAGGTTGCAGATATTTCAGTCTGACTTTCTTGTCTTCCCAGTTACATTTAGGGAAATGTTTCTAAAAATGGTTGCCTGTGAGATAGAAAAAATCACATATGTTTGCAAAGGTGGGGCTTTACACACAGTACTGGATTGAATCTCAAGAGTTTAGTTTCTGATTCGAGTGAGGTATTGTATGGTTTCATTCTAAACATAGGTCTGTACGCAAAGAAATTTTCTCAAAGTTGTTTCTCTGTCTCTTTATGCATCCCAGGTCTTCTTTCAGAGATCTTTAAATACTATATTCTCTGCAGGATATTAAACGTCTGTAAAAGCTTTGGATCACCTACGTATGAAGAGTGAAATCTTGACTTGCAAGAAAATCACGAGCAAGTTGTTTCAATAGTCAGTTAACCTTGCATTTTATCTGCAGCCTAAGTATGCTTAGCCTTGTCTCTGAGTACCTTTTGGAACTTTGCATACCTCTTTGAACTAGATTCTTGGGCTTGGCCTATTAACCCTGGGTATGTATTTGTATATTTAGATAAAATATTCTCTAAAATTTGCATTGGCTGAAACAAGCAGACCGAACAACTTTAGCTGGTTGTTTTCCAGGCCTTGACGAACTCCAAATTGTCAATATGTAGAGGTGCACTGATGGAGCGCTCTGTCACAGATCTCCCAGTATGTAAAGGTAATATATTAATTACATTACATCTTTTTGTACGGTCTGAAGTGCACAGTAAGTTATAGCTTTTTAAAAAATGTGTTCTAATATGTTATCTTAAAACCTTGACCATGTAAAACTCATAGTTCCAGTATTTGTGGGGTTTTGTTGTTGTTGTTTTTAAAATCTGGATTACTGTTTTTTCTCCCCTGTATTTTAGAGTATAAATCGACCCCTGGTATTGGTAATAATCCTACAGTGGAAGGGGATTTTTTTTTTTTTGAGATGCCTGTAATCTTAAATAGCTAAACAAGGCAGAAAAAAGTTGTAATGAAAAAAATTACCCTTTAACTGAGACCTTTTTATACTGAGTTTTAGCCTGGAGCACATTTTTATAGCTGAGTTAGAAACCTGTAAAACAATGTTTCTTGTAGAGCCAATGATCTACAATAGCTGAAAGCAGACCTTATGGTCTAAAACATCCTAGAATTGGTTTGAAATACTTAATGCATATTTTAAGCATATAAATTCTAGAGCTATGTGAAGTTTCACTGGCTGTTTCACTCTCTGGCAGACACGTTTTGGGTGACTGCTGACTATTTGTTCAAGTCAGCAAAAATTAATTCAGCTCATAAGAAACACATTTCTGGTGAGGGACTCTGGAATCACCTTTGAGAAGCATTATTGTTTAAAACAAAAAGGGAGTCTCTTATTTAAAATACATGCTAGTCACAAGTCACCATCTTAATATCACATCACAGAAATTTTGGACATGGAGAGCACCTTGTGTGTCATGCAGCTTCCTTGTTCAGCTGATTTCTATATTTTTCAGTGCTTTGCTAATATAACTGTATTTTTAATTTAAAAGCTTGTGATATATTAATCACTGTTAATTAAAAGGTAGCTTCAAATAAATAGAATATGTAAAACAAGGGCTCATTCAACTCTAGCTTAGACAGCATTCTTCACTTGGGCAGACTTTCACTAAAGTCAGTTCTGCTTAGCGGTGTTCAGCTCAAAATCAGGTTAGCTTGAGTAGTAAGTGCAAAACCACATCCTGCCCTGGGAAAGCTGCTTTACTGATCTATACTAATGACATTAACTGGCAAAGATTATGAAGCCAAAATCCCATTTACGTTTTAGCTGGAAAAAAAGAAGGAACGGGTAACCTTTCCTCCTACTTGCCTTCCCAGGTGTGATGGGTTGACCATGGCTGGATGCCAGGTGCCCACCAAGTCGTTCTATCACTCCCCCCCCTCTTCGCTAGAC
>JANZLQ010000022.1:18482066-18494324 GCA_026212715.1 Elanus axillaris | reverse complement strand
TGTCCAACTGAGGAGGGGGAGTGATAGAGCGGCTTTGGTGGGCACCTGGCATCCAGCCAGGGTCAACCCATCACAGGTGGGTACTCATAAACTGAGGTCTCGTGATTGGATGGTATGTTATTTGCTCTAATGCAGTATTTGGGCACTGGTGAACCATCTCTTTAATGTAACTTCTCTGGGCTGTTGCTGAAAGGAGAGTTTAGCTGTGACCACTTAATTCTGTTGCTTTCTTTGTGCTGGCATAAGCTTATGTGCTATATATAGCAGCTGTGCAGAGTAATCAACAATCTGAAGAATAAGTTGAGAAATGGGGATGTTTAATTGGCTTGAGCTCACCTCCCAGCCTCATGAATACTGGAGCTTACACAGAGAAAGTGATGGGACTGAGTGGCTGTGCTCAAGGCAAAGGGCAGGTGACAGGATCTTGCTTCTGGAAATTGTGTCACTGTAGCAGGAAAAATATGGTGTTTGTCTGGGCAAAGAAGGGCGTTGAGAAGAAATATGTGAAAATGCCCAGAGTTTTGCATATCAATGTTTCTTTAAGTCACTACCAGTTTCAGGACAGAGAGCATGCAAACCATGCTTGGATTTTGAGGGATATGCAACAAGTCTAAATCTGGATAGAAAGACTTAATTTTGAGAGTGAGAGTTGCTTAGTGAGGATAAATGGATATTGGAGAAGGACTGAAAACTTCACTGAAACTTTCAGCTCATTAAACTCTAAGACATTAGTTTCATTCTTTGAATCAATATGTATATAGCCAAGAAAATCCTTCCTTTATGATGTATGGGTTTGATGCTGAATCAAAACACACCTGGTGTGTGCAGGCCATACAGAGGTGAGACATGAGACTTGCCAAGCTACTTCTTATTAAATGTGTCGTGCTTGAAGGGAAGTGGCACAGATCATGATTATTTTAATTTTATGGATCAGTAAGTATGTTTCACTGTTGCAAAACAAGCACTTCAGAACTGATCAGTCTTCCTGCACTGTAGGCTTCAGACTCACCAATACTTAAAGCACCCAGCACTGTTGGCAGTTACCATACTGGAAAATGTCACTTTTCAAATACATTGTCAAATTGCAGGTCATATATGAATCGAAGCATGCCTAATCCCTTGAACAGCTGAGGTACTTTCTTGCAAAACTTTTTGAAATTATCTTTGGCCCATGAAAGCAAACTTCGGCATTATGACAAAGACTTGCTTTCAAAGTTATAAATATCTTAGTTCTTATTGTTATTGTGGAGTCTTTGGCATATTCTTACAAGGAGTAATATGCTTGTCACATCAGACAGTACAATCAATGTTTTGTTTACCCCTTCCCCATTCTGATTCTTAGTTTATAGCAATGCCTTGTCCAGGTATGATGGAGGCTTTATGACATTTCTTTGACATGAAGAGGAAACCATTAACTCTCATCTGTCTTTCAGAATGCTTTCTGCAGCTCTGGCTTCCCTTACCTGTTTTAACTGATCTGACTGCTGTGGAAATCCTTTTTATATTGCAACAGATACTCCAAACCATGAATTGTACAGATCTGGAACATGAATTTATTCATTCCTAGTGTTCATCTAGCCCATGACAGTTACCATATGACTGAGCAGCTCTGAGAAGTGATTGGCCATTTTCAAATGGTCTACTTTTGTTGAATAAGATTATTTTTACTATATACTTTTCACATTGTAAATCAAGTATGCCACTGTGTATGGTTTGATGAATAGCTCCACAAGCCAAACTAAAGAGACAAAATGACAAGGGGCAAAATAACTTGCCTGTTATAGTCATAGGAGCGGTAATTCTTTCAAGAGGGGCAGAGATAGGTTTTTTTTTAAAGTTGAATTGCTGTTGGCTACAAGTCATTACTGTTGTGGTATGCCTTTGTATAGATGCTATGCCTTTAACAGTCCTCCCTCTACTGGAAATGCCTGTGATTTCAGAAGCTAGGGTCCAAATGAGAACACAGATGTGCAGGAGGTTAAAATGTATGTGTTCTGCTCTTAAGGAAACATTTCTGGGATGGGATTTTTTTTTTTTAAATATTAACCAACTAACTTGAACTTCCCCTTCTGCACATATGCTGGAATGTGGTTGTCACCATGTAAGGTGAAGACGAAGGATTCTTTCCCAGCTTCTGGATGCTGCCCCACATCCTTTTCTCCCTCTCTGAATCATTATTGGAACAGCTTGGCATGAATGAGGCTTCATGGGACTCATTACAATCCTTTTTCCCTGTTGAAATTTCTCCTGGGCATGATGGAGGTAAATCAGCAGGGTTGTATGGAAAAAGCTTGAACTACAGTGTTGATAGTGTTATGGTCTGGATAAATAGGATACTTGAGCTGCTTGCTAATAATCTGGCATCTGCCTGTTAATAACCTTTCATAAAATTCAAACATTTTAGAAATTTTGTGCTCTGGTAGCAGTTTAATCTGTAATAGATGGGGAGTTTTTAAGATGATGATGATCAATTTTTGTTCATGAACAGAAATTAACATAATATTCATAATATTAGAGATTTACATACATTAGGAACTGCGGAACATTTCAGAAGAGGAGGAACAGGAAGGAAGGGTTGAAACCTTGGTTAGGAAGGAGCCAGGCTGCTGGCCCTGAAAACTTAAAAAAAGTGCTAAAAGCTGGGAGGAAGCTGACAGATGTAGAGGAGCACAGATGTCAGATGGCTGTGATCCCCTAAAATGGCTGTGGCTAATGTTCAGTACGTGTCTGAAAAGGCTGGGAAGAAAGCAGCACAACTGCAATAAGAAGGGAAAGTAAATCAGAGCCCTTCCCTATGTTAGTTGACAATGTGTCCAATATAGTTGGCAACAGAACAAGGGCAAAACTTGCCAGTGCTAGAAGCCTGAAAAAATGAGATGGGAGAGCAGGGATGCTCTGGTTTCATATGATGAGCCTGACAGGCAGCTCAGAGACCTTGCAGAAAGATGGTAATCGGTGGATGTGATGTTCCCGGGCTATCATCAACTTTGCACAAATTGACAGAATAAGATGTGCCTGTGGAGGGGTTGCATTGTTTTTGGAGTCTAAATTGAAGTGTGACAGAATGAAATTATTATTGAAAAAGAGAAAACGGTATGAAATCCCTGTCGTTGGAAGTATCACACTGTAATAATAAAAATGTACATAAGGATTTGTACAATTAACCCCAACCTCAATCAGGATATAGATAGAGGATAGAGTTTAGAGAACCTGCAAATTCAGGACAGGTACTGATATTGAGATGTTTCAGCTACTAACAGAATTAATCCCTCATCATCTATGACAGGACATAGAAACAAATTTTTTGGAGGTAACAAATAGCTGCTTTCCAGAACAACTAGCCTTCAATACCAGAAAAGATCTGTTCTGGCTTTGGTCCTGAATGGTGCACAGGACCAGCTCAAGAACTATGTAGCAGAGCTGATCTCTAACAGCAATTACAATATGATTAGGTTTAACACTGCAGCAAGAGAGACTAAACAAAATAAATCCAGAACACAAGTGTTCAATTTAAAGAAAGGGAACTGCATACTAATGAGGCAACTGGTCAAAAGAAAGAGAACGGGTTAAGGGAGGAACAGGCTAAAAAGCAAGAAGCCTAGAGGTAGCCTAGACATTTTTCAAAAATACTGTATTGGAATCCAAGACAAACTGCTGAAATTTGAAAAGAAAACAGAGTGGTCCAGTAAAAAACCTGCATAGCTCAATAGAAAATTAAGGTGATTATCATGTAGAAAGGACTGACATTTGTAACAAAGTTTGTCCTCCAGAAGAGAACAGGAAACTCCTTAACTCATGGCAGATCAAATGTAACCAGGAAAGTAAGAAGGCTACGAGGTAATTTGAGGAGTACATTGCATAGAATGCAAAAAAATTAATAGTTGAAAGTTATTTCAATATAAGAAAAGCAGGAAGATTGCCAAAGTCTGTCCTGTCCACAAAAATGGCTCTAGAGAGGATGGATGGGAATGATGGATCATGAGTCTGACTTTCATCCTTCAAAAGATGGTAAACTTGATAATAAAGATTCAGATTACTGAGCATATAGATAAACCATTGGGAAAAAAAGATCTCTATCAGAACCAGATAAACATGAGAAATAATAGAAACCTGAGTTCCCCAGCCGCCCCTTCAGTTACCTGAATTGGCTCAAGGTGCCTGTGGTTGCTATACCAGCTACTTGCACCTGCTATGCAGTCTCACCCGTGGTGAGTTTTGTCTGTCTTGTTTTCATTAGTCTAAAGCAAGACAAAAATCTGTATTTTCAGGAGTCACTAGAGAAATAAATTAAGATGTTTGTCCAGGAAAAAGGTCAAAAAAGAAGGGAGTGAATAGGAGGGTATGTGTAATAATGTGGAGTGTGCATGTTGTTGGTGAGGAAGGACTGGGTGGTGTGTAGACCAGATGGCAAAGGAATTTTGGAGAATGTCCCCTTTGCATAGGAGGCAGCAAAGCAGCTAGAAGAATGGATGGAGACAGAATCACGTGAGTATGAAATGTCTGCAGCATATGCAGAAGCAACAAGTGCATGTAATATATGAAGGAAAGCAATTCCTTGTATGGGTATTTTCTTGTGTGGGGCTGTCATGGCTGTCTTTCCTACACGTAGTTGACCACCTGGCTTCCCAGGCTACTATGTGCTGACCACATGCCTGCTTCTTTCCCAGTTGGTCTAACTCTACATCTATGCCAGTCATTACTGCATGCGTACAGGAGGCCTGGATGATGGGCAAAAGGGATGGTGAACATAAAGCAAAGATTGAAGGTGGCTTCAAATGTATGGACAATAAGGACTCTGTGTTCTTGGATCTTGGGTTTTGCCTGCTTTGGACTTATAAATAACCTTTGGCAACACTGAGCAGCTCCTTAAGAGACAACATTTTTACATTTGTAACTGCAGAGGCTGCTGCAGTAACTAAATATACAATGAGGTCATAAGGTCTAAACAGAGTTCAGGATTTTAGTAAAGTCGCTAAGTTTAAAGGAGGCATATTTTTAGAGTGTTTGGACGAATAAATCAAATACTACACTGCAGTTATTAAGGAGTCATCAAAGCTAGCATCTCTGGTATTCTAAAATGTGCTCTTCAAATAGCACATTTATTACTCAGGGGAGGGTTAAACAGTGAATTCATTTGCAACTAATACCACAGGCCCATCATGGAAGCATGTATGTTTTTCAATTGTCTGAATTATCATTCTTATCTAAATGAATCTATTGATCTTTAATGATCTAGAAACCCTTAGGGCATGACAGGCAAGTGAGAAAAATCCAATAAGCTCTCCACCACTGCAGAATACCAAGAAGCTAAAATGCTGCTATTGTGTCCTTATAGCATACCTGTGAAACACTGCATGAATTAGTAAACAGGATCTTCCAGATGCTACAGGCTGACCTTCAGTTCTCTTAGCATATAGAGGTCTACTGAGTACAGCCTTTCATTCCAATAGGACCTATTTTCAAACAATGTATTATAAATTAAAATTATATTTATGAAGATAATGGAGTGTGTAACACATACAAACATACTAATTGTTATTTAGGGCCTTAGGAATATCTTTAACGAGAACACAGCATTCCCAACAATACTTTGTTGTTGTTGTTATTTAAAGCAAACTCAAGCATTTTTAACAAACTGGTATGTTCACTTATGTGAAATAAAGATATTGCCAATGAAGACATGACTGAATGTCATAGTTACCTTCCATACCTTACCAAGCTGAAAATACTCATGTGTGACCCCTACTTTTTGACAGTGAATGGGATAAGAAAAACTTAATTTGATTCTTCCATCAGATGTCACCAAAGATCATAATTTGCTATTGGCTTTCAGACATTTAAGCATGTTTATCTGTTTATTAAGTAGCAAGAAGTTCCTGTTTTAAGAAACTGCATGACTAAGAGGACCTCTTAGATTTACCAGTAAAAAAAGTCTGGTATTATACCATAGGTTAAAATATCAAAAGGGATTGCTAGTCAAGGGTATCTGGGGGTAGTCGCTCGAGGTTTGATTCAGATGAAGTGTCTTATCTACTGTCCGGTGTCTATCCAGTAATTTTTAATGTGTTTTTGACCAACAAAACAGTCTTGCTAGTTCTAGAGCTCTACTGGAAAATCTCACCATTTTCACCCGAAATGCCATTTGGATTAAATGACTTTAATTAAAACATACTAGTTTTGATCTCTTCCTTAAATAATCCTTTTTTCTAAAATATTTTGCTTTGTAGGTGGCAACAGTATCAAAGTTGATGCGTAGTCATAGAGTTTAAGGGATAAAACTTTCTGCAGGTTTCATCCTCCCTATAATAACCAGGCTTGACGCCAAGAGCCTGTCAGCCCTCTCCATATCAGTGCAGCACAGAAATATTTCTCAGCCACATTTGGCACTGCAAGCAGCACAGTGTGCCAGCTCTGACTAGCTGTACTAGGAGTCAAGTGTTTTAGTATGGGTGTGGTGCTGCTCTAACCTGCCTTTGGTACGCAAGTTAGTTTATGTGGACAGCACAAGCTGTGTTTGCTGGAGTAGTCAAATTCACACTGCACTATGCTCCATTGCATGGTACAGACATGCCCTCTCTCTGCTATGAAATCATTTGTATCTAAGAGGAGAGGGAGGAAGATTCATACCCACTAAATCCAATATTTTTCCTTTAAAGCAGTCATGGAATAGTGTGTCATGAGTACAGTACTGGCTTTTGCCCAGTGAACAAATAAAACCAAAATCAAATAGTGGATAGCAGTTCAATAGGAGAGCAATCTATCTGTCTTAACTCTGAATAAGGCATGGGTCATGCAGAAGAAATAGATGTGCGTGTAGTAAAGATGTATATCATAATGAATATGCACAGTCTTAATCCTGGTATTTCCTAATTTATTAATTCTTGGCTATACTTTTCATAACCTTGTAAATTATTCTTATAAGTAATACATACACATCTTTAAGAAATCTTAGCTTAATGATACTGTATTCTTCATACTGCCTTACTGGGTTTTTTTTTCATTTTTGAATGGCGATCTGCATGTTTTTTCTTGTACTCAGGTGCATATGTGCATTTATAACATACAGAATAGCAAATGAAATAAAGCTTCTGATATACCTTTTGCATATAGCTACGTTCATCTTGGGTTACTTATTATTTTGTCCAACATAAACAGTGCTTTTCAGGATGATATGCCTCAAATAAACTTGCCAGATACCTTTTAGTCAACAGACTAGAAAGAAGACCTAATCCTGTGACTACAAATCAGCCATGTTTTATTAAGCTAACCTACTATTAAGTATAGCATAGAATAAAGCAGTTTAAAAATCTGCCAGGACTGAAACAAAACAAACAGAAAAAGAGAACAGGTGATACGGCACAAGAAGCAAGAAATAATGCTTGATGCCAAGGTGGACGTGACAGAATTCTTGACTGGACAGAGGAAATGAGTTCTGCACAGTAACTGGGAACCTTGAAGGAGTGAACAATGATGAGAGAGTGGAGGAGAAAGTGGAGGGAAGAAGATGCTGATCTAACAGCATCAGGAAACAACACAAGAATTCCATCTCCCTGCTTCCTTGCAGTAGCTGTTAAATAATTTTGGTGTGTCTTGTACTTTTGATAATTGTCACACAGTAAGTGATGTGGTACCTTGCTGATCTTAGGGCCTCCAGATAAGCCAGGTCAGTGAATCACCCTGGTTATAAGAACTCCTTTGCACACCTCCAAGAACCAGCCGGTGACTGGACTGAAAACATTCCCTCAGTTGGGTGTTCTGGTGGGTCAATATTCCCTTCTTCAGCTGGCCAAGTTGGTGGGTGGTTGTGCCTGGCATGCAATGCAAGTCTAAAGAGGGCTTTTTAAAAATTTTGGATAATAATAAAACATTGTCTTTGATTAATGCAGATGTCTAATTCATTAATCCATTAATCCACTGTTGTATTTTAATAAAAGTTTGTGATACATACAGATTTCTGCTTCTTGAAAAAACAAACATTTTCTTTCTTTTTCTTGATAAATTAATAACAAGTATCTTGCTACCTCTTTGATATTGCTGGAATCAGATTTTATGTGTGTGTTTTACTCAGACCACTGTATTTCAGGTCAGTTCATCTTGTTTTTTCTGATTCTGACATAACTCAAATGTTTTCCCTTTTAGTCCTCTGGTAAATTGTTATTTTCTGAGGCCATCATCTTTTTCCTGCTTACATACAAGTATTAGGATAGACATGCTGCATTTGAAGAAATCTACGTCTTTGTGCAATTATGGCTCACTATAGTATTACAATGTATTATTATTTCTGTACTTAGCAGATTAAGATAAATCACACACTGGGTATTATAATGAAGCTTTGGGATTTAAGGATATAAGGTGAGGTTGGCACCTCGTTAAGAAGAGTTATGAGACTAGAGGGAGTTCGCTACTTGAGATCTTCAAGGAATTTTCTTGGGGCCAAACATGTGATGCTCTCATTAGTGAACTTTGTGCAATAATGAAGAGTTTGCTAATGAAACCTGCTGTCGGCATGCAGCTGAGAAACATTGTTATTGTGCAAGAGAATTAGAGTACGATAAAGAGGAACTAAATAACCTTGAGGACAGGCAAGAGATAAGAAATTCAGTAGCTGAGAGAACAGGTTCATGCACTTAAAGACTGTTCATAAGAGCTTTCTCCTATGAGACAGTAGCTGCCACCTAATCCAGTCAAGGTCAGGATCCACTAAGTGTCAGTCACTATTCACATGAAAAATTGCTTATAGCTTGAACATCATGGCACTTTTACCAAATCAAAACTGATGGAAGTTTTACAAGTTATATTTTCCTGTCTCTCCTACTTGCACAGCCCTCCTGGAAACACAAGGGAGGTGGCAATGCCCAATAGACACTGAATAGCACAAGTTTGTTTCACCTGCTTAGCACAAGAAGAAAAGAAAGGCTTAATTCACTTGCCCATCCAATTTGGAGATAGAATCTGAGTCTCTCAGGAGAGCATGTTAGCAAATAGAATTAAGAATATTCTGTTGCAAGTTTTCTGTATTGTCCAGTTGAAATACTTCTACTGTACATAACATAGTACTAATTGCAGCAGGAACTGCACTTGGTCTTATAAACAAATAATCCAGCTACCAAGCTGTGGGGTCATTTTCTGGCATAAAGACTTATCAAAAGTTTTTGTTTGACAGTATTTTGACAGCCTTTCTCAGTATTAAACAGGCAAATCCATTCCTCAGCAGATAGGTTTCTTGAAGAAGGGCTTGAGTATTTGAAACTGCTGTTTTTTCCCCAGCTGCACTAGGTCATCTAATAAGAAGTGTCATATGCCTTGACAAATGTTCCTTCCTATTTTCTAGGTTTCACAACTGGCTTCTATGCTACTGCTAAAAGCTGGGGCCTAGTTCCCACTTGCCTCCCGTATGCTACTCCTATCATTTACATTCCATTATGGTGAAACTCGACCAAAAAAGAAATGTTGCTGCCAGGTCAGTTGATGAATGTTGATACCAGCACCAGAGAAGGGATGGAAATTTCTAGTAGGCAGAGTGGTACTGTCCCTTGGGCCAGCATTGGCTTTGTGGACATGATGAAACTGTGCCCAAAGGATCCTTGTTAATCATTAATGTGTTGGAAATGCATAATGCTGTGCTGCATATGTTCCTGTTGAATTTGGACCACAGTCTTTGCACACCAATTTTAATTTAAAAGGAAAGACCAATGAAAATGCATTTGAGACGTCCATTGTAACCGCAACAGCAGTAACTCATAATCTCTGCCGACAAGAAGTACTGTATCGATCCACAACTATGGGACCCTGGGAGCAAAATGCTGCCCAAAAGCTGGGTACTTATCTTTTCTGATTCTTTCTTAAATATCTTCTGGCAGTGTTCCTGCAGTGGCATATATCTCTCATTATTTTTCACAACTGAAAGGCTTTCTCTCCCCTTCTCATGAGATCTTTTGTGCTGTACAATAGATCTCAGGTTTACTGTTGTTTCAAGTTCCCTCATGGATTTTTTCCTTTTCAAAGAGTTTCAGAGTAATCCTTTACTGATCTTTCACAATCACCAAGACACTGGAAGAGCATACAGACTGTGACAGAAAACAAAAAAGTTAAGGCAATTCCCAGCTAAGGGTGATATCGCACCATATGCCCATCACATACATTTAGGCATTAGAGAGAAAATCAAGCAGCTTGTTAAAGCCACAGCATTGTCCCTTGGTGTTGGAAGGACATACAACACTTCTCATCATTAAATGAGGATTTAATGTTTGCGGTGCTCAAATGCTTCTCATTTTTTCTAAACCAAACCTTCATTAGCACATTTGTTTAAACAGTACAAATTGTCCTGTCCTCGCTGCACAATGGTAGTGACGAGGGTTTGGTTGCAGCTGCCGGTTTGTTGCAACAGGCGCTGGGATGTCATCTGCACAACATGTCTGCTTTGCATTGCACTGGGAAAATACAGTTTTTAAGAGTCAGATTACTGACTGGTGAAAAGTGGAAATAGGTTCATAAAATGAGTGGCAGGAGGTGCAAAACTGTGCCTCTGTTTTAGTTCTTTAATTGCTTTCCACAGAGCTTTATTTCTGCTTGCAAGACATTTTTATTCAAGGGCAGTAAGATTCTGGAAATCAGTGTTTGTAATGGAAACTGTAACCTGACTTTAATGTTAGTCTTGCTGACTGCTGAAAAAGCTGTACCATAAGAAATACTGACTATGTTGTCACAAATCTGTCTTTTCAGTGAAACACAAAAAAGAAAACACATGTATAAATAATTATTTACAGGGTCTGGTATGGGACCAGAACAGCAAGAAACTTGAGGAGGAAAGCCTTAAAACTCTCCTGTGCCAGACCCCTGAAGTAACAAGCAGTATTACCACGTTAATGATACTTAGACTATACAGACAAACTCTGTTGTCTCTACAGGACCATTCTGTGGGATGTCCAAGGCCCAGACTTCAACAACTACTCTAGAGAAAAAACAACTTTATTTTTGATTTGCATTCACCTGCAGTTAAGTGAAATTGCATGCCTTGCGTTTGCTTAGGGTCATCCAGCAGAACGCACACACCTGTGTGCAGGGGAGCCCTGCTGAGCCGCTGTGGGGAGCTAACGGGTGGGCCCACCTGGCCCTGCGCTGCCAGAACTTTCTGGGCTGCCCCTGTACCTGTCACAAGGCGATGCCCGAGGAAGGGCTCTGTTCCTTTTGTTCCAAAAGGAAGCGTGGTCTTGAAAAAGATGATCATGGGAGATCTTGCTGCTTTGCCTGGAGCACCAGAAGAATGTTTTTGACCTGGAAAGATGGAGTCACCCATGATTTCGGAGGAGAGAAATCAGCTGTGCCTACTGGAGAAGTTGCTGGTAGGTGATGAGGCTAAATTATGGGGGACAGTAAGATCATCCCTCTTTTAATCCCTAGAGTGAAAGTGGAGTGTTTTGTTTTTAAATTTTGATACTGGTTTTGTGGTCAGGACTTCTCCACGTGTAACGGGTGAAGGGCAGCGGGGTGAGGCTTTCTCCTGCACGGTTGGGTGGGCAGCTCCAACCCCATCACTGCCCGGCCGAGGAGCGCTGTGCCCAGAGGACGGGGCAGCACGCCGCTGCCCGCGCCGTTGCAACTTCCCCAGGCGCCGTGCCTGCTTGGCCTGTTCTCGGAGGCGGCTGGCAGCCTTCTGCGGGGTCCGGGCCCCCGGCCTCCGCACGCCTGGAGCTCTGCGGGAAGGCTGCCGCTAGCAGCGGTCCGCCCTACCGCCGTTGGTAAATCCCGCCGGGGGCCGCAAGATGGCGCCGGCGGGCGACGGCTCCGCCTCGCGCCGCCGCCTCAGGGAGCCCCCGGCTCCGTGCTGCGCTCGGCGGGAGGGAGCAGTGCTGCGTTCGGATCGTTGTAAGTCTCTGAGCTCTCGAAAGAGTACTTTTGCACCGTGTATGAGTACAGCCCACGCTAAACTCCAAGTGTTGCGTATGGTTTCTAGTCTGGGATTCTGGGTTCAGCTTCCATTTTTAATGCCCCTTTGCCTTAAAGCTGTAAGCAAGCTTCTTTTAAGGGATTGACAACATAAGCATTTCAATTTCCAAGAGTAATGAAAAGCACTTGATCACGGCTTCAAAGCAAGGCTTTCCTGTTGTCGTGGTTTAAGCCCAGCCAGCAACTAAGCACCACGCAGCCGCTCATTCAGTCGTGTGTCCCCCCAGTGGGATGCGGGAGAAAATCAGGAAAAGAAGTAAAACTCATGGGTTGAGATAAGAACAGTTTAATAGAACAGAAAAGAAGAAAGTA
>JANZLQ010000022.1:18416705-18451327 GCA_026212715.1 Elanus axillaris | reverse complement strand
AGCGGGGGCGGGGGCTGGTGCCGAGTGCCGGGGCGAGCACCCGGGCGGCTGGGCGGCGGCGGCCGCGCCGGGCAGGGCTCGGCCTGGTGCTGTAATAAACCTGACCTCAGCTCCGTGCCTGCCCGCGTCTTGCTGAAGCAGGGGGGCCGCGGGGAGGGCTCGCCGCGAAGGGCAGGGGAGCCGCTTCCCCGCTTGCTGTTACCGTCGTTGCTTTGCGTTTGTTATTTTTCTTTTCCGAAACGGGTTGCTGCCGGGGGAGTTCTTGTTCCCCCCCCGTAAACCTGACTGCTGATCCGTGCTGAGAGTCTGTGTGTGTCCGGGGGTGCTCAAGGTTTTCCCTTAGTGCTGCTGTAGTGCTGGGAGCCACTTGGGATTGTAACTGGGGCAGTCTCTCATTTGTGTAATGCCTTTTTAATTTGATCTCCCTTTAGCGGGAGCTCTGGGAGAAGGGTTGAAGTGGGAGAGCGGTGGAGGAGAATATGGTTATTTCCTGGGAGTTTGGGATTTTGTACGAGGTTGCTTTGCTGGGTGATTTGTAGCGTCTTCCTTTATTTTCATCATCTGCATGGCATCATACAGTCATTTCCTCAGTCCGCTAATGGGTTGGATAGTAAGGAGGCTGAAGGTGGGGGCAGGTGAGAGCTCTTAGAAAATCTAGAGAGTCAGTCTTTCTCAGCTTCTGCATAACCTCCGCTGAACGTTCAAATCCCAGTTCTAGTCTCCTAAACATGAAAAGGGAGAGCAAACCATCTGGTAAACGATACCTATCACCAGTGCAAAAAAAATCTCGCTTCCAAGCAGCTTTGGCCAACTGGTCTTCTGGGAATACAAAGAAAGGTGGAGCAGGCAGGATGGCTAATCCCATATGAATTGGGCTTCCCCTGCTTGTCAATACTCATAAATTTGCAGCACTATTAGAGCCCAGCTACTTTGCTGTGACTTGTATTAATATTTAAAAAAATATGACACATCACTCTTCGGTTTGTAGATGCTTTTATTTCTCAGATAGTCTTGTCATCTTGGGTAAATTAGTAAAATACTTTTCTTTCTGGAGGATGAGTTATGGCAGCTCTTGCAAGTTTTAAGTTCTCTCATGCAGTCCTTAAGTTTTTCTTGATTCCTGAAATGGATTTTTAAAAGGAGATATATTCTTGTCTGTGTGCCAGTGGAGTGCACTGTGGAAGCATGTATGAAGGCAGGGATTTTTCAAAAGGCGCTGCTAAGAGTTGGATACATGGAATCAATTCACTTTCCATGTGAGGCTGGAGCATAACTCCTTCAGGTTTGTTGGTGTGGAGCTTAAATACTCCTATTTCTGTTCAAGGAAAATAACAATGTCCATATTGGCATGTTCCTTCAGTCAGTAGTTTTTCTTAGAGTAGTAAAAATATACTTAAATCAGAGAAGAGTATGGCATGGATTAGAGCATAAACTTTTTTTTTGACTTTTTGTCACTATGCATAAACCAAACCAGAAAATATTTTCCTTAAATAACATTTGTATGAAAGTTGAAGAGAGTCTTCTGAAAATAATTAAGTGAACAGTTCAGTAATAAGTACTATAATATATTTAGGGGAAAAAATTTACAAAGTTCTCATATCTTATTGAAGCCACTTACTCTTTAAGATAAATAAATAAATAAAATAAAAATCACAGATCATTATCTCTGAGTGGATTTTCTGTACTTTTACTTGCTAAATCATAATAATTGGGGTTCACAAGGGACTCCTGTGGCAGAGATTTGCATAATAAGGTATTTCTTTAATCAGATTTTGCTTAGTACTGTGAGATGCTGGGAATTCTGGGTCATGGTGCAAAACTCACTGAAGTCATTGGAGGGAATATGCCAAGCTTCACAGGGTTTGGGATGAGCTTGAAGGTCAGCTTTAAGAAATTGTAAATTTGAGATTCATTGCCATAAATTGGGTAAACCAGCTGCTGTAATGGTTCTGGACAAGATTATAAGGGTTATCTGTAGTTTCCTATTAAACTTTTCCTTGGACCACTTCTTTTTTATGTTGGGGAGAGGTATCAATAGCTCAGATGTTCTGCAGTGCTGAACAGGCATGAAATTAGCACAGGTAATAGAATTGCATTCCATAGGATATCCTGCAAATACCAGAGAGCTTTAACTGCCACATTTTACACATGAGGTTACGCTAGTATTTCATTTTAATTTGTTTTCTGATTGAATTGTTTAATTAGATGCCATCTGGGTATTCCTTTGGCATATAAATTGCAGTCTTGTAATATTTTATCAAGTGTCCCGGAAACAATAAGGAGTAAGAGGTGCCTTCATAGAAAACACTTTTTAAAGGTACGTATTTTTAAAAAGACATTTTCATGGCAAAAAAAATATCAGACTGAAAAGAGTGTCATGGGGGGGGGAATTTACAAATGAGAGAGAGGTTCGGATCACTTAAAGAATCCCCTCCCAATTGTATTAGCGATAGAAAAATGATTTAATAGAAATTTGTATAAAAGTGTGACTTCACAGAATTTGTTGGCAAGGGTCACTCTACTACTTAGTACATGGATGAAATGCACACAGGAAAATTAAATCAGAATCAAACTAAACTTATGTATATAGGGACCAGAAACATAATAGAGTAAAAGGAAATGTGGGAAAGGGTAAGGGAGACCCTCCTGTTGAGTTACGAGCTTCAGAGGAGACCCCCTTGCTTTCTAAACTCCTGTTGGAGTCTTGATGTGGCTGGATCGACACCTCATCCCAGACTTGAGCAATGGTTTATATGTAAAGGGATTATGAGTAACAGCAGCCTGAAATTCATTCACAGTTGAATAAAAATCACAACAGTAATTTAAATTTGAAAATGTTAACTTATATTATACTTGCTATAACATACTTAATAACTTATAATGTACTTGCTGTAACTTAATTTCTTACAATATACTTGCTATAACTTACTTACTATAGACTATTCAAGTTAGTACACATGTATGCATAAAGACACTGAGAGAATGACATATAAGAGAATAAAACAGTAAAAGAGAGAGAGAAAAGAGGTATACCAGTTAAAAAAATCCCCTCGAGGTCAGGGAAAATATTCATGTCGAATGCTTCGGCATTTGTCTCAACGGGCAAACAGTTGAGCCTCAAGGAGTGAAGAGAATCAGCCCAGGTCATGTCGGCTTTTGGCAACAGACCTCTGATTTTTGCAAACGGGAAAGTTTGCGAGCTGTGAGAGGCATCCCACTCAGAGGGAGATGCTGGTTACAGCCAGCTGCAGTCCAGGAGAGCTCAAAGGGCCTCACTTAGGATCACTGTTTATAGGTTCGGGAGATAATTAACTTCCATCATTAACAAATTTCTAGAATCCCAGCTGCTCTGGAAAATTCTGAGACTGAGAGTAACTCAAAACATAGATACGGGATGCTCCAAGATTGTCAGGGGAAGATTGTAATGTCTCAAGGTGGTTATGAGAAAGAACTGGCTGCAGGTTGAGAACTGGCTGTCTCTACTCCTGCCCCCCTGCCTTTGCTGGGCAGCAGGAGTCCTTGAGGTGCATAGTGTATCTCCCTGTCTTAGCTATGAGAGTTCCTGGCACAGTCAAGGATTGCTTCGCTGTCCGACTCATTACACTTACCGCTAAGGCCTAGTGAGCTTTCCCAAGTTCGTAAATCAGCCTAGAGAGGGGGAAAGAAATGCACCACCACAAAGAGATTTTCAGATCAGAGAAGCTGAGAGAGAATGAAAGCATGCATGCCTCATGCTTGGAAAGAACAGTATAGAAAGGGAAGTATTTGTATTGGTATTGGCCAAGAATTGAAAAGTTAGAATGCGCAAGTACGTACCTCCATATTGTGCGTCTTACACTGCTGTGTATTCACACTTCTGCAAATGCTGAAGGATAATTTGTCTGCACAAATTTTCTGGGTGCTGGAAATGGAATAAGAATGTGTGTGTCTGCTCTGCCTGTATGGTACTTCTCTGCATCCTTGTCTCCTCATTATGTGTTAATTTGTGCCATGTAGCCTATGGGTGTGCTGCACAAGAGTCATGTATCCGTATACTGACTTTTGCGATAGGCAGTTTGGGGCAGGACTGGCAGCATTGCAGTGTAGTTGGGCAATATGGACCACAGAAAAAAGTATTTTGTGGAGTTGAAGCATGATGCTGGAACTTGAGCTTAAGCCTGGGAATCGTGAATTCTTGGCTTGTGGCCTGCCACGGTTTACAAGATGGTTTTGGTCAAATCACTTTAGCTTTTTACAAGGATGATGACTTGCATGCCTTTCTGTGGCAGTGTGTTGTGATTATGGTGTTAATTATATCTGAATGCTACCCAGCTAGTACTGAAGAGATTCTCCCCCTCTGCCCCCAAACTTCAGTAGGAGGCATATGTTTTATGCTAGCAGGCAACCCACTGCAACCACAATGGTGTATTTTTTGAGATTGTGTGTGTGTGTTTTTATGTGTGTGAAAGAAACTGAGGAAAAGACCAAATGGATAGTTGTATGCCAAATGCAGTCCTTTTTTTATGTCTAACAAAGGTGTGTGACACATGTATAATCTAGTACTATTGAGCTTTATTACCAGAAAGTATGCTTTAAAGGGCTGAAGTTAATGAATTTTGTGTTAAATGAAGTATCTGTGGTTCCAACCTAGGATTTGAAATCAGTTTTTCCTCAATTTTATTTGAAAATGGTATGTTCTGTTGAGTTCACAAGGAATATACTGGTTCAAAAACCCCCAAACACTCTCATTTACTAAAATCAATACAAGAGTGCTTCAAACAGGTCACAGTGCATCATTCATCTTAAAAATGCATCACGCATTGGCTCTGTCATTAAAAAAACTGCCTTAAGTTGCATGTGCAGTTGGAAGATCATGCAAGCCAGAAGGCTGCTCTTAATCATATACTTAGTTTGTAACAATGACAAGAGGAAAAACACCTAGCAAGAAGGCAGCAATTTATTGTTTTCTGCAGCCTAGCTTTAGGCCATCATAGGTGATGAGTTGAACATTTTTCTTGAAGACCTATGCTATGGTTAAGCCGATATCAGTTAAAAAACATCATGCATGCCATCCTGTTTGTCATCTTATGCAATGTCATTTTAATATTTTTCAGCCTTCCTAATTTCTGGACTAGTTGAATTCTTAGTGTAAGATCAATGGATGATTACTAAGACATCTGTGTTGTACTGGGACTTTGGACCCTCATCTTTGCAAGCTGCTGCATTTGTTGTCATAAATGGAATGTCAAGTGCTGTGTGGACTTACTTGGGAAAATTTGTAAGAGAGGAGATATATGTGTTATCTCTTGACCTGCTGCTTAGAATGATTTGCTCTGTGGATTTACTTCAGCTAATGTTAGCTATCCTGTAGTTGGATATCTAATCACTCTTAGTGCTCAGTCGGGGGGAGGGAGAAATCTCCAGCATGTGATTCATTCCCTGTGTTTCGGACAGGTGTTAGGGTGGAATGATTTGCTTTCAGAAACTGCATATTTTGAGCTTGAGAACTAGGTCAACCCAGATTCCTAATTTTAGCCATCTAAAGGTTTGGGTAAGTAAATTCTGTGTTTGATATCTACCCATTATTTTCTACCCTTTATTTATTTATCTCAAACAAGAGGAATAATGTAGCATATAAACCTCTGGTTTGTGATCGCTGTCCTTTGCAGCCCTGCTAGCTAGCTGGGTTCCATAAAGTCAGGATCACTAGGATTCGCATGGCCACTCCACCATGTCTCTTACTCTTGTGGTACTTTCCTTTGGGGAATAATTAATTGTTAAATCCCCCCAGCTTATTTCCCGCAAGCTAAAAAGCAATTAGGCATGTTTATCATGCACTGCAGTGTACTTATTTTACTGAGAAACAAATCAGCAGTAGGCAGTAGCCCTGGGAACACAGCTCTTGCTGCACTCACTACAGAGGGCCCTGTATTCACAGTCTCTGTACAAGCAGAGACCTGCTGTCGCAATGTAACTAATTTCAAGAGAAGGAACTACTTGGGTATGCAAGACATGGGTGTGACTTCTCAAGTCATTCTAGATTGCTGCATGTCATTGCAGATTAATTTGAATTTAACTTTCATGTTCTTCCATGCTTAGGAATGGGTGCACTAAAGAAAACTTTAATATAGGGATTTCAGCTAGAGGACAGAAATTGCTATAAATTTTCAAGCATTGCTGGAGGTGCAGGTATTTCAAGGACCATCTACTGAAGAATTAATGATGTTGGTTATGTTGATTACAACTTGATAATTTATTATTACTATTATTAAAGTTAACTTTTTTTGTGCTTTTAGTATCTTTAGTTCTCTTCTAATTGTATTCTTCCTTGGTGGTTCTTCCACCAAGGATTTATTTTGCTATACTTAGGATGCAGTGGCCACAACTGAGGAGTGATAGGCTGGCCTTATCAGGGTAACTGTATTTTATTACTGGAGATTGAATGATTCCTTTAATGGTTAAAGTTGTTTTTTCAGAATGAGGTATGGATTGTGGTTCCCCCATGGCCCCTGATTGTCAGCTAGATTGCTCTATTAATTCTTCAAGTTTATGCAATGGGAATAGCATGCCAGTTGCAATTTTTTTTGAGTTTGTGTCTTTTGAGCCAGAAACAAGAGAGGTTTTATTTGGCCACAAAGTGAGAATAGATGGTAGCTTTGTAGTTGGGAAGGGAATTGACCTGGATTCTGTTGCCTTCAATCTAGGCAATTTCTGTAGTTCACATGAAAGTCTTCAACAAAAGATTAAAAAATGAATTGGAAGCAGAGGCTGGAAACTATGACTTCTGTGCCCTCCACAAGTTCTCTTACTGCTCAGCTTTTGAATTTTGCTTTTTCTCTCTGAAATAGTTCATTTTTGTTGACATTTGTTCTCTGCATAATGGCACAGCCTCAGTGGAAAGAGTGGATTGCATACTACAATCTCTGAGCAGATGATTTACGGGCTGTGCAGAGAGGGAGAGAGCTATTCTGCTTAAGGTTCTGGACTCAGCTCATTGCTTCATTTCTGCTGGCTAGGTGTCACTTTGGAAAATGTTGCTCAGGTTGACACAAGCAGCCTGCAGCTGTGCGGAGAGTAGAACTTAGATCTTTTGACTTTCTCCTAGACTGTTATGCCCATTTTAGTACTAACAAGTGATTTTACCTATATGACCAAAATGTAGATAAATACATATGAAAAGAAACATAAAGCAAGACCTACACATAGCTGCTGGGAATTGTGTATTATGTATGAGATCAGCTTGGTCCCAGCATCACACTCTCTTCATGGCAATATCCACCATGTGAAAACATGTGAAAAACACTCTGCCAGGCTCTGGGGTTGACTGTGATCTGCCAATAAGTGTTGTGCATACATGGGCAAACAAAAACAGCAGTGAGAGGTGTGACTTCTCTCAGGGCCTAAAACTCAAAAGAGTCTTTGCTTAGAGGAGTGTGGTGCTGAGGCCACTGTACGCTGTGATACACTTGTTCTTGTTTACTGGGTCAGAAAAAGGTGGCTTTATCTGTACACAAGGTACATTCTCTTTATTTCTGAAATAAATGCAAGAGTGTTATTGTACATTGAGTTCAAGATATGTTTGGAGAGGTGGCTCCTGCATGCTAATGATACTTACTCTCTCTGTTTAAGGAGTTTTCTCTTGCGTGAAGCTGAGTGCTTATGAAAGAGTCTAGTCTAGCACTCTGCATCCAGTAGTACAGGATCTGGACCTATAAGTGCATGTGTGCAAAATAAGAGGCTTTCCATTACATTATAAAAAAAGACTACAAACACTTGTTTATCACTGAGCCTGGCATGGGCTATGTGGTTTCTCCTTTGTCTTTAGGGCCGAAAGGTTGAAGTTGTTGCTTGCCTCTGCCTAACATTGCTCCTTTGCCTGTGACAAGCCACAGAAGCAATTTAATTTAATTTGTGTTCAACAGAAGGGTCTTGTCATCAACATTATACTATATAAATATACATAAGCTGCAATGTGATGGGATAAGCTAATATCCATCTGAATGTTAGAGACATGAGACATAAAGAAAACCTATGGTGATTTAAAAAAGTGACTGTTGGGCTCAGATCTTGAGACAGCAGTGGCAGTTGTGGAGACGGCTTAGCTGCCTTTCCAAGGATGATGGGGAATCCTTGATTGTCATTAGAACAGCCCAGGAACTTGATCATCAGCTGTTAATGTATGGAGTGTGGCAAGGGACATAATGGGACATGAATCATCTTTAGCTGGTTAACGGCTGTCCTCATTTATTGCACTTATAAGATTATGTTGTTTATGCTTCATCCAGAGATTGGAGACAGGAGTTAGTACAGCGTGCTGTGGTGTCTTGGGATTGTCCATGAGTCCAGAGCAGATACTATGTGACTTCTGATAAAAAGTGAAGAAATTTAGTAGTCCACAACTAGCAAAACTACTTCTTTAATGAAATTAAATTTTTCTCATGAAAAAGTGAAAACTAACTTCATATCTTGTCGTGCCTCCTCTGAGATGAATTCTTTTTCATTTCTCTGTTACAGTATTTTCCTTTTAACTTCCCTTATTTTTTGGTATTTGAAAATGTCTTCTAGTCTTCCTTGTTTTGTTCACTAAGCCATATTATGTTCAGAGTCCAATGGCATTTCCATCACCTGTGGAGGAATCTTTCTGTTTTGCTCTTGGCCTTCCAATAGGTTACCTCTGTAGCCTCTTCAGAAACTTCTGGGCTCCTTTGTTTTAGGGACTTGTGAAGTACCTCAGTGACAGGCTGTTTGGTGGGACAGTGTGGACAGATACACTGAGTAGACACTGAAATTGGCAGGTACATGAAACTTAATGCTCTGTCTTCATGCTGCTGTTGGCATTAAATCTGTTCTGAATACAGTTGTGCAGTGCAGATCTGTTCTCTGTTAAACAATATTGTTTCCATTTTCTTCATAAATTTTCCCTGCTCAACTGGTATTTTGTAACCAAGGTGCTATTTTTAACATGATATCCTGAGTTTCCTGAGGCAGAGATCTTTAGGAGCCAAAACCATGACTGTAACCATTACATTTCTCCAGCACCTCCTCTACTTGGCTTCGAAAATGAACAAATGAGAACATTCTAATTTCTTTTATAATACGGAGATGGAAGGTCCAGGCTGCTACCTTGAAATTCTCTGCCATTAAAATGCCAGAATGTGTCTTCGCAAGTCCATAATGGATTCTTACTATAATCTCTACTTATATTACATGATTTTTAAAAAAATTATTATTTTTGTGACAGTAACACTGTGGCAGCTAGCTGAAATCCCACCTGTCTTGTGATCAGTGCTGTACAAATATGTAGTGGAACCCCTGACTTGGAGATGTTCGTCTCCATGGATAAGATCTGCCGGAGCTGGGCAGAGGAGAGGGATATAGAGAATTACTATGGCCAAATTTATACAGACTATTGGTGGCAGGTTTGATTTGCTGCTGGAGTTGCTCAGATGAATCAGACAGAAGGTCATCTTTCCTCCCATTAGTAACAGCCCAGAGAGAATGTGTGAATCCCGCAGTATGCAAACGTTGCAGTGTTGTGTAGTAGCCGCATCTGTTCTCCCACTGTAGATCTTGGCCTCGCTGATAGGAATTTGAGAATGACATGAGCATTGAAGTATGAAATTAGATGTATCTCCCAATGTGCATGTTATAATTAGCACATCTTAAATATCACATAATTGCCTAATTCTCTGCTTCCATCTTGAAAATTCATGATCTCAGTGACCTTTTGTCAGTAATATTGGTGAAGGTGTGGAAATCCTATTGTACTTTTGGTTTTGCTATTTCCTACCTCCTAAATCAAAACTCTTATTTTAAATGTGAATGCTTGAATTTTTCTTTTATTAGAACTGTCACAGGTGATCTCTGAGAAAAGAGGATTTCTGTAAGCAGCTTTCTGAAGAATAAAAGAAGAGGTAGTATTTCTGTTTTTTTTTTTTCATACATAAATGGTCGTTCTAGTCCTCATTTTAGGGAGCTAATACAGATTTTTAGACTGTGTTACTTGCCCATATGTAATCTGGATCTAGCTAGAGATCTATTTAATGAATCATCCAACTAATGCAGTGAATTACTTGTCCCTGCTTTCACGGTGGATTCACATTCCTTTGAAGCTTTTCTTTCTGCATCGAGTCATGACTTGCCAAAGGCTTTGCAAGAAGGTTTGGCATGCCATAGGTAAAAGAAAAACTGTCAGATAAACTTTTCCAGCACAGCAGACTCAGTGAGTCTGTACCCATCCATTACAGGATTATCACTGCAATAAAGTTATGGTTAGAGAAAACACCTTTTGGGATTTCTCTGTGCACAGAATAAATAGGGCTTGCAGAAGAGAGCACAGAATAGTTTTTAAAATAACTTTGTTCAGTTTGTTTGGTTTTCTCTGAGGTATTTATAATTTTACCAGCTGTTTATTGCATGATCACACGATGCCAGTGTTTCTGTCTTCTACTTGTGCTGACAAGAATTTTTTAAGTTGCTCAAGCGAAGGGTGGGGGAGTGGTATAGCTGTAGTTTTTGTGGTGTTTCTGGTGAGAAGACATGTTCACTTCATGTGTAACGATTTGTAGGATGAGGAGGGTCAGGGAGGAGAGAAGTATAGGAAAAGCTAAAGGCTGCGTAAGAATACCTGAATGTTTTATCCCTTTTTAGTTAATACGAAAATACAGTTACTGAGTGGAAACTATTGAGTTTCCACTAGTGTTACTGAAATTGGTGAAACTAGTGCTAAGGAGTTTCCATGGAGTGGAAAGAAGCGATGAACCATTTCTGATTCTATTCTGAAAGCCTTTTATTTTCTTGTCACTCTCAAAATCAGTTTCACATCTAGTGGATTATTATAAATTGCTTGTTAATTAAAACCAAATCTAGCATTAAAAAATGCAGGACTTAAAAGGTCTATATAAGCCAAATCAAATAGCTTTAAAACAAACATAGTACCTTTAATGAAGTAAGAAATATTTGGCTTGCATACAGTCAGAATACCTTAAGCAAGATACCGGTCTTGGCACCAAAATTGTATCACTGTCGGTCTCCAATATTGTAATCAGGTATTGTTGTTTTGATTCTGTTTTTTCAAGAGGCAGTAGAGTTAGTACTCTGTGACTTACAACATGATGTCAGCCATAAAGGATTATGACATCATTAAAGTTAGATGTAATTGAATGAGATATTTTAAGCTTGTGTTTAGCTAATATTTTCACATGGCTGTAAAGCTGTATAAGTTTAAAATTAATTTCAAACTGGACATAAAACAAGCAAACCAACAATAAAAAACCCCCACAAGTTCCAAAGGGATGTGCAAAGCTGTACATAATGCCAGGAAGACTAGTGAATTTATGCACTAAAAGCAGCAAGGCCAGAAAAAGCAGTAGCAAAGTAACAACAGAAGACTTATGTTTGGCTAGATCATTCCCACTTGCAGCCTGCATTTCTCTAAACGCACGCATTGTAACAGGAATGCTTTTGATATAGAAACATTTTTATCTTACTGATTTATTGTTGTACTTAATATAAATGCAGTTCTGTCAGCATATATGAGTTTTTCAGCACAGCTTATGTCTTTCTTACATTAAAATAGTTTAAAAGCACTTTCATAGTGCTAATTCTACTACTCTATTTTCATTTAAGTACTGAGAAAAAAATTTGCATGCAAATAAATATGGAAATGTATATCCAAATATTTAATATATATAAAATATTCTCTAAATAATAATAATAATATCTCTCTATATAAATGTATTTTTAATGGTTGCACTAAGGATCCATATGTCTTGTCTTGAAGGTGAGAAGGGTCTTCACCATTGCCTGATATGGACTGACATGGAAGAGTTTGTAATACAAGCACTGAAGCAAGAACTTGATTAGAGCAAATGGCAGCATGCTTGCATAATATTTGAGTATGGTTGGCAACAGGAACAGACTTCTGCAGTCTGTAAATGCAAAGGGCAGAAGTATTGCCTGAAGTGTGTTTAGAATTAGGTTTTCAGACAGTTGTTAGTGGTCTCTGCAGTAACTGAGTAATAGCTGATGGCTAGAGTGAGCTTTGCACATTTCATCACTTATTAGCGGAGACCGTTTTCAGGATGATTGAATGCTGTAGAAGCAGGTAGAATACTGGGTCAGAGTGAGTGGGGAGCCACACTATTGATTTCTCATTTGAAGAAGTAAGTAAAAGTAAAGCTTTTTATGTTGCAACTTTTAGCTCTTGAGGGTAGATTTTTAATGGTTAGCTAGTCCTGGATTCTTTTTTCATAATTAAGAAATAAGCTGCTGTTGGAGAATTTTTAAATTTATGAAAAAGTAAAATTCCTTGTTATGAGGAAGCCTGGAGACTTGAAAACTTTCTGTAAAAGGAAATTTAATGTCGTGATGGGTGAAATAATTCCCTTGGCTCCTTGCAGTAACAGCATGTCAATATATTTTTGTCTACTTGACAATATGTAGGAAATGCCTTTGATTTTGTAAAATTGCATGTAATTTCTGAACATTTCTTTTGATTCTATTGATGAAAGCTTTTCTGCCTTGCCTAGAGACATTAAATAGCAAACCATCTGCTAAAAATGGATTGGCAACATTCCTGAAAACTAACATTAAAAAAAAAATTTAGTCTAAATATATTTTAAAGAGTGTTCCTATTTGTGTTCTGGGATGACTAGGAGGTCCAAAGCTTCTGTTATAGTCTGGCAAAAGGTTGCAGTACCTGGTCAAATACTGGTATTGTCTTCATACCATGGAGAAAGATACTGACTGAAGCAAAAAAGCACACACGTACCAAGTGATGTAGTGTGGAAGTGTCATTACAAATGCTGTCCCATGTGGCTGTGTGTTTACCACCTGTATCCATTATACAGGAATTGATGGATAATCACCCATTTGGCCCAAAGTACTCTGTGCAGCTGCCAGCAGTGACACATGCTGATCACAGTTGGTAGCTCTGTGGACGTAAGTGTAGGCTGTAGAGTAATCCCCATCCCCACCAAGTTTTGTTGAGGAGTAAATATAAAACTGGCATGATCATGGAAAGTGATGATTTTTTTTTTTTAATTGTACTTTGTTATACTTGCCAGTGATTTTCTGATTACAGTTTGTTGCTGTCTTTGTGTAAGCAGCTTTTAAGTTCTGAGTGGCTATGCTGAAGTTGAGAACATGCTTACATGAGTAACAACTCTCAGTATGTTTGCAGTGTTGGGACAACAATAGGGAATAAGTTTCTTGGCAGGTTAAGACAAAGACCTTGTGCTTTCAACCTAGCTTTTGTGGCTGGTTTTGTCAGGTAAGAATGCCATGTAACTTCCATAAAAAGTTGATTAGCTGCCCTAGGGAAAGAAAGTACAGGGAGGAAGGATTATTCAATACTGTGTGTGATGGCACAGATTCAATGGAATATAATTGTGGATATTTTCTTCTCCAGCAATTGGATTATCATTTTAACTGTCCAGTTAAGAGAAACTTTAAATAATAAAGCTATCTATGCAGATGCTATCCATTTGCACCCTTTCTGCTACTAAAGAGATTAGAGGTCTTTATATGAAAGTGAGAACAAGGAGGTCCTGGTAGGGGCTGTTCTGTCCTGAGATTTTCCCTTACATTAAAAACCTTAAGGTATGGATAGATGTTAAATTTTTTTTTGATTATATTCTTTCCACATAACAGAGGGTCCCTGGACTGAGTTCTCAGTCAACATGGATATACTCAAAGTTCTTGCTCTAAATTCTTTCCTCTGTTGGACTCGCATTGCTGTCATTGCCATGCTGCAGTAATTCATACATCTGAGGTATTGTGGGGCTTGGAGGTGAGTGGAATGATCTGTGCAGAACAGTATAAAAAGCAATAACTCATTTTCTCTGTCCCCTCTGCTGCCTCAGAATTCTGCCCTGGATACCCACAGACCAGGTTGGGATCAAGAAGGGTGGCTTTTACTTGTCTCACATCTATGGAGTTACTTTTCTCATATCACTATGTGAGCAACTGAGTCTGAAGCATAAAGAAGGAGATGGGAGAGAAGAATCAAACTATCCACAAGTATAAAAGAAAATGTAATTATTAAAGGGGTTATGTAAAATACTGTGTGAAATTACAGGCAATGGCAAATACTTAGCAGTGTGTTCTCTGCTGTTTCTTTTTTTAAAACTTGTGCTTAGCTAGCACCTAGCTAGCCAGGCTTTTCTTGCATGTCAGTGTGTAGCCACATAATTGTCTGGCTGTTTTTACAAGGAACATGGTGCAGAGAATGTGAGAATTTTGGCCACAATGACAAATTGTGACAGTGCAAAGTATGACAGAAAAAAAAAGATAAAATAACAATGTAGGATGTAGCAGCTTAGCTTTTCTACATTAAGCTAATACCCCCCCCATTTTTACTAGAAAAGAATAATTTTTAATGTATCTCTTTTACTGTTTATTTAATGCTCATGCTATGAATTTATTGAGTGACTTTGAATTTGCCTTTCTGCTATTTGATGAGAACAGATGTTATTGTCTCCTAACTTCTTGACACCTGGAACTGGCAAAATTCCCCAAGCTCATTCAATTATTATCCAGCAAGCAGGGTTTATTCAAGCAATTTACCTACAAAGGCCAATTCAACACAGGGTGGAAAAAAATACCGTTTTTACTGAATCTAAAATAAACGCAGGAGAAACCTTACTCATTTCATCAGAATGAGTAGCTGTGGTTTTTAGATTAAAAAAAGAAGGCAATTTTATAAAGCCATACTTACGCCCTTGTTCAGTACATGATGTGTATGAAGCTCAATAATTTTCTGAAGACTCAAGTTTAAATGTGATAAACTGTAAGCTTTCTGTTGCTTCTTAGGAAGGAAGATAAACAAAAGCTCCCTCTTTGTAGGGTGTTTCTTCTCACTGAACTGCAGACCTGTAGTATAAATACAGTGCTTGAGTCATTCCCAGTTTACACCAGAGAACAGTGAAAGCAGCAAGACGGGAGTTAGCCCTTTTGAGTTAAACCGATGGCATATTCAACAACTCTGACATAGCTGTAGTGCTGTTGGCACAACCCCTCCTTTCCTGTGGTACCTGGAACCTGCAGTCACCTGAAACAGTGTGAGTAACACTGGTAGTAGAAGCCCTGGCTGAAGAAACTTACACATTTAAATTTCACCTCTTTCAGTTCAAACTTCTTAAGGGGAAGTCTTTTAGTCTCTTTAAGTGGACAGATGAAAGTATCAATAATTATATTTACCTTTAGGAAAACTAAAACCTGAACATGGTGTTTTGGCAGTGTAATTTACATAACCTTTGCCAGCACTGTGTGGGATATCTGTTTTCAAGATATCTCATGTTTAGCAGTGTTTTTGTTACAGCTTGCCTTAGCAGCTCCAAAACCAAAATATTATCTAAAATGGGTTAACTGGAGATATAAACAAGGTTGCAGTCAAGCAATTAGAATTTGGATGAGAATGAAAATTAAGTAGTTTTAAAACACTGCAGCAGTATCATGTGGCAGGATGTGCTTATGGTCCAGTGAAGAGCGTAATGACTTCCTTTTTGGCTTGGGGTTTTTTTTTGGTTGGGGTTTGGGTTTTTTTTAGGGCTTGGTTTTTTTTTTTTTGTTTTTTTTTTGTTTTTTTTTCATTTTGCCAAACTCTGCTCATGTCTTTCTTTGTTTTCTAGGGGTGTTATTTTAACCTCTGTATTAACCCTACTCTTTAAACATTGTGGACCTGTATTGTAATAAGTTGGGAGTTTTTGGCTAGTGGACTTAGGGAACCTATGGATAAAAGTGGTTAGGAAAAGGTAAGTTCAGTCATGGGATATCTCTTGCAAAATGTGTAGGAGTTCCAGTGCTGCCTATCTCTTTGAAAAAGGAACAAAGAGATTTTTGAAAAAAGAATCAGGGGCTGCTAAAAAGGTATGTTAAACTATGTAATCAGCCAAATTTCAGTGAGTACTTACAATGTCAAATAGCATAAGTGGGAATGAAAATTCATTTGTCCCCATCAACTTGATCCACTTTCCTAAAAAAAAAACAAACTCAGAAATAACAGTTAACCCTTGCAAATGGTGGCAGACTTCTTCCATGATGCTGGAGTCTCCTGTTGAAGCATCTCATCAGAGGGACAATGATCTTGCTCTAGTGTTGACTTCTAATAAAATGTCTTTTTGTGAAACTTGTGTTCAAGTTAATTCTACTTCAACATATTTTCTTTCTTTAGGATTACCTACAAATTTGTGAGTTTTCCTTCTTCCAAGATAGCTAAGTCCCTGTTCAGTTCACAGTTTCCATGTATAGAACAAACAGGCTATATGTATAGATAGGCTCTTTTTTTGGTAGGTTCTCTCACAGAATGTCTAAATATAAATGTCTGCCCCCTCTTATTTAGTATGCTGTCCTTTGCCAGGCAGAGTAACTGTGTGCTGCTTAACCAGGAAACTCACTTGTAGTCTAAAAAGGGAGAAAAGGACAGGGTGGATGTGGGTGGTTGCCCCTCTCCCCCAAGTACCTTTAAAAAGGATGGACTCGTGCGTGCATCAACAAAATAGTTGAGTTTATTGTGATACTGTCAAATTATTCTGGCTTCTGTGTGTGTGCTTCTATCCAGTTGTGCAAATTAAGCTCAGAATTTGCATTATTTGTGGTTTTAGTTAAAAATTTAAACTCCCATTTTTGTGTGTTTGAAGATAAGGTTAGCCTCCTTATGTTGTTGTTTTAACTCATTTTCCGGAAGTTTGGAAGCAGCCTGTTTGTCCAACACACTTCTTTCTGAAGAATGCCATTCTTTGAATGCCTCCGTCTTGAAGCCCCATATAGACAACTTCTTGCAACAAATACTCCAAGTTCTGCATGCAAGTTGTTTCCCAGTTGTTTGGTGCATGCAGCTTCCTGAAAGAGTTTGTTTATAAATATGTTTTAAATTGGCTCTTGATTGTTTTGACATGTTTTAGCACTGCCTTTTACTTGACACAAAAAGTGCTGTCAAATCAGTAGGCAGTGTGAGTAAAAACCTTCAAATTAGAAATGATGACAAAACTCATGGCTGTCAGAGAAGCAGGCTTTCAGTATAATGTTTTTTAACTTGTAAATCCCATTTTTATAGGTCTCTTAGATACGTTTTGAAAATTTTTTCCATAAGTAACTTTGAAGCCTCAACTGCTTAACTTTCTTTAATCCATGTTACCTTTCCAAGGAGAAAAAAAGAAAGAAAGAAAGAAAGAAAAAAAATCTCTTAATTTGCTTAAGGCATGCCTCAGAATTTTCTCACATGCATTACTGGTGTTACAATTCAGATGAGAGAGACCCTGGTAGTTACACCATTTGCAGTGCTTTTCTTCCCTATCTTATGTATGTGTGTGCATATACATGTGTGCATAAATATATTTGTATGTAGTCCATAATATTTTTAAAAATAAACAGAAAATTTAAAAATTACTGTGAGGATTTTGATGCTTCCTTGGACAACAGTGATATAATGGAATATTGGATTCCACTGCTGTCCTACTATTTAGTAACACAGCAATGAACTTTCTGTTTACAGACAGATACTTGGTTTGTCTTGGACTGAATCATTCAGGAATAGAGGTGTCACTCCAGCAGGAGAGGAGTGATTTCCTTGTCACAGAAGGTGGGCTTTTTGTCTATGAAGTTGGTGGCTATCAGTAGTCGTGTTAGCACGACTGTGTACTACTTCTGCCTCAGCAGCTGCCTGAACTGTAACTCAGTAGTGATTAAATCTACATGGTTGTGTTTCTCTAGAGCACAAGGGCTGACAGTTGCACTAAATATTGTTGCTTTCTAGGACAAATTCAGAGCTTGTGTCAGCAGTATGTTATAATACCATTATGTCAGTGGAGGTGTGTCTGCCTGTGGCCAGTTCACTTTGAATGCTTGCTTATTTGCTGACTTCAGATACAATCTTTTTATCAGACTTGAAAGTTGTAGATGTACTATATTGCCATGCTATGTAGCTATTCCTATTAAGAGAACTAGAGGTAAAGACCAACTAATACAAATGCTGAGGAATTCACACAATAAAATTTGGTTATTATGTAATTGCTTAAAATCAATATTAGTAATATTGGCATTAAAAAGAGGATCAAGTACCTACTGGGTTATCTCATAACCTTTCCATCTTTTAATGCTGAACCTGAATTAATAAGGAAACAATGTTTTGTTCGTCAGTCTACCTTTCTATTAACTTTGAATTTAGTAGTCATATTGATGGGAATCAGACTTCAAAAATATTGGAAATAACTATATCCATATGAGTCTCCCACAGGTAATAGAGGAAGACTCTGTAGGTACTCTCCTTGTGCCAGTTGAAAAGCTCCATTTATTAATATTCGCTGTCAGAGAATGTGCATGGAAAAGAACATCCGCTGGCCCCCAATAATTCCCTAAACATTAGAAAATTTTCAAAAGAGCTCACATAACCCCAGAAATAAGTCCAAAGGAAAACTGGCATTATCAGTTCTTGTGCTCAGTGTTATGATTTATTTAATTGTGTCCTAGGTCCTTTCTAAGTTTCTTGAAAATAATTTCTGTGTAGATAAGGGACTATTCATTCTCCTTAGATGACTGCTGCTTCCTGGTTTGTACTGCAGCACATTTGCTTTTTTATCAGCTCAACTGATTTCTGATTGCAGATGGACGAAAAACTAGGACACAGCAAAATTAGCACCAATATTAATAAAAGAGACAGAAAGTGTACTTTGCTATCTTCACATATTGTGTAGAATATCTTCTGAGCTGGTCGTCCATTTTCCTCAGCTTCAGGATTTCCTTTGATGATGAAGAGATCTTATGGTCTTTTAAAGGTCGTGATTAGGAAGCACAATGGTTGTTAGAATGCAGCATCTCTGGGAGTGGGACAGTGAAACATTAAGCTGGTTCTTCACAACTCTAGTCTTAGTTTAGGAGCCCACTGCCCCATTTGAAAGGATGAGAATGTAAAAATAAGTGAAATCTAGATGGGAAATTGCCAGGCTGCATATGCATACTTGCAGAGCTTGGGAGCATCAGTCAGTGGAAAGGGGTGTGCTTTTGACAGGTTTTGGGCTTAATTATTACAAGCTTGGAAATGTCAAAACATACATTGTCCTATGGTCTGATTACTTGATTCTCTGGTCATGCTGGCTTTAGGCTGACATACACCTATTGCTGCAGAATCTCACTGGTATTTGATAATCATGCTAGAGATCTTTAGTGTATGTGTTGGTATGTACACATATAATCTGGAGATGGGTAGGTTTTCTGAGTAGTAAGAAAGATGTAGAAAATGAATCATTCTAGGCAGAAACTGTTGTGAAGCCCTCATGAATATTTATATGTCTGAGTATATGTATATATGTAACAGCTATGTAAAAATGTATATTTAACAGATGTGAAACTTCAGAAGACCTAGTTTGGAAAAAAAATCTTCAGATATGATGTTCAGTGGTCTGCAGAATACTTTATAAAGGACTTGTTTTGCTGTAGGAATGTGTAGATAATCACTTCAGAAGACAGAACAGCTACCCTCACAGCTACTCTCACAATTACTTGCCTTTGTGGCTTGCAAAGCCTCACGTTATGGTCCTGGTGGGTATGACAGGTAAAAGTTTCAGTGTTTGAATTCATGGAGAGTAGCTTCTTTCACCATCTGAAGATTTTTCCTGTTTGCTCAGGTTGTATAATACCCTCCTATAATAAATAAGCATTTTACAGCTGAGGATGGCATTTTGGCGTACTTCAGAGCACTACTTCACCACTTAAGTTAGCCAGTTGATTTTTACATAATCATTGCCATTTTACAGGAATGTGAACTTGAGAACGGATCTTCAGTAATGTTCTTTACCACTAGGCAGAGGAAGGTAAGAATGTGAGTAAGACTTGTGGATGGCCAAGCTGCAGTTAAAAAGTTTGATGTGCTATTCCCTGATGTCTGTGTTTTCTGTTTATTCTTAAAGTCAGCTTTACAGGACATAAAGGTATCTTCAGTGTAGTCAACACTGTCTTCACTTTGTATTAAGGTGCAAATGCAGGCCCCTGGACCAGTCTGCAGGGGAATTGTAAGATCTATCTGGATTTGCAGTTTGTAATTTAATAAAAAAAAAAAGCTATTCTAGGTTTCAGTTTGGATCTCCACAGCCATTAGAGCAGGATCATTATTGCTAATAGAGTGATCAGTTACAGGAAAGATGAGTGTCTGGTGAAAGCCTGCCACTGTGAATAGCTAGGATCTGGATTAATTCTTTCAATTAATGGTCCTGCCTCCCTTTGATGTTACTGGTTGTTCTACCAGCAGGTGGGGATGATTTTTCTTTCATTCTGGCACAGGTGACACGTTTGTCTTGCTGAGCTGATTAATATCCCTAAACAAAAGCTTCAGTGCTTACTGTTCTAGAAGGAGGCTTGTCAAAACCAATCAGTCATTCTATTTATGTGGCAAATTGTGTTTGGGATACATTGTAATCAGCCTGTGTATGAATATTTTTATGAAACAAAGCACAGAAACTTGGCACTGTTTGGGGCCCTCTGCAATGAACAGAATTGCTAAAAGAATGTTTGCAGCAGGAAGATAAGCATTGCTACATTTTAGTAAGTGCATTTTTTGCTTCGATAATGGAAATTCTTTCCCTATTTTTGCTAGGAATCTTCTTTGTAAGAGAACATATTTATCTCCTCTTGCTTAGGGTCAAATTATATGCTAACTGCTTTGGTAAAATGCCAGTTGACCTTGTATATAGGCACTGAGACTGGCCACTGGGACTGGGTTCCTTCCGCTGTTGTTTTCCGTCACTAGGTTGGATGAAGTTCCTTTTCTTGCTTTGCATTGCACAGGGAATACTACCTTATACTTTTATATTAGTAAATAAGAAACAAGGATTTGCAAGAAAGGTGCTGTGTTTCTTTTTGAGAGGAGCTTTTTATCGTACAGAGGTAGTTTTATTCCACCTTTTTGAAAGTGTTTGCTATTTCAAGGTGCTTAAGCAGACACATTTGCAGGGTAGTGTTACTACGTCCTGTTCAGAAAAAAAATAATAATTGTAAAGTCTGGCATAGCAAGGGAAACTCATAGTCCATCTGCTACTTTGTATTGCAAGCTTTTGTAGAGTTACGAATTGTCTTGACAATGACAGAAAATTCTAAAAAATCTTATTTTATTTGCTGACTACAGTATGGTTGCTTTGTAAAGCATATACTTTATATGATTTCCTGTAATTTAATTTATTGCTATAGGAAAGGTTTTATATCTTGTTAGAACTTCCTCAAATGAAGTCGTAAAAATTACTGTAATAGTAACTAGGAATATTTTGTAAATGACTACAGACTTAAAACACTCACTGTAAGGAACTAGTTTAAAAAATGTTGAGGTTAGCATTAATTTGATATAGTAATGACAGATATGAGGGATGTAAATAGAAATTCTTATGTGTAATTACATAACCTCTGAAACCCATGTTTGCCTTTTTTTCAAGAAATGTCTGATCTTAATGTATATTATTGATTGGTTTTTCAACCCAGAAGCTCTGTTTAATTATTAATAAATCTCTATCCAGGAATCACCAATTTCTAATGTGTGCTCAAAGGCAAAAACTCTTTCCTTCCTCCCACTGCGTCTGAAATCCCTGAAACACTGACCTGTGTGCCTTCATCTGACTAAGATGGTGTTTACTCAGAACTGCAGTATAACTTATAGAAGAGCTCTGTTGCCATTTACTCTGTTAATATCTTAATTCTATTAAGCTTGTGCTAATGGCCTCAGTGCCTCAAATGCTTTCCTTCTAATGGAATGATTCAATCTATCAATTCTTCAGCTGACTTTATTGTATGCCTTAAGGTATAAAGAAAAGTCAGGGGTGTCAACTCTTTGTTCTGCACGTTTACTCCAGAAGTGCTTCTGAACAGTTCAGAGTAAATATTCCAAGTCAAAGGTGTCAACCCCAAGTTTCACTGAGTTTTAGGTGCTCAGGGAATTTAATAAAAGGACTTTACTGAGAAGGGAATTTAATTAATGGAAGTGCTCATTCTGTACATTTGTTTCTTCTTCCACACGTAGAGTTTTCCATAATGATTCTCCAAAATATAAGCATCCAAGATTGGCATGTTTGATTTTTCTGATCTGGAAAATGTATGCTGCGTTAGATGAATCTCCCGTCACGCACAATTCCCTACTAAAATTTACTTATTTCAATTTATTTTCCTTGTATTGGACCTGGAATTTTTCCAGGCAAAATACTTTCTTTTCTGAATTGTGTGGTACTTTACCCTTACTTTAATCCTAGTGACTCCTGCAATCCTACTGACTTGGTTAGTGAAGAAGTAGTCAGGATGAATAAGACTAGTTTAGTCTGCTCCACTATGCATTTTAAGTGAAATTAATTCCACTCTGACCCTGTTGTTTTTCCAGGCCAATCTGTAGCCTGTTACTTGAGTAATTTTTGGAAAGCTATGGCTGGAGCAGTCACTGTTGAGTTTTTATGAATACAGAAAAGCCTGGGTGATTTATCCTGTATATTCCAGATTGTTATGAAGAGGTAGTATTTTCCTTCTTCTTACAAGTTTTCCTTTCTTAGTCATGTAAGAATAAGAAAACTAAAGTGTGTGCAGAACATAGTTAAAATTTATTAAGATAGTGGAATCGATGAGTTCAGCTTCTCCCTGTGTGCCAGTTAAGATGGAGAGGGCAAATGTTAGTCATTCACCTTGGGGAAAAATGCATTTATTCCCTTGCAAAAAAGTCCAAGACAAACTTTGAAAACATTCTTACGAAATAACCATCTTGAGAGAGAATTCCAGTGTAGCGTTTCTACATCTTTATTTACTTGTGCAGCTGAGAGGAAGAAAGAAAGAAAAATACCCACATGCAAATGTATTTGTACAACAAAATGGAGAAAAACACATATTAGGACCTTACCTTGCTTTCTTCCTAGTACATTTACTGAATCAAGTCATTAGTTTTACTGTGAAATCTTTTAGAATTTTGCCTGAGGTTTTTAAGTCAGTCACAACTTATGGGGAAAAAAAACCCCAACACCACCAAATCCACAAACTTGGCCAAGAGTCTGTCCCCTCCTTTCTTTGACTCGATGAATGCCAGGATATATTTTAAAAGGTGTACTTAGCCTGGAGTTGACTTTTGAATTGAATTTCTTCTGCCTTGAATGTATGATAGAGTCATTGTTTGTAGCTTGGTTACAGTATATAGTTTTCTGGGTGTGGCATGCATTTAACGTTTCTTACTTTTATTGCTTGCATGTAGGAGGTTCATCATGATTTGCTGTTCTAGGCAATTGCTGAATTAAGATTATCAGTAGGAAAATAGAATATTTCTGTCTATTTCGATATTGTATGGTGTTGTCTAGTAAGAGGAAAGAGGAAGACGAGGAAGTCCCAGTGTTGCAGAGGGTCTTCTGTTTCTCCACTTGCTTTTCTTCCTGAAAGTTTCAGTGAGACTGAAACCTTCCTCAGTGCAAAGTTTTATAATAATACTCCAGTGACAATTAAATGGACTTGGGTCTTTTGCTAATTCCTTGCATATGTCTGCTGAATGCTACCCTAAATGGTTGGATTTTGTGTGAAAGCACAGAAGATGGGAAAGATCATGGAAATGACAAAGCCTCATTTCTCATTAAAAAAAATAAAAAAATTAAAGAGCTTAATTTTTAAAGAAAGTGTCTACTTAAGTGCTTCAAATTAATTCTAATATGGTTTTAGTTAGCAGTTTGGGTGACTTTGTGTCTCACTAACAATGAACTATTTTGTTCAGCTTGAGTAAGCAATTATCTTGCATGATAACTTTAAAATCACTCATTTTAAATCAGTGCTTTACAGGAACTCTTCTGAAGCAGTAACAGTCTTTATTCTGCAGAATCTGAAGGAGCAGAACCATGCCCAGAGTGGATGCTTTTAAAAAGGGCCTCCATAGGTCTAGTGTGAGCTCTGCTGATCTTTCTTCCTACTCAGAGATGTTTTTGTTCACAATAAAAAAGAAAGGCAAAAGGCTATGTGTTGTTTTGTTTTGCCTTAAACCCTAAACCGCACTCTGTTTTTCACGTGCATTCCCGTTATATGAGCATTATGGAGAGTGGGAGAAGGATTTAGCTGACTGAAAGTTTGTATCAAGATTCCTTGTAAAGGAAGAGGCTCAACTCAACCCAACCTAGCATTTAGATTTCTCCATAAAAGCACCTGCTTCTCTCCACAAACTGTAAAGGGGACTGAAGTTTAATAACCCACATGTAGATGTCTGCTGTAAAAGGAGCTTGAACTGACTAACCCACACATAGATAGCCACTTTGTAAATGTTTACAGCTAGATGAGATGAACCCCACTTTAAAGGTTTGTCAGTCTAAAGCTCTTGAAATCAGTAAAGCTAATTACATGAGTGAGGTTGCCCAGTTTTAAGCTATGTCTTCTAGCAAGTAAAAGAAGCTTGGTTTTTTTCTCTGTATGAGCTAACCAATATTTTGTTGTGTGTTATGTTAGACATTAACTCTTCTTAGGAGGTGGTGTAGTCTTTTCAGGCTGGCTCAACCAGTCCTATGTAAGCTGTATTGTTGAAATAAATACAGTCCCAAGATGTTTATCTCAGTATTTTAGCATGAATATTGTCGTCTGTTGTGGATGTGAAAGTACATATAATTGTATTGACATAATGGCTTTGTGTTCCAGTGAAACAGGGATTATAGATGCAACTAGTAGTTAACTGTCTTCATTGTATTGAGCCTTTTACTTGGCATACTAAGGTTCATTAAATAAAACTCTCTTAAACATTAGACTTAGGATGTGTTATGCACAGTTGTAGTAATGCTGCAGAATCTGGACCAGAAAATAATATATAAGACAAGAAGCTAGTAAGCAAAGAAAATATTTCCGTACAGATTTGAGATACTAATTTATATTATAGAAGAACTACAAGAAGGGGTTTCTGTCGCCATTTGGGAATTTTGAGCAACAAGTTGTTATGAGTGCTAAAAACCAAATTATAGTAATGCTTTGGTTCTAGCTTTTCCTTTAGGCTATTGGTTCCGCTGGGTACTGTGTTCATTTATTTTGTGCAGATTTCAGTGCAGCACCACAGAGATGATACGTCTTGCATGTGGCACAAATTCTCACTTTTTTTTTCTTTCTTTCTTTTTTACTTTCTTTCTTAATTTTGACTCCTAAAGCTGTTCTGGTGCTATTTGGCATGAGATTTATATGTAAATAGGTGCATAGAGCTTCATGGTGAGTATTATCCTTTGAAGCGTAAAGAACTTTCAGGTGAAGTAGCAACAATTTGACAGCTCCCAACTTGATGCGAGAGGTGAGCTGGAAAGGAGCCCAGTTGTGGGTTAGCAGGAGTATTACAGTACTGTCAGGGTCAGCTCAGCATGTGCCGTTACAAGCTTACAGTTAGGTTAGAGTTTAGCTTAAAAAAATCTCAATATTATAAAGAACTAGTCATGAACAGAAGGGATTTCTAGCCCATGGAATTGTTCTATTTTTTACTGTGTGGTGCTGAAACTTGTTAGTCAAAACATATTATGCATGTAGGTATACACATATTTTGATACTATTTTTTGAAAACTATTGTGCTGCCCTGAGTGACAGGTATATGAATGAGGGCTGCACTTTGGGTTGATTAGCATTGCTAGGTAGGACGTTAGGATGGAGGATTGGAGCAGCTCCTTCCACACAGCTCTTTGATGGCATCAGGGGGGATCCCTCTGGAAGTGGCCTGCCCTGGTGGAAAAATGGGTCTGTCATGTGAGTCTCTCCCTGATGCAGCTCTTGACTAGAGAGCATGAAGGCTGTGCTTCCTGCTCAGGGCTTCAGATAGTCATGATTCAAACCTAATCCAGCTCTCAGTGGGAGATTTTTCTCAGCTGCAGTCTAGCTTCAAATCTTACTATACCAAAAGTAAACTCTGAATCTCAGCAAAAGATGATTGAAAGTAGAGCAGGCATCCTCCTGGTCTTAGGGGGCAGAACTGAAATGGTAATTTGTAAAAAATCTACAGCAAACAGGAAGTATAGCATGTCACTCTTAGTGCATGTGCGCTCCATATTTTTTATATGAAACAATACTTTGGTTTAAAAGTTCCCTTAATTTGGCCAGAATAATCTTTTTTAAATAAGGACAGTTAAAGAATCAGGACTAGACAACCTTCTGCACTGCAGTGCCAATTTTCCCTTGGACTAAATACGGCTCTGCATCATGGGAGTAGCTGCTAACAGCTGTAGTGCCAAACATTTTAGTGGTTCTTCATTCAAATTTATTTGAATTTTTTATTCAGTGAAAAATACCATTTCAGCCTTTCAATTCAACTGTCAGTCTGGGGAGAAAACAAATCTCATAAATCAAGTGTTTCCTGTGTAACAGAGATACTAGTATCCGTAGTTTTACCAAATGCATTATATAGTACCAAGGTCTTCAGTTAATTTTGTAAGTATAAACAGTGTTTACAGTATAAACAGTTACGCTATGAACCATTTGTAGCTATTGGTACCAACCCCATTATATGAAAGGAAGAAAGATGCAGCTTAGTTGAGAAAGCTGCTGAATGTTTGGAAGAAATTTAACTTGGAAGATTCTGGGATTTGGGGTTTGGTTTCTTCTGGTAGGTCATACTAACAAACTGCAGGTTTTGCCTCTGAGAGATATGGAAAAGTTTCATGAAAAAATCTCCTGTAGGCAGTAACACAGAGGCCTGGAAGAAAATTTTAGAACAGTGATGGCTCGGATGGAAGATGATACCTTTATCTGTTATTTGTTAGTTACAAGAGAGTGTATATTAGTTTTCTGGCGCTAGGAAGACTTACTTAGTTTGTATTCAAGCAGCAATCAATTTCACAGATTCAGATGGCTAAAGAAAGTGTTAACTCAGTGTTATTTGTCAAAAATGTGTACTATACCATTTTTCTGGGCCTGTCTTTGAATTTGCTGAGGTATTAGACACACATCTTGAGGGCAAATGAAAAATAAGGTTGAGAAGACTGTGTGGTTCATTTTATGTAATTGGAATTCATTTAAGGCTCTTCATTTGTTCAGCCAGCTCTGGTAGAGATCTACATTCTTTGCAGCACATTGCGACTTAGAGTATTGCCTGTTAAATCATCAAGATTTCTACTCCATACAAATGAACACATTTGGGCTTTAAAGAGAGCTGTGGTTTGGAACTGCTGAATAGTCTCCATGTGCAGGTTTTTCTGCTGCATGATCTCTGTACTGTGCTCAAATTTCCTTTTAAAGTTTTTCACTTACTTCGAATTTCAGTCATTAATTTTTTTTTTTTCAAGACTGTCAAAGCTGCTTATTTCCTAGGGGTGGCTTTGAGGAACTGAAAGAAAAGTGTTAAAAATACAAAAATATACATTTGAAACTAAATGTTAAATGCTACATAAACTAAAATAATATTGGAAGTAGAAACTTGATGAAGGCTAGATGAAGAATGGAAACAGCACAGCTAACACCATTTGTGGAGAACTCAAATAGTTAATAGCAAAGAAAAACTCCACTTAAGTAAGATGGTGGTAGCAATAGCAATATTAATAGAACAATATATTAAAACCACTCTTGCTTTTAAATAGTTCATCTGTAGTTTGTACAGAGGCAACTCAACAAAATGTATGTAAACTGATGAATAGAAGAGGTTTATTGGAGGATTAGGATACATACAGCACGTTCTACACTTTTCTGCTGTCAGTCAGTGTGTGTAGAGGTAGGATTATTAGCTACACCCACTCAAGCTTTTCTAGCAATCTGTGTCTCTAGTGGGCAAACCACTTAAGCTCTATTCATTGCTGTGTAGTGCATAAAAAAGCAGAGAGGTTTTTCTGACTTAGGTTTAGGCAACATGGGATGGCTAGATGATTAGCTAGTTTGAGGATTTGGGACCTTTTGAAAGTGCTGTTTAAGAAATCTGAAGTAAGACTGGTAATGTGATTATGGATCTCCAGTTTTTCTTCCATGGAAGGCCTATCTAAAAAGAAACATGTTCCTTGTATTACTAGTAGTGAGTTCAGTTCTAGCGACAGTGTTGTTATCTTGCATCCATTGGTGTAATTCAAAGTGTACTGAAAGGATGAAAAAATTCTTTCTGTGTAGTTCAGTGAGTGCTGAACCAGATGCTAGACGTGTCACTTCTGCCACTGACTTCTGGTTTTGCTAATTATTAGCGAGAAAAATGTTAAAGTACTTTGGAAGATGATAATTAAAAAAAAAGTGTGGAACAATTTATGAATCAAATCTGTAAAACTGCATTTATTCCTGTGGTGAAGCAGTTCTTTCAGATTGACATGGTTTAGTTATGGAGTACTTTGAGGCAAATTGAGGTTCTGACTTTTGGAGATGCTTGCTTGCAGTACTGCCATTCATACTGAGGGGCAACAGCTTCGATAGTCGCATTCAAACTTTTGCAAGCACTTGCCTGAATTAAATGCTCACGGGAGGGTAAGAGCTGGGGCAGAGCTGAGTTCTGGGGCTTCCAAAGAGCAGCCCTGTTAGTAAGGGGGTCGTGAGGTGCTACTTGAGCACATTAAACCCCAGCTGCTGTTTGGTCTCCCTTCTGCCCTTCTGCACCTGTTTGCCAAGGTGCTTAGGTTTCAGTGGTTAATGGAGTGACTGCTCTATGTAATTAGAAAATCAGGTATGTATTCGTCTAGTGTTTTGATTTGAAGTGTGATAAATATCAGGCAATCACCAATATAGTGGCTCTGATATCTGTTGAAATGCACATTTAAATCTGGTACTTGTTCTCAGTAATGTGAAAAATAAGGTAAATACTTGACTTTTGAAAAAGTAGCACTTTCTCTTCTTAATCTCTGTTGAAATTTGATGCAGTGGTTCTCTTAGTGTAGGTTTTCAAATTCTAATTAAAAAATGTAGTTGAAAAAGGTGTTTAATGTATTACACTTTATATCAGCAGATATCTGTGAGTCTGGCTTCTGAAAATGTCTGTAAGTTCTATAAGTAAACAGTGCAGGTTTCTCCTAGGTCAGTTGGGGTATTTATTTTCCATTTAAATCTTGGTAGTTCTCCATTATATAATCATTTCACACCACCAATGAAAGTAAACTGAGGGGGGAAGGGAGGAGGAATCATCAAAGCAAAACATCCTTCACTGGTAGGTAAGGCAGGATCCTTGCAGAGGCATTTGATCTTGTTCTTGTTGGGTAACTCCTAGAAGATTTTAATAGGTATTAAAAATGCACTCCCATAAGCTTGCAGATTGAAGGGACAATATGTAAAGATTAGTGCCACTTCTGGGTGACAAAGTTTTCTTGGCATCTGTCAGCAGTAAGGGCAGGTGTGCTTGTGATATCATGTTCAGGTTAGCCCAAAGAAGACAGGGCCTATATTTTTGAAGAGCAGATTTGGATGTGATAGCTGAAGCAGTAATGGTCCCTGACTGTTGTGTAAGTCACTGTGCTTTTAACAGGGGTGGTGGATGAGAAGATGTATCCAGTCCTGGGAGACCACGGGCTCTGGGGGGGGTGAGCAAATGCTGGGACAGGGACATGGAGAACAACTGGTTCTGTAACCACTTCAGCCATCTCGGGAATAGTTGTGAATTTTGGTTATGTTCTTCTGTAGTGAAACTGCCCAAATGAATTCAAGAGATGTTGGAAACTTGGATAATGTGGAATTGTGTCCTGTTTTTAGAGACACAGTGTCTCTCTGAAACATGCTTAGCTGTTTAGATGTAACAGAACGGAAAGGAGTTACCTGCATAAAACTACAACACTAACTCTTCTGCCTGTTTCAGGGATGTGTTTACTCCTGCTGTTATGATGTCTGAATGCCTCACATGTTTGTAATGTGTTTATCCTCACACTGTTCTCCTGAAATAGGAAGATGCTATTCATTGCCATTTTTCTGATAGAGAGCAGAGATGTATGGGTATAGGTGTTGTATGCCTGAGGATGTCGATAAAAGTGTGGCAAATTGAATCCAAGTCTCTGGACTCTGAGGTTGATACATTTAATTGCTGTCACATTTCTCGACCTTTGAGCTATGGTGTTGTGGTGGTGTGAAACCTGTGGTGTTGTGAAACTGTGGTCATGCTGAAGTGGACTTGTTTCTCTGTTGCTTTCTAAACCTGCTGCATGTACCTGAGCATTGCTGAAGTACTTACAGTCAAAGAAATGATTCATGCCAAAGCTTGTTACCTGATATTCCATTTTAACCCCTTAGGTGTTTTTGAGAACCTAACCTTGAAATGTACATTTTGCACTGAGCTGAGGAATTGTCGTCTGTGAACTTAGTAGATTTCTACCCAACTACAGAACCTCTCTGACTTGTGGAATTCCATTTTTCTGGGATGTAGCTTATGTCTTTACCTGCTTTATCTTCCCAGTTGTCAATTTAGATTTTTAAATTTATTTGTATTCACTTGTAACAGCGTTTTTTGGTGGTTGTTCAATGAGGGTTTAGCTCGTTATGATCCTGTAAATGGAGAAAGCTTCTGAAAGTGAATCAGATTGACTGAGCAACCAGTCTTGTACTTCGGTGTGTGAAGCTGCTTCGATATTACACAAAGAAAAATATTTCCATAGCAACCTATTAAAAGCACAGAATGTTTTTGCTATGTAGTGTTCTTGTTGTTGTTGTTACATCCTTACAGTGGAGATTTTTGACTGCTGTAACTGAGCCATAAAAAACATCTAGTGGTAGCACAGCAACGTTAGTTTGTTTAATTAGGAGTTTGTACTGCATATATACTTTTATAAATGAATGTAAACAGTTCTTAATGAAATTAACTCAGGTTTCTGAAACATTTTAAAACAGCTATGTGAGGTTGGTTGTTTTTTTTTTCACATTATCCAGCATTTCTTTTGAGCCTTGATATACCAGAATCATCAAACTTGTGGAGCAGATGATAAAACAAAAGGATGTTAACCATCATGTAGATAAGTTCAGATAGCCTGATGAGCTACTCTCTGGTCTCCCAATGCAGGAATGTGTTTCAACACTTACTTTCATTAAAGGATGAATGTGCAGCTACTCTACCTGTGGTAGAACACCTCAGGATAATGGAGTGAGCCTAAATAAATATTCAGGTTCTGCTTTGGTTATGTAAGGTAGTAGTATATTCCCATTCAAGGCTGCCCTGTTTAGTCTTATTTTTCCTCCTGTTCTAGGTCATTTGCTACAACAGTCATTATGGGTGGGCAGATAACAAGTAAGACTGGACTTTTCCAGTCATACTGACTGCTTTGATATGTTGCCAGACTAAATAAAAGTGAGCAAGAAGATTGCATTTGGCTACATAAGCAGAATAACAAACATTGCTGCTCCTGAGTAGCTTCTTGTTCATGACCCTGTTGATTAGGTTTCCTGTTGCAAGATGAGAAATTTCTGTTGCTTGCCTGGTGGGTCCTCAGTTTCATGCCGCTCAGTCTCTCATCTTATTAATTTCTGCTGCCAAATTTTATTATTAACATCCATTTTTCTGTATTTAAAGGTCTGTGTCATGGAGGAAACCAAGAAAACTTTTTTTTTAAAAAACATGTTTCCTGAGAAATTCTGTATCTGCTCTGCATTGTCTCTTGCTCGTTACCGTACTACTCAATCCGTTTCCTGTTTTCTGCCTCTTTACAGTATCCCAGATGCAGGATTGCTGCTCTGACTGGATTTACATCTCTTTGTATCGATAGACACATGGTTTAGTGGTGGACTTGGCAGTGTTAGGTTTAAGGTTGGACTTGATGATCTTAAAGGCCTTTTCCAACCTAAACAATTCTGTGATATGGGAGAAAAATAAAGAAACAGAGAAGGCAGTATGTAATTTAAAGGCTCCATTTGTCTTAAAAGGTACACAAGATGGTATTTATTTGGCTTAAAGAAATTGTTTCTTTGCGCATTCAGCTTGTTTTGGTAGTAGTAACTGAAATATGTGAATTTTGTCCCAAAGAGTCCTGCAGTTGACTTCTCTATTGCACTCTAGCCCTTTTACCATTGCAAAACTTAATAGCCTTGCATAAATTTTGAAGTAGGTACTTGTCTCAGAAAAAAGTTGATTGGAGAAGTGTGACCTCATTTTACATGTGGTGAAGTAACTGTTTAATAAAGAATGTGAGAAGGCAGGGAGTGCTACACTAATCCTATCACTTCTCTGTTATGGTTATGTGGAGGACTTGCTGACTGAGTTTGGATTGATAAAACTTATTCTTTTTTTTATTTGATGTCACTTTAATTAAAAGTGCTAAGGGAAGGTTCAGAATAGTTGGGTTCACTGAGTGGGAGTGTGACCGTTTGCAGCAAGTTACTCAGGCAGCAAGTTACTCAGTATAACTAGAACATACTATTAATTTTGGTTTTGCGCTTCTCTGTAGATTCATAGGCTGGTATATTTTGAGATCAGTACAGAAAATGCATACTTGTCATTGCTCAACTTGGCTGTAATGTCACACCACTGGTATCAACCAAATGACACCACGTTATGTTTGTGTCTAGCTTAGGAAAGTCGTGGTGGTTGTTGAGGCTGCTTATGTAGTAATAATACTGTGTTACATGTATGTTGACTGGTGTTTGTATGCTGATACGACTGACAAATCAAGATACGTACATTAATTAAATTTAGGATGTGATTTGCAGATTCTTACAGAATAATTGGTTTATATGAAAAATTACTTGCAAAATGCAGGACTTCAATTGTACATAATTTGCTTTTCTGAACCCTCTTGACAGTGAAAGTTCAGACTGAGAGAGGTAGCTGTCTGTATACATTGGGCTCTTCATGTGGCCCATTTGTGAACCTCCAGCTTAACTCAGCTGCTGTCAGCTCTTTTGGGATTGGTGTCCAGAGACATCTTTGAAGAGCTGTCAGTTTAGCTGACAGGTGTTTATGCTGCAGTGGTGTTATTTATGTGCAGTGCTGAGCCCTATTTTAAAATAGCTGTGACACTAGTAAGCCCTCAGGCTAAAAATTCTGAGAGTTAATTTAAATAGCTCAACCTTAAAGGCTGCAGTATATCAAGGGAGAACTTGACTTCTGGGGATGAACTGTTAGGTTAGTAAATGGCTAACATCCCAGTTTGATGTCTGCTTGAATTGAGACTCCATCCATAGTTCAGTGATCATCTCACACTTATTTGTAAGGCTTCTTCCACAGGAATCCTGATACTCTGCTACTTCCATTCACATTGTGGGGTTCTGAGAAACATATTTTTTCATATCTGAAAGACTTTACTCTCTTTTAAGCTGAAGATTTTTTTTTCTTACTAACTTTTCTCTCATGTTTATTTACTATTAATGCATCTCCTTTGTTTTCCTTTTTAGTGTTGGGGTAGTTTGCTACTTATTAGCTGCATCTTATACCTGGAATATGTCTTATGTTGTTGTTTAAGCCCAGGCGGCAACTAAGCACCACATGGCTGCTTGCTCACTTCCCTCCCCCCCCCCGCCCCCAGTGGCATGGGGAGGAGAATTGGAAGAAAAAGGGAGAACCTTGTGGGTTTTGATAAGGATAGTTTATCCCAACCGAACCCAGGACAGTCTATGTGGCTGAAACCACAGGATATGGGAAGTCACACTATAGAGAAATAAATGGATTTGTCAAAACAAATACAGGCGTATTTAAACTAAAAATGCAGTCAGAGCTTTGTTCTCAGAAGATAATTTTACTCATAGTGTTTTGAGCACATTAGTTTTTCAAGTTGATACTCTCCTGCTAGCTTTCAAGGTGGTGAAATTGTGTTAAAATGAAGCAGACAATGTTTTTGGCAGTACATACATAATGCCAAAAAATGTCATTGCTTTGTAGATTAAGCAGCTGAACTTCATCCCATGGTGAAATGCATGTTTAGTGTGAAGAGAAACCAAGTTTCATGGCTTTGTAGTTCACTTAGTATAGCATTCCATTACAGTGACTAGGAATGTTCAGCCTACTCTCCTTTGAGTTAAATCCAGACTTTTCTAAGGCTGAAAGTAACGTTTACTTTTTCTTGTTATCTTTGCTGTCAGGATCTGCTAGTAGTCCCACAGCTGCCTTACATGTCATTCTACTTTTCTCAGAGGTATCGAGGCAATTCCGCTTTTTTTTCTTTTCTCTGAAGAATTTTAATGATCCAAAACCAGAAACCCAAAGGTTGATTGAAGTGATGACAGAAGGTCTGTATTCAGGTTTACATCAGTTGTGTGTTCTGCCATGGACTTTTTTATGGTCCTTGATCTCTCTGCCTCAACTCTCCACATATAACATTTTTTCTTGTTTTCATGAGAGAATGCTAAATTCTTACATGATATCCTAATGGGAATCACTGGTGTGCCTTTACTGTGGTTAGCTGCTGGCTATTCCCTCAGTTTTGTGTTTTTTACTTTGTCATTCAGACCCTCCCCCTCCCCAGGTCTTCTGACTGAACAGAAGTCGATTAAATATGGTTCTGGTTGGAAGAGTAGTAATGACTAAACAGGAGATGGATGTTGCTGCATGCTACAACAGGTGAATCTCTTTGTGCTCATCAAGAGCTGTGCTATGACCACTACTGGAGAGCAAGAATGTTAATCAATTTATAAAGTATTTGTGGTGGGTTGACCATGGCTGGATGCCAGGTGCCTACCAAATCCGTTCTATCACTGCCCCCTCCTTCTCTGGACAGGGGAGAGAAAAATTATAACAAAGGGCTTGTGGGTCAAGATAAAGACAGGAGAGATCATTCACTAATCACCGTCACAGGCAAAACAGACTCAGCTTGGGGGAAATTAACTCAATTTATTAC
>JANZLQ010000022.1:18405034-18416605 GCA_026212715.1 Elanus axillaris | reverse complement strand
GGACACAGGGGAAGCTTCCAGCAGCTTCTCACAGAAGCCACCCCTGTAATCCCCCCACGCTACCAAAACCTTGCCACAGAAACCCAATACAGTATTGCATGTGAACATGGAAAAGTGTCTTTTACATTCTGATAACGAATACACAAGAGACCCATCATGAACGTGCTAATGCATTTTGTAAGAGTGAGTGTATTCCTGCAGCAGCACATTCTAGGCCCCAAATGGGAGGCATGCCAGGCAGTTTTGCATGCATGGCAATTATTTGAATATAGCAGATGTGAAACTTAAAGGCAAACTGCTGTGAAGCAATTTCTCTGTTCTGACTAGCACTCTATGTTAGTTAATAGAATCTGTGTCTTCCATAGGGGTATAAATACGTGGAGACCATCAGTAGCACTTGGAAACATCACTAGTAACAGCAATGCTGTGTGTTTCAAATATGCCTCAGGTTGGAGACAGATGAATTCTGATTCAGCCGTTATAATTTGCATTGATATACATGATTTTTCAGGTATATTTTTTGTTCTTTTCATAGAACCTACTTGCAAAATTGTCCTCTGGAAGTCTCTTACATCAAGCAGACCTTGCATGTATGAATCAATTGTATGTTTCCATAAAACAGTACAGCTACTCCTCTCCTAGTCAAAATAGCTTTTAAACAATGTGTGAAGCATTATCAATTTGAATAATAACATATATTCAATATCAAAGTTATTTGGCTTGATCTTATGTCTTACCTAATTCTTAAAGTTTTAACCAAAGCTCTTCCCTGTTTTCTTGTCTGTGCAACCTGAGGCAGGCAGAGTCCCTCTCCTTGCTGTGGAATAGACAGCGCCTAGAACAAGTGAAAGATGGAGAACTTAGGACGCATTTAGGTTTGACTTGTAAAGTCTAGTAACATGTGCTGAACTTTTTTTTACTCAGTGGTGATCAGACAAGTTTTCTGTGGGACAGTACACTGTCTGCAAATCCTGTGGGTCAGTATATATGTGTATGTTGAAGGTGAGCTGGCTAGCAGATCATATTGTGAAAGAGAGTTTATAGCTTTTTCTTTGATGCCTTTTGCTTACATGCACACCTCCTGAGGCATTGAAACCAATGAAAGCTGAGAATACCATAGCTTTTATTTTTGTTCTTTGTGGTTTTTTAATCAATTGGTTAGTTTGCTTAAAATGCTTTTACGGTTTAAGGTAAATGGCTAGTTACTCTAGGCTTTTGTAGCAGCTTTAACTAAAAACTTTTCAAAGTTACATTTCATAACCCCTGCATTTCAGTCAACAGAATAATGCCGATGGCTGTTGGGGAAAAAGCATGGTTTCTTTCTTTTCCCCGTTGTAAATTTAGTAGAGTTCACTTCCTCATCATTTGTGGTGTGCCAGCATGAACCTAAACTCTTCTGCATCTCTGCGTCTTTTTTGGAAACTTTGCCTACACAGTGGTGATCATTTGTCCTAATTCCCTTCTTGCTCTAAATGCAACAGGAACATTTGCAAAGAACAAATTTTTTCAGTGTATTGACAAAGCTCTTTCTGTAATTGTGTTAGCTGAACCGGACAATGAGGCTGAAATCCTTTTTGAATTAGGGTTTATGTAACTCTAACCCAATTCCTGGCTAAGCCTTGCAGACTGATCCAGAACAGTGAGCACTGACTGCTTGTGTGTTTTGCTGCAGTCTGAAATGTGTGGCCTAATGGACTAAGTCTTGGATTCTTCAGTCTGCTTTTACCAGCTTGGTTTTGCCCTGCTTTACAGTCATTTCCCTGTGGCAGCGTTAGCTGGCAAAGAAGGAGAAAAGGCTCTGTTGTACCCAGGTGTGTAGTCATTTCCAAGTATAACAGCTTAGGGTGCAGGGAGGAGGTTAGAGCATGGTTGACTGCTAGAGCAACAACTAAAGTTGCTCTGCTTACAGAAGCTTTACATGGATAGAGCTAAGCAGACATGGAGAAGTACAGTCCACTTACATGCTTTAATCTGAACGCATTCTCTCTGAAATCAGTCTGACAGCTAACAGAGCACCTGTGGCATCGTGTGAGAAGGGATGGAGGACTCTCACCTACCAGTGAGTAGACAGATCATTTACAGACTTAGGAGTACAGGCCTTCTATGCTTTGTTCTCTTTAGCTTCCTACTTTTATGTTCCTCGACTGCTGTATTGTTTGGAAAATGGTGGTGAAAAACAATAGAGCAGTGGTGTCAGCAAAGAGGTGAAATTTTACGTGTTCTTCTGTAACTTGATCAAAGGTGTAGTAAGGAGTGAACATACAACCAGCTTCAATGGAAACCATAACTACACCAGTGTTTCAAAACAAAACCGCAGAGGAAGAAGTCGTCCGTCCCGTCGTCCCCCCCCCCAGGCCTGCATCCTGACTTTACTGAAGCTCTAGAGTTGTTTTTTTGGTTCAACCTTGCTTCTATTTCCAAAATACCATTGTAATGGTGTGTTTCCTGTCTACGCAGAATTACCCAAAGTCATTTGCAGAATGAGTGGAATACCTGATGCTGGTTATTAGAAAAGAGGAATTGGTTTCATGATATAGATATCTCAATGGGAGTGAAAACCAGTAGCAATTGTGATACAAATGATTCAAGTTTCATGCCTGGTAAAGATTTAAAAATAAAAAAGAAGAAAAGAAAAGAAAAAAGACCAAATAGCTTTACGAAGAAAATCCCGATGGTGCACATTCTCTTCCAGACTTTGGCATGTGTAAATTTTTTAAAAAGAAAATATTTTTAAATGGTTAGTCCATTTTTTAGTTTTCAACTTTTGCAAAGGAATAGGAGTTAGAATGTTGTATTCTTTCTTACTGTATTTATGTGGAAATATTACAAAGTGAAAATCGAAGTTAGAGCAAAAAAGGAACTTTGTGGAAAAGGGGATGTTTTCTTGCCGGATGTTACTATTTACCTTTTTGTCAATTTCTGAACATCAAAATTTCAGTAAAAAGTGTAATTGACTAATTCAGCTTCTCTAAAAATTTTAGTAAACATCCAGTGGCATTTAGTTTTGGACAAAATTTTTGGTAAGCAATTAGTAAGAAGAAAATCAGCCAACTTTTTCACTCATTTACTATTTGACTCTATACTTGGTAATTGTAAATCATCATAAAAACTTCTGAAAATTAGAGAACTCCCAAAGCTTCCATAGTCTGTATTACAAGACCAATAATAACTCCCTATTAGCTTATGACTGGTGTTTTTTCAGCTTTGAGGAAAGAAGGGGTTAATTGGAAGTGTCAAGCTGGGTTTGTTGGGTTTTTGAGGGGAGGGTGGGAGTGGTAAAGGGGTTATTTTTCCTTCCACAGTTTCAGAGATGAGAATCTTTCCAGGTATGATGAGTGTAAATTTGTAGCTGTGTTTAAATAAATCCTTAAGATTTACATACATAACAGATTTTCTCATCATTAAGAGATCTGTGGAATTGAATGAGATTCTCATGAGAGTTAAACAGGCAGTGCCATTCAGCACCTAGTGTCAAGATACTGCTCAGGATGAAAATGGAATAGAAAACTCCATCTGGCATCTTGAATAAGTTTATCATGTGGTAACTGAATCTGTAGTTTGAGGATGATGCTGATGATGGTTTTGTGATCAATATTAGCCAAATATCTGGAAATTCATATTACAGGTGGGATATGTGGTTTTTTATTTTTTTTTAATTGTACATTCTATTTATTAAATATTCAGATAAATTATTCTGTCATCCTTTTGCCTTGCTGAAAAGCTGACTTCCTCAGATTTCCAGTTACTAAAAGAGGTGTTGTAAGCATATTTCCCAATGGTTTACAGTGGTGTTAGGTAAAACACAGCCAGTCTCTGACAGTCTGAGGAAAACAAGTCAATCCTTGTTTTCAGTGTCACTGGACACTGACAGCAGCATGTCTGAGTTACAGAGCTGCAGCTGTATTCCATAAGCTTGATAGTCTCTCATTATTTTTACTGAGAATATGGATTTCCAAATTCAAACTTTTCTCTATTTGCAGTTGGTTGCACTGCTAATGGAATGTGAAGGTGTGAAAAAATGTACTGGGGCTTTAAGATTTCTTGGGGCTTAATGTCTTTTACCCTCTACCTAGAAAATGACTGCTTGGTGCACTGCAATTTTGCATCACTTTTCTCCATGTTACACAGAGATTTTATATTTATTTAATACTTACAATATAAAATATATAATGTATATGTATAAACATATGCATATATTTATAATACATGCATTACATGTATATTATAATATTTATATAATTATAGATATTATAGACATATATTTCTCTATATAGTATAAGTTTTTGTCATGTATTTCCTCATGTTTTTCATCTATGGATATATACACATAATTTCTATGAATAATGACATCTTTTATGTATCTTCACTCCTGAGTTGTTCTGCAGAGAGTATTCCAGCAAAATTATCCTCTATATGGAATATTTCCCTGTAGTAATTTACTCTGTAGTGTGTAACCTGCTGGGACTTCATTATGTAAATGCTACATTTGCTGGCTCAACCCCCTATTTTCAGAAAGAATGTTTTTTTCATTGCTTTGTGAAAAAAAAAAAAAAGAGTTCTGGCAGGGTCAGTATTCACTACTTTCCTTACCTATTATCACTCTCCTTCCATTATGAAAAATGAAAGCAAATTACCTTCCTTTGGGTGATTAAATATGTCCTAATAACTGCATTGCTGTATCTCAGTAAAGGTACTGAATGACCACATGCAGATAAAATAAAAAACTTGCTGTAGGGATGCCAAAAACCCTACAGAGGTAGCCCTGTGTTTGAAAATATCTTTAGGGTTCTCATTTTAAGGTCTGATGTTTCATTCCTTAGCAGCAGTCAGCTGGAGACAGAAACATTAATAGCCGAGATAGAGTTAGATCCATATCCAAAATGTGAATACTTTGGCCATATGCATTTTTTGCATTAGAGAAGCTACAACACAAGTATCTGGACTACAGTAGGAGATCTTTATGATGAAATGGGTGGCTAGGGAAAGTTACTATCTTCTAATATTTTTGAATTACAGTATATGTTGAATAATATTCCTTAAGAATATGCTGTAGGCAGAAGATGAGTCTTAAAATTATCCTATTTTAACTTAAACATTTTCCTTCCTGAGTTTCATAATAATTTCTTACTATCAGTTCTTAATTAGCTGAGGAGCTTGACAGCACCTGTAACAAGTAAATGCAGTTAGTGGGATCTTTGAATTTTCTTCTGGCTTTGTTATGCTCTGGATCAATTTTTGCCTTCTGTGTTATAAGGGCTATGTAAAATGCACTCCTTTCTCCATATATTCACCCATATAGGGCAAATGGATTCTGTTTGTAAATTGGCAGCTCCTTAGAATGGGTACAATTCCTGTATAAAGAAGTGTTTTGTGTTACTTAAGTGATGTGTAAATGCCGAGGTTTGGGGTTTTTTTTTTATTTCTTTGTATATTTACAATTTTTGTTGAGTATGATGTCTGATCAGATCACTGGGTTCTTGTGACAGGTGATAGACCAGCTATGTAGCTTTTGACAAGCAGTGCATTATAGTTACTAGACTTTTCATTATCCGTCATTAGCGCAAAGCCTATTGCATGGCATGAGGACAGCAGAAGTCAGTGGTCTGAAATAGAAACTCTCTCAGCTCAGGCCCATACGAAGTACTTAAATGAGATGAACTGTAATACTATGCTAATAATAATAATCAGTATGGTTTCAGCTCCCCGCTGCAATCATTTTCTGGTGCTCTGAGTGGATCCTTCATTTCAGATGCTTGCACTTGAGAATGAGACAGGACAGATGGGGCATATTGTTCCTGCACTGCCCACCCCGACCCCCCCAGCAGACAAGACAAGCTGTATTGTCAGCTACGCTTCCCCAGGCTGCTTGGTGAAATAGAGGTGCAAATTCCATAGCTGTTCACTGGTCTAGGCAGTTTGTGCTCACTTAGGGCATCCATCCCAAGTTTCTACCACCATAGGAAACAAATCCATGTGAGTGTTTTGCCTGAGGCTTCAGAAATCAATTTCAGTTACCGTTTTGGCAAGCTTGGGGAGGGAGCCAGAGCTCTGCATTTGTGAGAAGGGAGGGCGAGAGAGGAAGAATGAAAGCTTAGTGCAGAGTTTGGTTTATTTATGTGCTACTTTTGGTTGTGGGTGTGTCGCTAAATCAAGTGAGACAATACATTTTATTTTGGAAATATTGATAGCCTTGAGGTAGTCAGTGTTAACTGTAATCCACTCAATTTTTTTGTTTTTAAGCTTCTCCTTGCTGTCATTTTCCCTCTGACAGCATGAGGTATTCTGGAGCTTTAATAAGACTGCTTTGAAAGCTTTATTTTTGTCATTTTGTTCACGTGAATACCAAGTCTTCTAATTTTATTAGCCAGTTAGTTGTTCATAAACTAATGTTGCTTAGTTTGACCATGTGGCTGCTTCTTGCTCTCTAATTGCTTTCCAAAGGCAGACAATACCTCCTTTTATTTTTTAAATAAAAGTGGTTTTTTAATTTGAAGTGTTACAAAAAGACTGTATAGCAGAGGGTGAAGACTTTGAGACCTTAAGAGGATCAATTTTTTTACTTCTGTGGTTGCTTGCACTTATTTCAGATGTGTATGGATGATCTTCAGAATAGGAATAGAGTGAATTAAAAACTGCTAGTAACTAACAGAACATATAATATTCCCCTTTCTGCTCACTTTGTTATTTAAAATTATGCTAAAAATGCTGTGTATGGCAGAAGAAGATATACTAACTTATATGCCACTGGAAAGAAAAGGCTTTGTATGAAACTAGAGTAGGAGTGAAGAAAAACAATAGCACGTTGTGTTTGGGAGACAAATCAGACAAGTACTCTTTAGCTATGTTATTTTCAGACCTTGTATGCCGGAAGATCTGAGAATGGTTTTCTGAGGGACCTTCTCCAAAAGATTACTTGTACACAAATCTCAGAGTTTAGAAAGTGGGGAGATCGAACTGAGATTGAGAGCTTAATTCCCCCCTGCTATGCAACTCTTGTTTGATTTTACCTAGAGAATAGGGTCAGTAACACCAATGCAAGAACATTTTGTGATGTTACATTAATATGAAGCTGATAGAATCTACTTCTATTTGATAACATGTAAGTGATAGCGTGTCCTGGTTTTGGCTGGGACACAGTTAATTTTCTTCCTAGTAACTGGTACAGTGTATTTTGCATATAGTGTGAGAATAATGTTGATGGCACTGATGTTTTAGTTGTTGATAAGCAGTGTTTATCCTAAGTTCAGGATTTTTCAGTTTCCCGTCCTCTGCCAGCAAGCAGGTGTACAAGAAGCTGGGAGGGAGCACAGCCAGGACAGCTTGTTCGGGTCACAAGCCAAAGGGATATCCCATACCACAGAATGTCATGCTCAGTATGTAAATTGGGGAGTTGGCTGGGAGGAGTGGATTGCTGTTTGGGCATCAGTCAGCAGGTGGTGAGCAATTGCATTGTGCATCACTTGTCTTTTCTTGGGTAATATGTCACTCTCTTTTTGTTATCTTCCTTTTCACTGCAATTATTATTGTTATTATTTGTATTGTTGTTATTATAATACATTTTTTAGTTATTAAACTGTTCTTACCTCAACCCATGAGGTTTACTTTTTTCCCCAATTCTCCTCCCCGTCCCACTGGAGGAGAGGAAGAGTGAGCGGGTAGCTGCGTGCTCCTTAGTTGCTGGCTGGGGTTAAATGACGACATGTGGCACAGATGGGATTTGAAGAATAATAAGGCCCAGAAACTTAATGAAATTTTGAAAATGTTCTTAAGGAAAGCTGTTCAGAAATCTGAGAGCTGTATGAGAGAGCAGTGTTCGGTTTTAAGCCAAATTTAGAGCTAATGTGAATGGTGTAGCTTCACAAAGACAGATGAAATTATGAGTCCTTAATTTCTGCGCTGGTATAATGAGAATTTAAGTGAATTAATATAATCTCTGACTTTCTGAGAATCTCACCAGAACAAGTAGACATGTTGCATCAACAGTGTTGTCAAAGTAGCTAAGTTTAGAAGTGTGTTATTTTGACTTTTTAGTATATTATGATGGGAACCAAGACGTGCAGCAGGAAGATTTTTTTTTTTCTTCAACACTGAAAACAGTTTTCCTGTGATGCACTTTAAAGTGAGACCATAGTGTTTCTTCTGTAAATTGTCTTTGAACATTCCGATCAGAGACAAAACAATGTTCCCTGGCAAATTTTTTTACTTGCTTGTTGAGATGTAAGAATGCTAAACCAAACTGAAATCTGAGGAAACACTAAACCTGGACTTTTCTATGAGCAGTACAGAAAACTGTAGAATATTGAAGTTAGAAATGCTGTGAACACAAGGCTACAAAAAAAAAAAAATCATTTGGAGTCAGTGGCAGCAGCAGAGCTCCCCTTGTGTTACTGTGATGCCCTCTTACTTTGCCAATTTTATTGCCTTCTGTGTATTAACATGAATTAAAGTGAATTAACAGTGGCTTGGGTCTTAAGTTTACCTTACAGGCAGAAACAGAAGACCCCTTTTGATTGATTTACTGTATTCAGTTAGGCTGAAGAAAATATGGAGCAACAAGAGACATGGAAGAGATAAGCGGTCAGGAGAGAAACAGGGATGTTGCTGGAGATGATGAGTGTTCCGTTAACCATAAAAACTAAACTTGGGCTTTATTATGCAGCTGATTTTTGTTAACATAGAGTAAGTGGAGCTGTGGAACATGAACAAATTACCTTTCAGAAAAAAGTGAGTTTTAAGAAAGGGCTAAAATGTCTGTCTTATTTTCTATCATTCCTGGTTTGGTAGAGGCCAGAGGCTTCCAGTGAATGCTACCTGCTGTGTAAAGCCCTCTACAAATGTCAGTGACAGTTCCTGTCCTGATGAACAATTTACACTGCAACAAACAAATCATAGTATGCAAATGAAACAAGCAAGTGGATGGGTGAGAGAACAGAAAAGAATACAGGCAAGATTAGAAGACTTTATTATTGACCATGCTATGTGCACAGTTCGTTTCAACAAACGTGTTAGCCCACAAAAGGCTACCTTATATGTCTCTTCCGATGGTGATAGGCTGAGGCCAGTTGAGCTTTGTCAGATTGCCACCAACATCCATTAGATTTGGAAGTGATTTTGAATCAAATGTTTGGACAGGTTCTGGGAAATTTTGAAGACTTCCATCTAGATTGTACCTCTTGTGGGTAGTGGTATGGCACTCTTCGTAGTATTTTTATCCCAGTCTGTTTTTTTGTTATGCTACTTTTTATTACTTAAGAACGTAAGAAAGGCTGTACCAAATCAGATAAAACATGTCCTGTCTTGAGCAGCAGCTGTAAACAAGGAAGAATAAGAACAGAGCAAGCATGCATGATAATGCCTTCCATTTCCTTCTGAGACTTCAACCATTTTCAGCCCATGGATTTACTGAGATAAGTGTGGATTCTGTATTTAATAACTACCTGTAGTTTTCCATGCCCTGAACTTGTCCAAGCTCCCCTTTGATCTGTGTAAACTTCTGCTCCTTATCACACTGGACAGTCACCCCTAAAGCTAAGCTATAGCACAACATTTCCTCTGCCAGGTCTTTTTTTCAGAATCAGTGATTCTTTGTACAAATTTGATAGTCTGGCTAACAGACAATAAAAATGTACTTCACTGATCTTGTTCATGTTAACTTGTGAAAATATTCAAGGTAGTAATTTTGTCTGGGTTTTTTTGGTCACTGTTGTGCCTGTCTACCCTGTGTCACGTAAATCCACGTTTTGCTAAAAGAAACTAAATGATTTTTTTTAATATTACATCTTTCTTTATATAGCTACAGATGGCATGCAAAAGAGGGTGACTCACTCTTCAGTGTTGCTTTCTTGATGATGCTTTCTACTACATAAAAATGCTATTACTGTCTCAGTGACTCTTGAATATACAACACTAGGTACTCTGCATTTTTCTCAGTCAGAACTCTGTGTCTCAAATATCTCTAAAGCATAGGAGTGAAGAGTAAATGAAGTTAAGCCACAGTCTCTCCTAGATGTTGTTAGACTTATTCAAATGGGGTTTTTATGACTTTGATCTTTATTATCTTTGTTTCTCAAAATTGCGTTTCTTCACTTATTCTTTTCATATAACCTGCTCTCTGCCACAAAGGATGAAAATATATTTGCTAAAAAGATCAGCCAGAAACTAACAAAACTATTTGCTTTTTTTTGGGTGAGACTTCACTACAGATGAGAAGACAAGGCTGTATACACCTAAAAGGTTTCCTGTAGAGAAGATGGATGCTAGCACAGAAACACAGACTGCTTGAGATTTTGCTGTGTAATGTCCTCATACATACTTCATCTAAATGTACATTAAATTTTACAAAAAGATAGCAAAAAAAGCATAAATGAGTAGTAGTGTGATTGAGAAACCAGTGATGTCTGCAGGAGAATGCTGGTGATGTCATTCCTCTTGCCTTAGGCTGTTCTTAATAATGTGCTGCCCTTTGTTCCTGGAAGAAATGTAGAAGCCTCAATGCACTGAATGTATAATTTTGGGGCTGATAGGTTGCAGTACAGTCTTTGCATTCAGAGATAGTATCATCTCACTGCTTTTGTGGCAGTGCTGTTTTTTCTCTCCTCCTGTGTATTGGGGATTCATATTTATTAAGTATGGGAACCTGTGAAGGAAAACAATGCTAACTGTTGATCTGCAGATCTGTGAGCTTGAAAGGATGTCACAGTTCTTTGAAAATGCAAACATTATTGTGACATTCTGATGCCTGTCATTTGATATCCCAGATGAGACAAATGAAGTGATGGAAAACATGTAATGTTAGAAAATGTACAAACCCGTATTTTGTACACATTCAAACATGCTTCTAAACAAAAAACTGCAACTCTCTCCCAGGATGGTCTATATAACCTACGGTAGCAATACTGCAGAAAGTAACTCATTATAGATGATTGAAATAAAGGTGTTTGAATAATTATTTGTTGATTTAGGCCTGCCTTGATGTAGTAAAATATTTAATGATTTCCATTTTGAGATAGCTGAGTGCTTTTGCTGACTTTAAGTGTATGAGTAGCTATGAAGCTAGGCTGCTATTGAAAGGGTTTTTTGGACTGAGGCCTGGAAGACAACGAACAGATAGTATACAGCTGGATAACTACAACTGTTCGGTCTTGCTAATACACCCTTATACAGTATGTAGTTGGCTTTGTGCCTTTTGCCCCTATTTTAAAGAGGTATAGCATTATGAACAAATTTTCTGAACAACACTAATTGCATCAGTGTGCACAATACCACGTGTTACTTTAAAACTGGCTTGTTTTAGTAATGCAGAATTATTAGAACAATTATGCTTTGTTGAAATCTGTATTGAATCTGTGAAGCCAAAATAAATAACATAAGATCTGGTATGACTTCAAGATAAGCCTTTCCTCTTTTTCTGTCTGTGTGTTTAGTTATCCTTTCCTGCTACTCGTTGTCAGGGATTTGGCAGCAGTGTGTCCTGGTTTCAGCTGGAATAGAGTAGAGTGTCTTCCTAGTAGCTGGTACAGTGCTGTGTTTTGAGTTCAGTATGGGAAGAATGTTGATAACACTCTGATGTTT
>JANZLQ010000022.1:18377347-18400262 GCA_026212715.1 Elanus axillaris | reverse complement strand
CCCCGCCCAGTTTCACACAATCCCGCATACATACACACACTCTCTTTCATTTTCTGTGTATTACAGAATTAATTCATATAGGGGCTGCAATTGAGTCCCTACTGCTTGTAAATACTATCAACTTTGGATTTAAGCTAGTATCAAATGGCCTTTTAAAAGTCATTAGAGAGTCCCGTCACTGGCTGGTATATAACTGTTGTGTTCCCCTGGGTTATTTGTACCTTGTCTTTAGCAAATCTATTTGCTTCCTTTTATACTTTGCAAAGGGGAAGAAATTGACTTCCTGATTTTATTATATTGGTTTGTGTTCTCAGTAAACTCTTTTCAGCTCTGTGGCTGAGAAGTTGAATTTGGTATGTAGGGTTACAAGTATAGTCTCAACAGTGCTATTATATGAATGAGGACTTTAACAGAAAACACACTTCGTTATAAGAGAACTAGGTATGCGTAGGGGAAGGTGCATCATAACCATTATTTTTGTGATATGCAGTCTAACCATAATAGTTGTATTGACCCTTAGTTACACTCATATTTATTTCAAAACATGTCAAAATGCTAGAGCTTTTCTTTAGCTTATATCCCTCTTCTTGTTTGGCTTTCCAAAAGATGTGTTGCTAATGAACACTCTTTTTGGTGGCTTAGTAATGTGCTTGTCTTTGAGGTTTCTGATGTCAGTGGGGTTACTCACATGATGAGTATTGTGCACATATTCTCAAGCAGCCTACAGTCTGGAAAGATGTCTGTCAAGGTTGGAATGGGGAAAAAAAAGGGTCTGAGATAGTAACAGTATTCCCATTAAAGCATGTTATCAAAATAGTTCTTTAAAATTAGTTTTCCTTGTTGGGTCTTCACATGAAAAAATTACCTATCTTGAGATTCCTGTGCACTGAACCAAATTCTAGTGTAAATATTCTCATGTTGTACCATGGTAAGGAATATGACTGCACAGATAAAACTTAAAAGCAAAATTTGTCTCCATGTTTTTGGTCCAGAACTGAGGAAAGTGAGGGCAATTTAGTTGACCTAAAGAGGATTTACACACAGTCTGAATCTGGTTTGTGATGCTTATCTTCCCTGTTGCAAAACACTTCTGAAACCCAATTCGTTTACAGCAGCAACTAATGAGCAGTCTGGAATTCTAAAGGTTTGCTCATGAGAGCCCCTAGGGCTGTTCTTTGCCCCTCCAACCCCGTGCTTAATAAGTAAAATCCTAACATGAGGGCAGTGAGATGGGCAGCGTTTCAAGATGGATCAGACTTTAAGTGCTAGTAACTCTGACTCCTTTTAATGGAGTGACATCCTGCCATGTGACTTGTGGTACTACTGCCAAATGCTCTTGAGTGTGTGAAGGAGGGGCTATAGAAAACAGTGACTGAAATATTTTTCTATTTTGAAGGTATCTCTGATGGTTAAAGAAGGTTGTACAGGACTTTGTGAAGTGTAATTTTAGTTCACAAACAATCGCTTCGTCCTCCCAGGAGAAACACGCACGCATAGATGCAGACCTGAGCTACAACCTGGATCATCTCCAACTTTTTGACATACATGAGACCACCATGGATTTGTGCAGAGTTCACAGTACTGTTCTCATTTGTACTAACAAATGCTGCCTGTAGAGAAGGTAGACATTAAAAATTTAGGTCTTTAAAAATAAAAAGAACGTTTGACAACAAATATGAAACAAACATCTCTGATGTGTTTCCACTGAGAACAATTAGTAAAGTTTCCACCCTGGGTTTTTTTGTTTGTTTGTTTGTGATATCTAAATGGGAGCAGGGCCGTTGCTGAACTGCTTTTGAATGCACGCATTCAGTAGGCCAATAGAGTACAAGCCTGCTTTGCTGCCAACAGACAGGTGTCCTGGAAGTAAAGGTAACACCCTTTTATGTTCTTATTATTTGCATTTTGAACATGGGAAACAAATGGCACTTCTCAATTAGTCTGTGCACTATCTCGCCTTGTATGCAACTGCTACAAAGAACGTCACTCCATTTTTAAGATGCACAAATTAGTAATAGCTTATGGCTCTTACTACATATGAGTGATCTTTATAGAGAGGTTCCCCAGATACTTTCTATAGAAAAGAAATGCTGCAGAAAGGAAGGTATTTATGGAGGAGTTTCAGGGGGCTCATTAACTTCCAGAACATGGATGAACTTTAGGTAAAATAAACATTTAAAGGGCAGCCTTGCATTTTAAGAGGCAGGTGGCAAGAGTAATTTGTATCTGCAGTTACATTTATAAACGTGGCATTTAAGAAACATCAGAAGCTGTAGAAGAGTTTGTTGTCACTGTTTGGTTGCTTACTAAACAGGAAGAAAGATTGCTGGTAAGGAAATTATGTGAAAATAAGAGATATGCAATGTAAAACCTAAGAAGCAGAAAAAGACAGTTTGTTTCCAAGGTTGCAGTAAAAACAACAATAATAGCAAATCACCATTTTTACTCTCCTTCCTTTGGTTTTGATTTTAATCTTCTCATACGTGGAATGGGAAATGCTACAAGCGAAGTGGAATATTTTTTAATTGTTAGGAAGAAATTTTGATGGGTCTCATTGCCAGTGTTAGCTTTACAGTAAGAATACTCGTATTTGTGCAAACTGAAGAGCAAACTAGTGATACTGGTTTGCTGTTTTAATTTTTGCTCTAGCTATTTCTGCATCATTACATCTGTGACTTGAAAACAAGTACTGGATTAATACCTTTGCACATGTTGCAAATGGTTTCTTGTAGGAAGAGGAAGCATCAGTTGTTAACACTGATGTCTTTAGCTAAAATTAGCAAGTGGCTATTGGGAAAGGCCAACAATCTGCTTTGCCAAGTGAGGTGATTCTTTATTTCTGGCTTGTGTGTCCCCCAAGGTGAATGCTCAGCGATCAAAATCTAGTTAACAGTTTTGTTGAAGAAATATTGGTCAGTAGAGTATTCAGTTGTTTTTTTTTTTTTTTTTTTTACTTTCCAACACTGGCATTGGTTTTGGAATGCTAGCAGGGAAAAAGAAATCAAAGTCAGAAATTCATCTATTCTTGTTTTCTCTTAAGACGCACTATCATGCCTGTGGCATAAGAATAGCCACATATTTGCTATGCAAGTTATTGTTTATGAAGCTTTTTTTCTTCAGGGTGAAGCTATGATATCAAGGTTGATTTTTGTCAAATGTTTTTGTTTGCTCTGTTGGTGTTACGGATTACCAAAGGCCTAGACACCATGACTAGCAATGTCTCTTTAAGTCAGAGGCTTGAAGTCTGTTACTTAATTGAAAAACACAGATTAAAGGATGACCTTATTGTCCTTTACCAGAGTGTTTAAATGACTGAGGGGTATTTATATGTTCATTAGACAAAAAGCAGAGCAAGATGCAAAGGTTTGAACCTTAGACTAAGTAAATTTAGATTAGAGACTAATTTTTAATGATCAAAGTAAATGTGACAGGAGTTTTTTTCAATTTAACTTTAGTCCTTAATGCTTTTTGTCCTTAAGTAAAGACTGCCATAGTTGAAACACTGAGTTTGATGCAGAATTTACAGGGTAAAACCTGATCTGGATTAAGCTTTGGAAAGACTGTTTAAGATAAGCTGCAAGTTACTGGGGCCAGCGCAAACCTGGATGAGATTAGAGAGCTGCTGTGTCAGAGGTAGAACTTAATAAGCAGTGGGGCTTTCTGGCCTTAGCCTGTAAATATGAAGAACTCTTAGAAAATTCCTTTGTGCATGAAATTGAAGTATATTGCTTTGCAGATATAGGAGTTCTTGAGTCAGTGTAAGGACATCAGTTACATTGTTCCAAATCAGTTAAATGTTAAAACAATGTCATAAATTAAAGGCACTGCTTTTGTTGTCCTTGCCATGAAGAAGTTGAGTGAGTTGTTAACTTGTGGTGAATTTAATGTCTACCTAGCCATCAGAACGGCTCTAGTGCTGTTACTTTTGCAGATCATAAGAGTGTTGAAAAGTAGATAGCTTATACAAACAAAAACCATGAAGGAAATTACAGAAGGCATAATGGCTTTTTGAGATGCATGCCTTTGCATCCAGCTGTTTGGGTTTTTTGTTTGGTTTTTAATCCAACGAAATTAAACTTGTCTTTTAGTTATTCTTACAGTATTATTTTTTTTTACCTCCTGGAATCCAGCAAATTGGAAATGAGTGTTTGTCCAGAGCAGCAGCAGCTGTTGATAACACATCTGAAACACTATTTTCTAGTTCCAGATCGTTTTACCTAAGAACAGATGTATGAGTCTTTTTGATGGTGTATATATGAGATAAAAATTCTAAAAGAAGACTGAGGAAGTAGAGGCAGACTTTCCTGGCTTTTGGAGTGGAGTGCAGTGCTTTGTTTTACTGCATGACCATGTACAAGCCACTGCCTGTTTCTGCCTGACTACCTTCCCTGGTTTCTCAGTCGGTAAGTGAATTTAACGATACCTCTTAATTTGTGAAGTGCTGGAAACCTCAGTGTTATACAAGGGTGATAGAGGTTGTGGATAGGCATACGTTAACCCAAACTTTCTGATGAGGAGACACAGAAGCGATGATTATGCAAAAAGACCTTTCTTATCATGGACAGTAGAGGTGTTCAGACTTGTAAACTGGAAATTCCTTGATGTAATCCCCATACACTCACCCTCTAGAGCATTGCTGTAAATACAGCAGTGGTGGTGTTTGTAGTGTTACTGTTGCCAGAACGTTCTGATTTGGGGGAGGGGAGGACAGTGTCTTCAAAGATTTTTTTTTTCCTCTTACTTTTTAAACATAATAACAATTAAAAAAAAAAGAGTTTAATGTGTTTTTTTTTGATGTAAAGAAGGGGAAAGCCACATAAAAATTGAGGAAAAAAGAAAAAAGACTGCAAGATTTCAAGGGTATTTGCCAAATGTGTGGCAGTTGGCCTTGGGGGATTTACACCATCTCATCTAGAGACTGTGAAGCAGTCTCTTGTATCTGCAGAGACAACCATCAGTGTTTGTTGTCTTACACAAAGGTTGGTAAGAAGCCAGATGCTTTGTATCTTCTATGTTTTTCAGGGGTGTCCTTGACTTTGCCTGAGAACCTGTTTCTAAATTGTGACCTCCACCAGTCTAGACTAATGGATTACCCATGATCTGTCAGACAGCTGGGAAGAACAGAGCCAAGAAGCACTGCTCTCCCTTTTTCAAGCACTAATAAGTGCTGAATACTTCCTTACCTTCTTCATCATCTAGGGAATAAATTCTGATCCCAGCTGCAATAATAATAATTTATATTAACTTGACACTGACAACTCTGGGTTTATATTAGTTTGTGAAACCATATCATTATAGATAGTTTCATACCTTTACTGAATCCCAGTTCCTTTCCATGAGATGAGCAGTGGGAGGGATGAGTTTGAACAATTTGTCTTCCATTTTCTAGAAGTTTTCCGCCTGTTCCCTTTCTCTGTCTGTTCAGTTGACTTTGGTGGGAAATATCTCAAGACATAATTTCCTTAGTTCATGTTCTACAGAATTTATATTTTCATGTATTCGGTAAGGTATATAAATACCTTAATTCAAAGGTGTTCTTGACTGTATTAAGGTTTTTATATATTAAGACTTTGGCAATCATCATTATGGAGGTTTAGAAACCAGTTAATTTCTTGACAAGTCTACTTAAAAGTCTTCAGCATTTCATTTCCATGAGGGACATAATATTACAGTTAATAACAATACATGCATTATAGTTTAACTTTCTCCAAAGTATGTTATTCCCAGACTTGAAAGGGTAATTCATCTTCTGATGAGCCAGTATGTCAAGTTTAAATCTTTGTAAATTCATAATGGCGATGTTTTAGCACCCAGTATCTTTAAGGTGTGCCAAGAATAGAATGCATTTTCAAGATTCTGGCTGAGTTAATGTTTGAAAATATTGTGACTTGGATGAAATTGTAATGTAAGAGCAGTGTTAAAATTATCCAAGTACATTCTGAAGTAGCTAATGGATAGGTGTAACTTGTAAATTTGGATGTACATCAGATGCATTAACAGCAAAACCAACCAACTGCCACCCCTATAGGTCTGAGATTTGGACAAAGGGTTGTGTCTGTAGGTTAAGATCTCTTTTTAGCAATAATTTTTTCTTGCTTCTGTCAATACAGAGAGATTTTCAATATGATAGCCTTGAAAAAATGGAACATTTTTATTTTCTTAGATGTGCAAGTTGTACTTCCATCTTGTTTCTCCTACTGGGCAAACTTACAGTATTTCCTCTAATAACTGGTAATATTTCCACATAATGAGTTGGATGAATGAAAAGATTTTTTTAAAAAAGATCTTAGTCAGCAGTCTGTTTTGACCAGTCACAATATTATATACAAGGTCATTAACTATCACTGTAATCAGATTTCAGATGGTGTTCAGAGTTGTATATGGACATCAATTTGAAGAAGTTCTACTTGCTTCTGACAAAGGACAACTATCCTTTTCCATGCAAAAATAGCTTTTTATGTAACCAAATATAAATCTATAATCATAAAGCCTGTGAACCACTTCACATGGTGTTTTCTCTTCAGTTAGCAGTCACATTTAATTAAACCCACACTACTTAAAAACTTAGGACAACCTTTTTTCCTGATACAGATGTAAACAAAGTTAAATGCTTATTTATTTGGTGTGCAGACAATAGAGAGGTCATGGACAAAGAGCAGATGCATTTCTCCAGTGATTTTAACTTCAACAAAATAGTAAAATAATTGATTTGCGCTGGGGACAAGGAATTCTATATGATCTGTTTGGGTTTGTAAATTTGAAACTATTTTGGGATTGAAAACCCACAATGAGACGTGTTTAGGCAATAGAAGTGAACAGTGAGAAGCTGAACTTCCACCTTTGCAATACATGGAATCCTTCTATAGCTTTTTTTTTTTCAGTAGAAGTTGCAACAAACAACCTGGAAAGCTCTTGCTTTTCTCTGTTGTGCTTTGTTGGTCTGAGTTGTTGGCTTAATGTAGCTTAATGTAGCATGCTGAGAATCTGTGGCTGGACTTGTCTGATGTATTTGTGTATGTATATACCTCCAGCCTCTCACACTGACTTCCTTTGAAAAAGCGTGCAAGTCAATCTGAATCCTCTGGTAAAGGATAAAAATAAAAAATAATTTCAGCATTCATTACCAATACTTCAGTAGCTCAATTTTTCCCCTTTAAACTCTTCTGTGGACTGGCTCCTGCAGCTGTGCCAAAAGTGAGAGTTGACTGGTTCTGTTTATTCCATAGTCCAGCTATCTTCTTGATGGACAGAATAAGGAGGAGATTAGTCTGCTGGCTTCCTGGCTGATGTTCTGTGCAAATAATATCCTGCGTTCAGCCTTGATCTGGCACAAGGTCTCCTTTAAGCAAGGTTGTGTGGTTTTTTTTTTGCTTTTTTGTTTTGTTTATTTTCATTTTAAAATTCTGATATTTGCATAGCAGTTTTCCATCCAGTTTGTTCCAGGAGTTGTCTGTGGCTTTGAAATCATGGCATGACCATGACAATGCTCATCCTGTTCATGGTCTGTGAACCACTTAATCAAACTGGTGGTATTTTGTGATGCTAAATAGTATTTATTTACCATGAAAAGAGCATACCTAATAATTTTTGAAAACATACTGATACAGCTTTGACTCTCTGATATACTAAAATATATTTTGTGGTGTAAAATAAAAGCTTGTGTTTCTTTCTGTTATACTAGTAACTTGCTTTTAGCCTTTTCATTTGTAAATGTATTGTACCAGTTTTAACCAGGTGTACCTCATATGCCTAACAGCATCATTTTTTTACTGGCAAAAGTATGCAGAAATTTCCCTGTGTGTTCCCATTTGGTCATCAGAATAGGTGACTTGGGGAATCTTCTCCTGTGTGTCAAATAGGCTGCCTGTTCTAGTCCTGCAAAATACTGTACATGGGTAGTATGGCATTGCTGTTCTACTTTGTGGGCTGTGTTGGCTTTGTACCTGTCTTCCATGGAATGCACAAACTGGGTTTAGATGCTAATGTGCAGAAGGTTCTCTGTCATGTATTGGAAACATCAGAGCCTCTTTAAACTTGCCAGCAGAGAGATTTGTATGTGTCAGTGCTGGCTGTTCTGCCTAGCAGGTAAATCAGGGGGCAGGATAGGTTATTAGGAATGTAGCTGGCCGAGCACACTGGATAGAACTGAGGTGGCTACTGTAGTGACCAGGCTGATCCTTTGTATCAGAGAGTAGACCAACACAGTTGTAGGACGCTGGTTTGAGCAGTGGTTAAGAAACTTCTTGATAGATATTGCAGTAATAAGATTGGAGAAAAAAGATCCCATCCTATATTAGCAGTGACATAGTGTTTTTCTGTTGATAGTTGTCTCTGTTGCTAGAAAATACAGCAGCACTGGACAGCTTAGGACTTCCAGTCCACAGGCTCAAAAAGTGACTGAACATGCTGCCTCCTCCAGTTGTTAATGTGAGAGTCTTCTCAGTTTGGGGACACTTACCATTTGGCAGATTTACCAGGCATGTACAACAGAGAGGGTAAGGTAGTCTGGTCACCCCCACTGCTGCCCAGTTGCCTTTCCACTTCCTTTAGATTCTGTTGTTTTCATTTCTGAGACAGAGTAATTTATTTAGTGTGGGAGTTACTTACAGTACAGCTGTGTTACTTTGATGATGCCATCTGCCATCCATGGGCAAAAGCCAGCTTCCCGCAGCCAGCACATTACAAGAGAAACTTTTCTTAAGACACCAAAACATTTATGCATAGAGCGTGCATGCCTCATAAAACGTAAGAGCAAAGTAAACTGGTGAGCTGTTGGGAATCACTTAGTTGAGATCTATATCTTCAAAATGTGGTGCTAGGATCTGGAATAATTATGTCTAATTGAGGTGGAATCATCAGAATCAACCTTGCTGGCCAATTTTAATTTCCCCTCTTTTAGATTAACTACCTAATTCAGCTTTGTAAGGTACAGCCAGGCACGTCTGTCTGAGCATAGATAGAAGAGCGAAATTACAAATTGCTATCTGAATATATCATCCTGTTAATTGCAACAGGCCTTAATTAATATTTGATGGGTGTATTTTTGCATTATTGCTTAACCAAGAGCTACTGGAACAACATATTTTTCTGAATATATCTGTGTCCCAGATCTCTCCTGGTGTTTGCTATATTGTCTGTGTCAACTAAAGGTTCCCAACTCCGTTAAAAGGATGCACTGCTGCCAGGGCCCAGTATCTGAGAAACTATATGTGCACAGCACAGGCAAAGCTGTAGTGTTATTTGCCATTTCCTGGGCCAGGTGAAGCTGATGAAGTGAAAGCACCTGCTGACTAGTTCAGCCACTCAGCTTGCGCTACCCTGCGTGCTGTGTCGTGAAAATATTATTAGGACTGAAGGGCAGTGCCAGGCAGAATCGTACATTACATTGGTCACAGGTTATAGCTGTTGAATGTTATGTGCTTATTTTACGGTAGTATAGAAGATTGTGTTCCAGAGGGTAGACCTCAAAGACATCTTGAGCTATACAAGTCAAGGGAGGCAATATCATGGTTTAACCCCAGCTAGTAACTAAGCACCATGCAGCTGGTAGTGAAGCACCATGCAGCAGCTCACTCATTTCCCCCCACCCAGAGCAATGGTGGAGAGAATTGGGAAAGAAGAAAACAATAAATAAATCTTGTGGGTTGAGATAAGAGCAATTTAATAGGACAGAAAGGAAGAAACTAATAATGATAATAATAACAGTCATAAAATCACAATAATAAAAAGGATTGGAATATACAAAACAAGTGATGCACAATGCAATTGCTCATGACTTGCTGACTGGTGCCCAGTTAGTTCCCAAGCAGCGATCCCTGGGCCAACTCCCCCCAGTTCATATACTGGGCATGACATCCCATGGTATGGAATATCCCTTTGACCAATTCGGGTCAGCTGTCATGGCTGTGTTCTCTCCCAAATTCTCCAGCCTTCTTGCTGGCTGGGCATCAGAAGCTGAAAAATCCTTGACTTAGTCTAAACACTACTTAGCAACAACTGAAAGCATCAGTGTGTTATCAACATTCTTCTCATACTGAAACCAAAATGTAACACTATGCCAGCTACTAGAAAGAAAATTAACTCTGTCCCAGCTGAAAGCAGGACAGGCGATTAGACATAATCTAATATACATAACAAGTTTTTAAAACTTGGTTCTAATAAACAGGAAAATAAGTTTTGCCCAAATCTGTGTTTCAGAGAAAGCTAGTGACTGCTCTTAATCAAATTGTGAAGTCTTGCTTCAATTGATTCCTTATTTAAAAAGAAAATAAATAATTTTTAGAAAGTTGTATCTTCTCTTCCAAGGTTAGTGAGGGTACTGATACTTTTCCCCATAGTTAGGTAATGCTCACTTGCCAGTGCTTGCTGAGCTGAATTGACATAGATACCAAAGTTTTGTCTGAAAAGAGCTGATTGATGAGCTTTGCTATAAATACTGTTTATTTGAATGCACTTTAGTTTCTTAGCAACAAGATTTACATTGGCCACTTTTCTCTTAGTTTCGAATGAATCTGCCCTATCCACAGAGTGCAGAAGGACCACAATTCCTGGACAGAGGAAAGACTGTATGTTCCTGCACTATATTTCTTTCCCAATATATTGCAATTGCAGAGTTTTCCCAGTGGAATGAGGGTCTGTTTGTGGAAAGAAGTCATCATGGAGAGTAGTGAACAGTGATTCAACTGGAATCTGGTTAGGTACGTTTCAGACAAAAGTTGGTTTTCTTCCAAAGCATAAGTTTCTTTGCTGTTGCTGGAGGCAGCATGCTGGAGCTGATTGACCAAAAATCTTGTCTGTTATGGTAACTCCTTTGGATTTAGTTTATAATATTGAATAATAGTCTTGACACTTGTGTGAGACCAGTGTCAGTTTACAGTGATAATTTAAGTCATTTACAAATGACAGCTATTTCCTATCCACCATTTCTATCAGCCCAGAACCCACATGCAACTTAAAGTTGGTTGAGGGGACTAACTTTCTCTTAATATTTTTGCAATAACAAACAACTGTTTGTCCCATTTCAGCTTCAGGCTTTTTTCTTCAGATGTAGTTCTTGTCACTTTCGTGAGAAAAAAGGAAAAAAGCACAAAAAAGGTAGACATAGAGCACATGAGCTGTGTTGATGACTTCTATGGGACTGTTACCGTCCAAAGCAAATGCCTGTGTTTCTCTAAGTGGGTGAAGAAGGGGCCAAGTGAGGCTCCTGTTTCCAGCAGCCAGGCAGTTGCAGAGCCTTGCTGTACCATTTGCCTGTAAGATTCAAATTCCTACAAAATTCATGTGGCATGGGTGCTGTTGAGATCGCTTGCAAGTGAGTGATTCGGGGATGGGAACTCAGCTGTTACAGAACAGCTGTTGCGAATCTGAAAACCGCTTAAGGGTGTCAGACCATTAATTTCCATAGACTGTTTTTGAGTGCCTTAGTTTAGTGAGCTAGCTTATACTCACAGAATACCTATTTCTGATGAACTCTGTCTTGGGTGTTACAAGCGAACCTACTCTTCCTGGAGTTCTGTACCATTTCCAGAACTAATTAGGCACTCCATCTCAGTAATGCGATTACAGTGGCTCAAGATTAAGGGAAGAAGCATAGCTGAATCCTTATCAGAAAGTCAGCCATAGCCATGACATAGAACACCATGGGATAACTGGGACATGAGCTCAGCTGACGTTGAAATTGTGGCTCAGATGCCTTACTTCCAGTGATGATTTCAAAGAAAACTGATCTCTGATGGTCACCCAGTAACAGTCTTCAAATATGAACAGCAGTCTAGCTTACTCAAAGTATAGCTTGATGTCATTGTGGATATACTGAGTACTTGGAGACTGTGCTGATTTTAGCAAGTGTAAATGGATGTAAGAAGCACTTGTAAAGATAATCTGGAGTTATATTTAACCAGAGTAGAGATAATTAAGGTGTGGCTGTCTTTATGCGTATAAAGTTTTACAAAAGCAATGTATTGCTCAGTATACAAGGCATTCAGCCTGCACTGCTAGTGTTAGCTATTCTTCAGCTGTCCAGACTCTGGCATTGCTTAGTCTAGTACTGTCTATTTGAGTAGCATCAACTGAAATAGAATTGCTGTGCTGGGTAACTTTTATAATAGATTTGTGTGAGAAATAGGAATGAACAAAAACTCTGCTTAGCGAAAAAACTTGCTTAATTTCATAAACAGAAGGGACAAAGTACTGGTTTTCATGCAAAAAAATATTGTGGTATATCAGCATGTTGTCACTAGTAGTGAATAAGTTACTTAAAATATACATCCCAGAAATAGAAAATAAACTAAGATACGGTATTTCAGACTGGGAACCTATCTTAGATTGTTAAAAAAGGGCAGAAAATGATACCATGTAGTTAGAATTTTGGACTCTAATGAGAAGTGAATAGAAAACCAATTGTGTACTCTTTCTGTAGGCAGCTGTTAAGCAAGTAAGTTTTTAAACAGTTATAAAAAATTTTGACTAGCAAAACAGCACACTAGTAATAAGAGCTGCAATGTCAACCTTATGCATGAATAAATGTATAGATATGCTTTCATGGTATTTCTCAGGGTGGTGTTGCACTAACTGCCTTCATTAATGACCTTTCAAAGCTAAGTGAAGGCTTTATTACAGAGGTTAAATCATTCTCTAAACAGCACAATAGTAAGAAGAAGGAATTTTCAGTTTATAGGGTTTTATGTTGGAGGTGGATTTGGAACGCTGCTTTTTAAAGAGAGCACCAAGCTGTACAAGTTCATGGATATGGTTGAGAAATCTCTGTAGACTTAAAAGCCCATTTCTACTGTGTCTGACTGCTTTCCAAGCAAGCATAAGTATCATTTCATAATCAACCTTGCTGGAAGCAGGAGGCTTAAAGTTACTGGTGGAATTAGTTCTGTAATATTTGTATAGTATATAAGTGCTCCCGAGAAAGAAAATATTAACTAGAGAAAGTGGCCCAAATCTGTCTCCTGTGAAAATGTTTTATTTTCTAAAATGACAGCTGCAAGTAGCTTTTGGTTTTTTTCCTTCTTTGCTTGGTTTTGCTTTTTTTAAATCCCTTATGTAAAATGAGAGACCTTCATGTTCTCCACTGCCTTTGGTTGAAGTATAGCACCAGCAATTTAGGCAGCTGGCCTTTGGCCCATCTTTAGTCCATTGAGACGTGACATATTTTAAGTGGAAGTAACTAATGGCCCAGTAACATGGCCACATGGCCACTGCATGGAGGAAATGTTACCTGCTGACCTTGCAAAGCAACTGCAGTTTAACCAAGTTGGGACAAAGCATGGAGAGGGCCCAACGCTGATCATTGCTCAGCTGTGTACTTCCTGATACCAATCTCTGTCTCTCTTCCACTAAATATACACAGAGATTCTGAAATATGAAATGTGCTATAGGTTCTATAATAGCTGCAGTGCCACTAACAGCATCAAGCTATTAAAAAGGGAGAGGGTGTTTTTTTCCTTGGATCTTAGCTGTTTTGAATTGTGATTTAGGGGATAGATGAGGACATTGTCTGACACCCCATAAACACACATGAATTTAGTCAGGGAACATGCTTCTTGGGAAATTGAATTAATTGCCCTATAGACAACATTATCTCTGATTTTGCAAAATAATTTAGCACTCCTCTTTGTGATTTATCAATGGGACTTAACCTGAAAATTATACATTCCTGCTTTTTTAACAAGCATACTCTTCAGGTTGTTGAGAAATATTGAGGAAAAGGTAAGTTTGAAAGTATGATAATGTAGGTCACTATTTCATTAAACTATTTTAAAGTTTATATTGAAATTAATGAAAGTGATGTTATCATTTTTGGTAACATGCTCCATTTGATGAGAATAAGTACTCGTTATTCTTGGTTTGGATGGTGTAGAAATGTACTGCTGTTTAATAGGAAATGCAGAACCACTGGAATATTTATGCTATGACTCAAATCCCCTGTGTTTTCAGTGAATGAAACCTGGGCAAATTTCCTGAACAACTTCAAGAGGAACATTAAGCCTTGTTGAAAGAAATGATGTTTGTAAATGTTGAAACTGTGAAATGCCCTAGGAGTGGATGTCTGCAATTTGTGTTATTTTCTTTCAGGTAAAAAATTGCCATTGAAATACAATAATTGCACATTTATAATTATAGAGTTAGTCCTATATTTTAGCTAATACTGCAAATACTTTCTAATGGGCTTTGTGCATATAATTCAAACTCCTCAGGCAGAATTAAATGACAACACATGGTGCTAAGGACTTCCAGCAAGGTGTAAAAATCTCTGGGATGAGGCTTTGGTGTTTGTGCATCTCACTTAAAGCTGATCATAAGAGTTTTACACTTTATATTGTATCTAGATATCATTAATGACATTGTAAGACTGAGGCCTTAATCAGTCAGCGTAGATACTTTCATACCACAAGAGCTTTATCTTGATGTGAGTTTTCAGAACATACTAATTAATTTGAAGCTTGTGACTCCATTAATTTTGAGTCTTTAAACTGACGCCTAGGAAAAGCTCGAAGGGATTCTCTGCTACTGGAGAGATAGTGGCTTTTCAGTGTTGTCAAGTGCCTTACTGTGTTACCTCTTATTCCACTAGCATAACGTTAGTGCCTTCAGTGTTTTAAAGGTTTAGTTACCAGGAGCATGCATCTTCAAGAGATTGTAAACTACTACTGTAATAAGAAAGTATGTGTTTTTATACATGTCTATTGTCAGAGTAGTCATAGTTTTAATGTGGTCCATGAAATGTGGTTTCTTTTTGGTTCTGCTGTGGTTGTTCCAGAACAAAGAAATGCAGTGTGAGATGCTGCAGTATGAATTGAATTGTCAGGCCTGCTGTTTGTAGGGTTTTCTTTGTTTGTTTTGTTTTCCTTTTCTGAAACAAAGTTATCTCAAGCTGTGTATTTTGTGCTGATTCTCATTCCTGATGGGTCTCATTATCAGCCATCAAACCAGCCTGTGATTGGGAAAGCATTCCACATCTGATTCATCTGGGTATAAATAAAAATAAAATTGCATTTTGCTTCTTCACTCCATCCCCTCAACAGTTGGGTTTTCATTCTGAAGGTAATTGATAAATTCAAGAGTAGATGGAATGAAAATTATTTTGGAAGGAAAGACAGAAGTTTTCAAAGTAGCACATTCAGAGATGCAGTTTTTAGAAGTAGTACTGTAAAATGAGTATGAGCAAATATCATGAGGATTTTTCCTGTATCATGGTTGCACACATTCTCAGCAAATACCAGGAGGGAGAGCATTGCCAGATGAAACTACTATGCTGAAGTTCACAGTAGGCATTTACTTAGGTTCTGCTTTAATTATGGAGAGAGTTTCAGTTGTAAAGCTGCTTTTCAGTTCTTACTAGATGCATTTATGTATATGGAATAATCCTGTCTTGGAACAGAATTATTAAAAAAGGACTGTGTTAGTAATGCAAATTCATAGTGGTTTTTAATTTAAGAATCTTGAGGTGCAAATGTCTCAAAAGAGCAAACCATGTAAAGCACTTAGTTTGCAAAGAATTCAGCATCAGAGTTTAGTATTGCTCGAGTGCAGTTATCTGGGAGTGAAATGTGTGAAAATAATAAAATATATATACAACACATTGTTATGGAGAAGTCAGACAACTTAAGAAAACTGGAAATCTTTTAATTAGTTATTTTTTTGCAAAACTGTTCATTAAAATTTGTAAGTGCTTAACTAAACAAAAACCTTAATTGAAAGTGTCAGAAATGATCCGTGGCTGCACTACAATTTTCTTGTTCATGCATCATTTCCTTTACCATTTAGTTGGATGACAACTACTACTTATCCAACCTATTCAGTTTGGGCACAAAATGATCACCCTGGTTTCTTTGTGCTCTTAAAGGAGAAGAATTAATATAGGCTTGGACTGAAAAAGATAGGAGTTTATTGGCTATTTTTTTTTTCTAAACCAACATCAGTGTTCTGAACAGGTGGCCACAGGACAGTTCTATTTGCAGTTCCATGCAAAAGGCTTTATTCCATGTGTACTCCTTTTATGTGTGAGTCTGATTTGTTAGTAAAACATTTTCTGCAAAAGGTGAGAGAAAGGTATTTTAACTGCTCTAACAATGGCTTTGTTAAATCCAGATGACTGTAGTAAAATGGATGATATAAAAATCCTTAACTAGCATAGATAAAGATAGCAATCTGATCAACCAGAATAATTTCTAATTAATTTTAACCAGTAGAACTTGATATTCTCGCATAGATTTTTGTGCGCAGCATAAACATTTCTCAAGAAAAGTATTAATGCATACATATTTTTGATTAGTGTGCTATTCACTTTGTGAATTCATGGAGCAAGAGTCAGTTATAAAGCTCACTTTGAATAAATACATAAAAAACCTTTATACTGTACTATACCATAAGTTATTAACTACTTATTTAGACAGAGTAGGTTCTCATCAGACTCTCTGTGTAGTTTTACAGGATTAGGTGGAATGATTCTGCTTTATGCCAGCTAAGGATCTAGACAGGTAACAGTGTAGCAGTTGCACAGTTGAAAGAGAATGTTTTTTTCCTGAGGAATCCCAGCTTCTGAGAGCACTGATAGAAACTGAGCTTGTCTCCCACTATGCTTGTGGAGAAATGGTATGTTGAAATATAAGAAGCTGTTAAATCATCCAGTTTACTGAATACATTCTTGGGACTTTCCAGACCCTGATGCCTTCCTCTGAATTATGGGTATATATTACAAACATCTTGCAGCCTATGCGGCAACACCAGGACAAACTTGTTTTTAGCAATTTCTAATAGAATAAAAGTTTTTGTGTGCTTTGGAAGCTGTTGGCAAGTTTGCCCTGTGCTCACTTGAGCTGCTTTGCTCTGTAATGGTTAAAATCAAGGCTGAAAAATTCTTTCTTTGAGATGTCAGCAGGCAAGACAACCCCTCATAACCCAGGAGAGGAAATTTATCTCTTGTATCCTCACCCTGCTCTGCTTATCAAAAGGTTTTCAAAGACTCATTCAGACACAAGAATATTTTAAAGGGAAATCGCCTGAGTCTTGGCCCCAAATAGTCTTCCTCAGGGCAATATAAGATTTATCTATCTTTTGAAGTTGACAGTTCTATCAATTTACATCTTCTATTTTACAGTTAGTTAATATTTTCAAGAAGAAAATTTTCATCATCATCTTTAACAGAAAAAAAAAATTGGTTGTCTGTGCAGTGAGAGATGAGGAATGAGTTTTGAAAATTATAATCAAGGGATAATAGGCTAGCAGGAAAGTTTCCACTATGCTGTTTTGCTGGAAAGTGTGGAAATAGAAGGTTTGAACCTGAATGGAATAGGCATGAATTCCAACCCTTTTAACCCTAGTGGTTGATTGGGTGTCTGTTCTCACAAATTAATATAATTATTGTATTCTCAATATGTAGCTTCATGAAAATACTGTTAAGGCTTAATGCAGTGAAGAAATCCGTTTTTTGTTGATGACTAATAAATGCTATGCTTTTGTTTCTGAAGCAGTCCTGCATGGTCCACAGAAATGGTCCTGTACCAAGTGTATTCCTTAACTGTAAGCTTTACTGAAAAAAGAATGCTAACCATAGTAAACACTTGATCCAGGTCTCTTTGCACATTGTGATTCTTGGAACAAATGTCACCTGGACTAAAAATAAATCCCAGCTGGAAGATGGGATCCAAGGAACTTGGATCCTAGAAAAAACTGAATATGGAAAAGCATTGTATAGTTGGATCTGTTTCAGATGGAGGTTGGTGAGTGCAAGAAAAAATGAAAGCTTGCATTAGTAATTTCGTATTCCGGCATGAAGATGCATGTGATAAAGTCCCTGGGTTATAAAGAGTTCAGCATGTGGAGTTCCGTGAAGGAACCAATAGTCATCTCTCTGTTTGCCTAAGAGCAAAAAACCTTTTATGTATAAACCAAGCTTAAACTGGGAAGCACACTGCAGGAATATAAACTGGGGTTTATGACTGTTTTTAATGTCACTTAATGGAAAGCTATTTATACAAATCAAATAGCACACTTGTGTGTGTGACTACACCCGTTGCAGCTTTTTGGCTGTGTGTATTTCTTTGTTCGTGGAGACAAGGAAAGGTTTACTGACATATCACCTCTGAAAGGTGCTTGCTGTTCATTTGGCAATGGCCTTGGGATCTCCGCAACAAAATTTATTCATTAAAGTCCTTCAGTAGGCCTCCATTCAAGAAGGAGGTGAGAGTTCCCTTTGGAAACAAGGTGGGTTACATTTGCATCCTTAAGAGGTTGTTACTAAACTCGTCTTTAGAACCATGGAATATTGTATGCAGAAAGGTATAAAAGCAAGTTGCTGTTGGCTTATGTTTGAATGCAAGCATACCCAAGTGACATATAAATTCAGTAAGATGTACTTTGCTTGGAAATCTATCTTATTTATGCTGTCAGTTCCACTTCTTATGAGGTGATGAGTTGTGCTGAGTGTCTCTCCCCGTGCTTCCTGTGAAAGCATTAATCTGCAGGAAGATATCTTGCGAGTCCCAGTGCCGGCTGTTTTCTGTGTCACATGGTAGGAGTCACTGCGGGCAGGTCACACAGATTAATGTAATCTGTGTTGATCTGAAACACCACAGCACATACTGCAGATTAGTTCCTCATTCGATGATTACAGCTGACCTCTTTTTCTGACATGCCCTTACATTTTACCTTACAAAGAATGCAAGGCACAACCAAGAGTCCTATTAATTACCCTCTTTAATACCTGTCATGTTTTGACCTTTTGGCACAGCCTTACTAAGAAAGTACAGTACAGAGATTCAGAAAGATGTCTTGTGCAAAACTGGAAAGAAACTATGTGGTACTCTGCTTATTTTGCTTCGTTACTAAATATATCACTATTGTGAATAGTTAGTACCTTCCTTCTCACTAAAGTGTAGAGTAGCAGAAATACAACTAAATTATAACTCTGCTGTAACAAAACACACTAATAGCTCTCCCATTTAAGATAAAGCAAAAGCACATGCATTTTTATTTAGCCTCCTTCGGGCCAGTACACAATACTAGAATGTTATTTTTCTGAATTAAGTCTCTGTAAATACCTACTGCTGATGTTATATGCATTTAGTTTGTGCATGACTAGCATTGCATGAGAAACAAAGGTGCTTGCTTTTCTCTGGCTGGATCTTCTCCTGATGAAAATTCAGTTCTGGGACTTTAGCTGCAGCTCTTGCATATCTGACTCTTGGTGTCAAAAAAAGTGTTGATTACCAAGCAGAAGCAGATCAAGCTTCTGTCCCCAATATACTTTTTACTTTTTAACTTTTAAGAAATGCCTAATAACATGTATTCCACAGGATCAGAATCCTCTGCATGAATTTTGGTTAAGATGCATTGCATAGTTACCAGCTTCTGAAATCATCAGTGTGTTATATAATGTATGCATAGTGTAATGAGCACTGCATTGTATAGTGCATAATACATAGTATAATGTATATATAGTATAATGTATAATGTAGGGAGGAAAGCAAAAAATACGTTAAGCAGTAGTTTCCCCAGAATATACTTCCAGCTTTCAGCAGTTAGTACTTCAGGGAATTGCTGAGGTGGATACCACACACAGTGAAAATAACCACTCAACTTGAAAGTGTCTGTTCTGCTTGTGAATTCATGTATGTTATTTGTCTACAACAGCCTGTGATAATGAGCTGTATGACATAGGTTACACTCTCTTAGTACTGACACAGTTGTGGGCACTAAAGTAGCAATAAATAGGTAAAGCAGAGACACATGTTTTGTTTATAGAGTGACCCCACAGGGTAATGGTATCATATCATACTTTCATTGTATACTTTATATCACATGGAGTATTTTAATCAGCATCATGAAGAATCTTAAACTCATGCCTATTAATTTCTTCAAAATTACAGAGAAAAAAGGAAGGAAAGTTTGGAATATTTCTCATCCTTGTCAAATTTTGAGGTTTAGTTTTGAAATATAAATAAATAAGCTTTACGGTAGACGGTTGTCCTGCACCAAGTACTAGTAAGTGTATTTGCATGTGACATGCATGCTAGCCATTATAGGATGTTTCTCAAATGGAGTTAGATGGTGGGGAAAAGTATAGTTACATGAAGAGGAATCAGAATATCACTTAGGAGAGAAAAAAGTATGGATTTCACCATTAAGTTTGATGAATAAGTCTTGTGAGATAGGGTTTTTTTTTGTTTATAAGAATCATACAATATCTCAAGTTGGAAGGTGTCCATAAGGATCACTGAATCCAACCCCCTGCTCCTTGCAGGACTACCTAACACTAAACCATATGACTAAGAGTGTTGTCCAAACACTCCTTGAACTCTGACAGACTTGCTGCCATGACCACTTCCCTAGGGAGGCTGTTCCAGTGACCGATCACCTTCTCAGTGATTTTCCTAATGTCCAGTCTGAACTTCCTCCGACGCAGCTTCGTTCCATTTCCTCGTGTCCTATCTCTGGTCACCAGAGAACAGAGATCAGCACCTCCCCCTCCATCACGGCTGTTGAGGAAGCTGCAGACTGCGATCAGGTCACCCCTCAGCCTTCTCTTCTCCACACTGCACAAACCAAGTGACCTCAGCTGCTCCTCGGGAGTCTTGCCCTCGAGGCCTCTCACCATATACTCTGGACACACCCTAATAGTTTGGTGTCCTTCTTCTATTGCGGTGCCCAAAACTGCACACTGTACTTGAGGTGAGGCTGCACCAGTGCACTATAGAGTGGGACAGTCACCTCCCTTGACAGGCTGTGCTGTGCTTGATGTGCCCCAGGACACCGTTGCCCCTTTTGGCTGCCAGGGCACACTGTTTACTCATATTCAGCTTGCCATCAACCCAAATCCCCAGATCTCTCTCTGCAGGGCAGCTCTCCAGCCTCTCGTCCCCCAGTTTGTTTGTAGAAGCAGGATTACCCCATCCCAGGTGCAGAATCCAGCACTTGCTCTCTTAAATTTCATAGGGTTGGTGATTGCCCGGCTTTCTAGTCTATCCAGTAAGGCCTCCTCTACCCTCCGGTGAGTCTATAGCTCTTCCTAGTTTAGTATCATTGTCAAACTTACGTACATTCAATTCCTGCATCTGGATCATTCATAAAAACATTTAAGAGCACTGGCCCTAAAACTGATCCCTAAATTCCATCCTTTCTGTTGTCCTGTTGCAGTATTCATGAAATTAAATGGCAGTTTCTGATCTGTAATCTCAACACTACTGATGTCGCACTACCCTGTCATTCCAGGTGAATGAACAGAGTCACAAAAAGAGAGCTTTACAGAAACCTCAGGCTACTTAAATGGATATTCACAATTCCTTGCAGAAAACAAAAGCAAGGCAAGACTTCATATGTTATATTTAAAATTAGGCATATTCCTTCCATTTGATCACTGCAGCAATAAACAAAGGAAAATGTACCATTTCAGGCTTTTCAATTGGTAATATCAGTTATCTGCTGAGGTTATGGGAAAAGAAAATGAGGTAACTGTGTTTTTGTTTTATTTTAGCTGTAGTGTTTTCCTTCTGTTTCAGCTCACAGATACTTTTATCTTGCATTTTAACATTTTATCTAGAAAATTGTTAAAGAAAATCTAAAAGTTTAATTCATGTTGTTAGGGGTTTATCCCAATATTGTCTCTTTTTTCAAATGTGAGAGAATGCTCTCCATTTTTGTTTTGAAAGATCTGGCCTACACATTTTGGGAGAAGAAGAAGAGAGAAAAAAGATGCAATATGAGAAAAGAAAAAACACTAATGAGAGAAATATTTTTGCAGAGAAATAAAAGCTATAGAAAGGAAACTTATGAAAATACCTGTCTCTGTAGAAGCAGCTACTTTGTAACGGAAGCAGTGTTTTGAAAATCTGTTCTTCTCTTACTGTTCTATAGATACTTTCAGCTTAATCCATACAAATCTATCTGTACTGCTGATGCTGACTGAAAGAAAATGAGATTATTTTTTTTGTCTGAAAGATCTTAGAAACTAGTTTCTACTCCAATTTCCTGAGGTTACAGATCCCTTTGAAGCAAAACAGTCAAATATCAGAACTGAATGCAGACACTTGATTTGCTTGAACATTCACTCAAATTCCTTCCTTTTCTCCCATCTTGCTAGCTAGGATTTAAGGTCCATGTAGTTCCTGTGATACGGCACAGTATGTATAAGTTTCTGCAACGAGGGTGAAATTCTATTAGTGCTTTCCCAGCTGCTGTTCTGTGGAAGATTAATTTTGGTTCTGCCTGGAGCTGTTCTATCAGACTGCAGACTATGGGTTTTGTATATAACCCTGTGCAATCAAATTTCGCTTTGGCAAAACAGTGTATCAGGTGAGAGGGAATCTCTTGCGATCAAGGTTATGGGTGCAAGATTGAAATATTGCCTTACCATTAAGAAGACTGCACTTGTTGTGGGTCTGAATAATGGCAACATGGTCTAGATTAATTTCTTTGATCATACAACTCTGAAGTTGCTGGAAGAAAAAGAGTATGTATGTTCATAAAGAGGAAGAAGAGCCATTGTGCTAAGCCAGTCAATAAAGGCAACAGTAGGGCTACCTGAATGGTAATGCATTTCTCAAGACTGAAATAAAGCTGACATTGAATGGAATCTTATATTTCAGGGTGCTGGTTCTCAGCTGGACTGCAAGCTGCAACTCAAAATTTGCATGAGGAGCCTGGCTTTGTAGGGCATGACTGTGATAAAAAGTTCAGCTCATTTTGCCTTGAAGTGTCAGCAAGATGTTAGCTGGTAATTCAGAGCATCCAAAGATGCTATGTAACTTCAGTGGCTGCCCCAGCTGGTGGTTTTTTATTTTCAGAGAGCTTAAGCGTTCACATCTTGCATTGCTCTCAGTACTCAACATCTCCTGTCCTGGTTTCAGCTGGGATAGAGTTAAGTGTCTTCCTAGTAGCTGGTACAGTGTTGTGTTTTGAGTTCAGTATG
>JANZLQ010000022.1:18356313-18377247 GCA_026212715.1 Elanus axillaris | reverse complement strand
GTAGGGCTGCAAGGAATTGCCACTCGGGGACTAACTGGGTGTCAATCTGCAGGTGGTGAGCAATTACTCTGTGCACCATTTGTATATTCCAATCCTTTTGCTATTACTGTTGTCATTTCATTAGTGTTATCGTTATCATTGTTAGTTTCTTCTTTTCTGTTCTATTAAACCATTCTTATCTCAACCCATGAGTTTTACTTCTTTTCCCGATTGTCTCCCCCATCCCACTGGGTGGGCAGGGAGTGAGTGAGTGGCTGCGTGGTGTTTAGTTGCTGGCTGGGGTTAAACCATTGACATCTCCTAAGAAATTTCTGTTACTGTCAGTGGGATACGCATCCAGTCATTCTCTCTGAGTCAACATAATGGTGCTCAAATCAGGGACTTTGACATCTGCAACCTTTTAGTAAGACAAAGGACTAAGCCAGTACCTATCCAACGCAAATTTTGAACAAAGTAATCCGTGGAAATACATTATCTTTAGAGTTGTATTACAGAGAAGCAATAAACCTGTAGTAGTATGCCTACATGAATGTTTATATAACTTTCAAGGAGGAGCATGTATTTCAAATGATATAATTAATACATTCTGTATTGTGTATGCGGAGTCTGATGCTAACACCAGTTGGCAGGTGCTGGCCTGCCACCCAGTAGTAAACTGAAAATTTGCGAGTTGCTTTTCTGTTACTGCTCCTATGTGCGAGAGTTCATGATTTAATTTGAGCCAGAGGATGTGGCATTAATGTTGTCTCCGTAACTGAGAAATATATGACAACCAAGTCTCAAGGATCATATCAATTTTGAATATCTTGTTCTACTTATTTCTTTAGGACTTGGTTGCATTTATGAAAAGCAGACGTGTTTGGTTAATAAAAAGGATAATTTTCTTTGAGCTTCATTACCTTGGAAAAAATCCATAAAATGGCTAAGTTAGATCTTTAAAATAACATGCATAAAAGTACAGAGCATTGCTGCTTCTCCTGGGTAATAGGAAAGATGCTGCTGTTTAACAGACTTCCTAATTTGATTTATGCTACTCATGTATACCCTGTAGCAGTGTTTTCAACGCTTTGGAAAGTATGTAATCATTTAAAAATTAAGACATTCTATCAAATCTGATCTGGTGGGATCACATTTTTGTGTTGCCCTAAAATTGCCACAAATTCGGCTTTGAGTCCTCAGAGATTTTAAGATTAGAAGAAATGCAGGCTCTGAACAAGAGTTTTGTGGAACTACTGTGATTTGACTTTTGTAACTATCTCATAAAGTTAGATATTTCCCTTTCCTCAAGCAATTATATCTTAATTTCTTTATATTAATTTTGATTCTTATTCAGAGAGTTTTATCTTTTCATTACATACTCTAGCTGTAATTTAGTTTTTAAAGCACTGCTGATTAAGAAGTGATTTATTTCACCGAGTTCAACATTATTTGGATATAGAGGCATCTGCTAGCATGCCTCCCTCTTAATATTTTTCAATGTATGAGTACAGCTATGCAGAAGTCAATTTTATCATTACCAGAAGCTTTCAGGGATTGCAGAAATTTTCATTTAATGACTTCCAAGAGGTTTTGCTGTTCATCATTAAAAAGGGGCTTGAGAATAGGTTGATTCAGGTAGTAACCAACCAGTAGTTATGGTGGTCATGTGGGATGCGATTTTGAATCTCTGTTCTTCCTTTTTTTTCTTCTTTCAGTTTAGGCTTTAAACATCTTCCTAGCACTGATGAAAATTTAGCTTTTAAAGCTCAGAAACCATTCTTGATGGAGTGTCATGACTGAATATATTTTGGCAAAAGTTTTAGTTCTTTCTGGTGACTCATTGTCTTTCAACAGATATTTTGTTGAAAATTTTCTGATAGGCTATAGTTACAGGTAAAATAGCAGCTTATATATCTGTTAGACTACTTTAAGTATTTCATAAAAAAAGAAACCCCATAGAAGTGGCTTTCACTTTAGGAATATTAACGGATTACTTTTTTTTTTTTTCTTCTGGATGAAACAGTCTTTGTTTCATGTTCACATTTTGGATGAGCTCCGGTTTATGTGTGATAATTAGAATCAAATTAATCAAAGATTTGGCATTTAGAAGAAGAAAACAGTAGTGACATATATGTAGCCTGAAGGTTTGTTTCATTTATGTAGTCCTTGGGGAAGATAGGAAAATCAGAAAAATAAATCCAAAGCATATAGTCTGTAACAATTGATAAAATATAGAGGAATCTCGTATTTCCATATGGAGTCTGCCTCTTAAAAATGGGTGTGAAATATGAAATTCAGTACTTGACTATGATCTGTAGAGAGCATCAAAATTGAGTTAAAATGAAATCTGAACTGCCTAGGTATAGCTGAAACTTCAGCACTAGACTTTTATAGGGAAACTTCTTGATTACTTGAATATACACAGTATCTTACTCTTTTGATAAAATGAAAAATTTTAGCACTAAGAAATCTACTTGAATGATAGCAAGATGAATCAGTACAATAAGTAGTGTTATTATCCATGAGTATGCGTCAATAAGCATCCATTTGTGTGCTTTGTCTCCGTAATTAACATGCTTCAAAGTAAAACTCTAGCACAATGCCTTTGTTGTGTACTGAAAAAAAATTAATCCATGTAAGATTTTAATTAAAAATTATTTTGTCTTGCTGAAAGATATATCTGCAGATTATTTCTTTTATAAGATGAAATTAAAGGTAATTAAAATTAATACTTTATTAACAGTATGCCTTCGTACTAGTTTAGTATCTTTTCTTGTGTTTTAGGGTCAGTTCTGTCTTTGAAAATGAACAAAGTGCTGATATTTTATTGTGTCTTGTGCTACGTGTTTGAAGTTGTGTAATGGTAGATAATTCTGAATGAATCATGCAATGACTGCTTTGTTTTTCCAGTGTGTCTATTCCAGAATAGAGTATTGTATATTGTGTAGAAGCCAAGAGAAGAATCTTAAGGCATTGAGTACACACATGAATATGAATAACAAAAAGTGCAAGGTGAAATGTATTGTGTACAGACTCAGTGTCCCTAGTGGAATACTTTTAGTACTGCTATTAAAAATACATTATTAAAGGCTTAGGTAGCCTTTAATGTTGCGTTCTACATCTTGGGCCAGGTGCTTACTTGCTCACATTGTTTAGATTGGAATGCTATGACATGGCCTGCTGTTTAGTTGCAGCCATTTGAATTTGTGAAGTGGGTATAAAAGGCCAGCAGACTAGTATTCTTCAGTCATGGCCACTAGTGACAGTATATCACATCCCATTACACAAGTGCAAGTAAGTTTTTAAACTAGAAGGCTGTGGAGAATCAGTCACAAAACTAAAATCAGATATGATACCTTTGTTTTATTTGCCAAGATATTGTATAAGCCACTAATAGAATGTTATCTCCTTAGTCTGTCCTTCTGTTTTAATCCAGAACAAGTTATGTTAATTATAAAATAACTGGTTATTGGCACTGATATTTTGTTGACCAATAATTTTGCTATCTATACCACTGGAAAGTAGGGGTACAGAGCCAGGTAGATATCTGGTTTATTATACTCTGTTGCATAGAAGACTGTTAGAAATAGTGTAGGACAATGTAATTATTAGTACAGGACAGAATTACTACAAATAGAGCAGGCCCAACAACTTTTAGACAATTTTTATGGTAGAGTGCTTTTTCTGGCTGAAAATTCAAGAGGGGTTTATTTAACGCATTTGCTGGTGATTGTGGCATGACAACTTGTTTGTTCACAATAGCATTTTTTTCTTTTACACAGTTGTGTAAATCGTATTGCAGTCATATTCCTTATATATTAGGTAGGTGATCTCTATATTTTAAGAATTGCTAAATGCAGTGATAATACAGTCGTGTTTGTAAGGAAGTTATGAAATTGCATAGAATGAAAGGAAAGAATGCATTTGAAGCAGCAACATAAAGATGGTGAAACAGCCAGTCAATCTGCTTCTGGGCCTGTTGGGACAAATGTAATTTTAAATGTAAAGCATACTGCCTGCTTGCCATGAAAGAGAGTAAGGTGAGACAGGTAGAAGGCTTGCCATATGAGTAAGTAATTAGGTCTCTTGGACACCTTCCCACAATGATTGCTACGTGGGCTAGGGTTAGATTATGAGCCCTCTTGCTGGGGGATGTTTTGAAATGGCTTTAGCTATGTATGAAGAACTGCTTGTCCTACTGCACCATAAATAACACAGAACCAGGCAGAAAATCAGTGTGTTCTGGCCAAATGTTTTGTGAACTGCACAGGTAGGTATTGACAAAAACAAGATGGGGACTGGCAGAGACAATACAAAGACTGCAATAGTCTTGATCTTGGCACAGGATGTCCTCAGCATTTGTCCTGAGGTAAGAGGTATGGCTAAAGAGAGACTGGGTGAGAGTAGAGACGGCAAGGTACTGCTGTGATGGGAGCAGGGAAGAGTGATGCAATTACGGACACATACTAAAGTTGGGAACCTTTATATGAAGGAAATCTGGCATGGGCAAATGAATAAATAGTCAAGGTGATGACATACCAGTATGCAAAACTTCTCTGTTACGTTCATGCTCTTGTTTCAGAAATGGAATTACAGAGTCTCAGAGGAAGAAAGGGACTGCTTCACATTTCAGAAATGGCTTCTGGAGGGAGTACAGTTGAATTTAATTTCTTTACAACCTAGAGTCAAATTTGGTGTTAAAGTGTAAGCATGTTGTAAGCCAAAATGAAATGTTGTGATTAATAAGTATAGCTTTATCAGATCTAAGCATTTTTAACTCAAATATCTGAATCACAACATTGACTAAAAAAGGTATGATTTAAAAATACTGAGTTTGCATGATGCATTTCAATTTGTGAGCTCTCTCTGTTACACATTTCTGGACTTGCAGATTTACTCTGCAGTCAGAGTGCTAGAAATTTTCTTTTCTTAAGGCAAGCTGGAGTTGTCGTGAATTTAAGTGTTTATGGCTAAAAGAAACATTACTAAGGAATAGAAAGCTCGCAATAAAACAACAAGTGGTTTTCCTACATATCATACATTGCATGTGAACCACTACATATGTTTCTTTTCTGACTTGGAATGGAAGCTAACCCCAACAAATACATTGGCTGTCACATTTCACTCTTCATTCACTGTTGTCCTCTCTGTGAAGGGCTCACATCAGCTGTACTCTTAGTGGGAGTTAGGCTGTTTCTGGTGCTGGAGCAGTGCCAGTTTCCAACAGCTGAGAATCTAGAAGTGTGGTTTTGCAGTTCGTAACTGACAGACATGAAAGGCTGAAGCTTCTTGAAAACAAGCTGTCAGTTCAGAGTCACTGACAGGACGCCCATTAAAGTCTTTATCAAAAAGAAGCTTCCATATTGTTTAATCACAGTAACTGAAGAGTTAGGATCTCTTCTCCTACATCATTCAGTAAGGATTGGGCACTGTGATACAATGTGCTCCAGCCCATTTGACTCTGCAGGCTATCAACACATTTCTCACACATATCTTTGAGGAAGTTGACTCCGTGTCCTCCTCTGATTACACACTTGGCTTTTTTTTTTTAATTATTTTTTTTTATTTAAAGTACAACTCTCTTTCTTGTTGGAGCTTTCTTTTGGTCATTGTTCTAGGCCTGGAGATCCCAGGCTTGACACTCTTGACACTGTTAACCTCTGTTCTCTGTGGTTTGCCACCCCTATTCCAAATCCTAAACCTGGTAGGAAGTATTCCCTGAGCCGCTCCCCTTGCTCAGCCTCCAGTGGGCTCATGTTCTCTTCCAGCATGTTCCTCTGTAAGCTAATGAGAATCCTCCTGCTTTGTGCTTTGTGAGGTACAGTAAACAGCTTCCACTACCACTGCTGACCTTTTTTATACCTGTCAACAAAGGCTATCCATTGATATGGGATGGTTTGACAACCCTCTGAAGAGGTCAAACCCTCTGTTTCAGGCACCTATGCTCTTTGGCTTCTCTGAAAATCCCCTGTATATCAAATTAACTGGATGTAAGTGAATTTTGACATGTAGAAGAAAATTGAAAATCATTGAATGGAATTGCATGTGTGGGTTAATTCTGTTGACAGTTATCAATAACTTAATTAGATGTTGAATAAAAAAATCTTCTGGGATCATTTGTGTGCCCCCAGTTTGAGCCAGCTAAATTCTTCTTTTTGTTGTATCTCAGAGAATTCAAAGTGCTTATTACTGAGTCCTGCTACAAACCCCTCTGTAGTGCTCCTCTTGAGGGAGTTCTGCTGCTAGTTGAAAAATATCTGAACATTTCTCCTGGGGTAAAAGAATTCTGAGCTGGAGTGTGAAAGTCCTCTCTTTCAGAAACCTCGTAGCCACTATACACTGGTGCTCTGCCTTCCCCACCTCACAGGGTTGCATCTGTGCAGGAGTTCTTACCTGAGACATTATTACATCACCCCATTTTGAGAGAGATGGCCATAATCAGCAGCATCCTCTGACCCTTCCCCATCAGGTGTCACGATGAACTTGCACCAGATCATCTAGCTGGGAGAGCTGTCAGTTGTCTTCATTCAGTTTGCAATGACTATTGTTGGGGAGGTTACAAACTGCAGCTGAATGGAATGGCACACAATTTGATTTTGTGTGTTCAGAGGAAAACAGCTGTAAAATTTTGTGAAAGGAGCTTAGGACAATTTTCTTTTTTTCACCCTTTCTTCTTGATTCATCTTGCCAGCGGGAAGGATTGTATGCAACATGGAACCAACTCCTGCTCCTTGGAAAACCTCAAGTTTTTCAAAGGAAAAGGAGAAGTCTGAGTTTAACTATAAGGCAGAACTCCACAGAAAGGTTGCAGATTTATTGAGCGTTAAATGTCAGTACCAATGTAATAAAGATGGTACACAGTATGTGATGAGTGATTCTCTGAAGAAGAACCGTTTTCAGTATGTTCTCAACCTGTCTGGAGTTGAGAATGGTTATTAAAAACCAGAAAGGTGAAAAACAAAACACAGGTGGGGTAGAGAAACGGAAGCACCTTCTGAGCTGCTCAGCTTTCAAAGGCATTTCTGCAAGCTTAGTCCTGTGTGTGTTACTATAGAGTGTTGAACTGTTCTGATGATCTACTGGTTTGGGAAGGGGTGTATCTTAAATCTATCATGTTTTGCAGGTGTTTCTTTTCTTGACTGGAGAGGCATGGGTAGAGCACAACTGGAATAGAATGCAAGGCTGTCTATATTGTGTGGCCTTTATTAAGGAAAACTGCCTCGTCTGAAGTACACTCAAAGCACTACTGCTGTGATATAGTCTAAAAAGAACAAAGCAGAAAATTCTGTACATACTTCTGGGGAAAGGAAGTTATTTTGTTCTCAAAAGTTATGCTTTAGATACTGAAAAGTTTTTTAAAAAGTGTATATAATAACTAGGAAGGTATTCTAAGAAGTGAGGATGGGGAGTGTGCGGTTGTGCTGTGAGTGGGGTCGGAATCCCATTTTAGTCTATCAAACACCACTGTGCTGTCACTATGAGGCTGACTGACTAGTTTTTCAGTGGTCGAGGACCTAGTTCAGCATTTGCTGGTTGAGGTGGGGGAATTTGGGACAGGATGGAGCTGGCAGATGCAGTGGCTGGGTCATGGTCAATATTAAAGGAATCCATTGGTAGAAAGGCTTGCTGAGATGAGGCTGTCCATTAGCATCTGTGGCTGTCAAAAAGCAGAGCCAAAGTTTCTGCTCCTTGCAGGCAAGGAATCCGATTGAGGTTTCTTCAGTGTGTGAAATAAAAATCTCCTACTGTATAATTTATAACCTCCTCTACTCACAACTCGCCTTCTGATTTGTAAACTCTCTGGGCTGGTGGTAATTTTTCTTGAGTTTTTTTGTTATTTGATTTGATCTTCTGAAAACTATAAATGACAATGCTTTAAACAAACCTAACATTTACAAAAAATGTACAAATATGCATATTTGCTCAGCTAAAAAAGTATGTCGTGAACTCTTGGATTTTTCTTGAAACATGCTAAATTTTGATTTGACAGCCTTGCAGAGTCCAACAGATTGAGAAGAGAGCTGTTAGGTAGGTACAGCTGCATTATACTTGAGGCTTTATTCATTTCAGTTGCGGTATCTCATTTACTCTTTCAGCATTTCTTCTCTATTTCTGGTCCCAGGTTAGTTTTTCAACATAAATATCAGGAGCAAGAAAAGCTAAATTAAAAAAATTCCTCTTCTAGACCATATTAAAGACATTTATTTAAAGGTTTTAAATTTACTGTCTTATCAATGCCAATACCATGTGCTAATTATTAGTCAGTTCAGCAGCAACCACAGGCTTCATTTTTGGAAGGCTTTGCGTACCACTTGAGGCTGAAGACATTTCTGTTTTGATCACTTACAACATGTGAATCACATGCTAAACACAGCTGTAGTTTTAGAAAATAGATCTTAAACAGAAGAGCTCTTTTCTTTACTGAGCACCTGATAGATTATATTTTACCACTAAAGAATAACAACCTAAGTATTAGAGAAATACAGATTCTTCTATTAAAAAGGGAAAACAAAGCAGTATTTAATGTCATGGATTGATAAAGTTATTAATAGCTGTAAAGATGCAAATGTTTTGCTGAAGATGACACTGGCCAGGAAACTGAGGCAACCTGCTGCTATTGCTTGAACTGGAAAATCAATGTCTTTGTTTTGCTGTAGGGAATACTGGATGAGGCTGTGCGTTCCAGCTCCCAGTGGGTGTCATTAGGAGCACAAGTACAGCTGAGCTGTATAGAGGTAGCTGCTATGTATGTTTGATGAAGAGAAACTAAGAGTGTCTGTCCTGATACTTGAGACTATAAGAGTGCAGTGGAATCTTGTTCCCTAGAGCATTTGCCAAAATGCATTCCTAATCAGGTCACTGAACAGTGAGGATTTAATAATGCTACAATTAACGAGAGACTTCAGCTTTGTGTGTGGAAGCGGAAATGTTTTAGTGTAGGACTAAACTTGTATTTATTATTATGGACAGATTGTGGTTTGAAAGTTTCAAAACTGAATCCAGCCTAGCAAATTTGACTTATACAAGTTGCAGTCATGTCAGTTAACATTCTTTTCTGAATACAAAGTTGCTTGTTAAATGCTCATGTCAAGACCTGATGCTGCTGTGGTCACTGCTGTTGCTCCCTGTAGGGGGGTTATCTAGCTATCAAAACACCTCAAAATCACTGTGGGTATTTGGTTGACCTTCAAGATGCTTTGGAAGAGTTAATAGGTTATCTGTCTGCATCAGCTGCTTCTTCCACCCACCTGCCAAATTGATGTGTGTTTGTGACACAGCTTCACAAGCCAGGTGTATCTTGTGGAAGATAACTTCATTCTGCTGTCACTTTTTCTCTGGTTGTCAGTCTTTTTTTAGTCGCCCAGTACCTTCTTGAAAGCTATTTGTTACAGGTTTTGTTTGCTAGCAAGAGTGATAGCTATGCAAAAATTTAAGCAGATAATAAAATATGAATAATTTCCCATCTTCTTAATCAGTAGAAGTAATAAAGTAAAAAACTTTTTGCAAGTAAGCACAATCGATAGCTGGCCCTATAAAAAGCATTCTAGTGCTCTTAATGCTACTTTATTCAGTACTGGGTCTTGTTCATCATGTCTAGTGGGATTTGGCAGAGTATTTTAACAAGCTGCACTGAGTTTTCAGAATGGTACGCTGAAAGTTCTGTTCATGTATGAAGACAAGAGGTTCTGCTAAGTTGGACAGAACTGTTATCGTGGTATCACATTGCACCTCTCCTTGTCCACATGGTACAGTGGAAATTAAGGCATTTGTTCATGGAAGAAGGAACTGCAGATTGCAGGAATCTGCACAAGAGCTGAAAAATACTCCAGAGTTGTTTCCTCTGGTGGTTCCTTTAGGGGATACAGCAGTTGCAGAAGACAGAGCCTGAAAGGAAAGAGAAGCCAATGTGTCTCTCCCTTAATTTATGCACTGAGTCTGGGTTTCTCTCTGATGTAAAATGAGTTCTTTAAGCTGGAGTAGTCTGAGGGTCCCCTTGTACTGAGAGAAAAGGATTTATCATCTTCCTGTGTTGTTTTTGTGCCACTGGAAATCATTTAAAAAGAAGCAAAGCATAATTGCAGTTGCAGTGTACGTGCTAATTAGTAAGCTGATGCGTCAGCATCATCACCAAGTTTCTCAGTATGAGAGGCCATAGTTTCACAAGTTGCTTTATGGGCTCTTAAAAAGAGGCATAAATAGCATCATCAAACTCATGGAAAATGCTTCTAATACTTTTTTTTATAGATCACTAATTTTTGCAAGGTATAGAATAGATAATTGCACTCAATAACTACTAAAATCAAGTAATCTTTTCTTTTGTATTCTGGGGAGTACTTTGTACATCTGATAGTCCAACCTTGCAGCTAAAATATCTGGCTTTTGCGTGTTTTGCATCTGTCATAGCCATTGACATAAAAATCATCATCAGTAGCATATCACCAGAGACCATTCTTGACTTAAAAGCTATTTCTTCTGAGTTGCCAGTTGGTTTTACTGGCTAGATTGCCCTCGTTAAGTAATGAGCTTGATAGTGCTGGTGGCTGTTAGGAATGCAAATGACTTTCCTAACTTGAAGACAGAATTCTCAAACCTAATCTAAATTCTCATTCAATAGTTTCTCATTGGCTTTTCATGAAGGCTTCCATTTATTAACAGAACAATCTGATTTCACTGAAGGAGTAATGATCTTTCTAAAAGTTTTAAATATTCATCCAATTAATTAATTCCATCTATGTGTAAGCTAAACACTTGCATGACCATATTTGCTTTAGTGAATTTTAACTGATGAGAAAAATGTTTTCATTGTAGAATTTGTGGGAATGTTCCAGCTGTACCTACTCTTTGCTATTCCAAATTACATTTTTAAAATGTAAGTACAAAACTTTCTTAAGTTTCTTAAATATTAGGATATTATAATGGTTATGATATACCTAAACAGTCAAGCATAAGTTAATATGTATTTAAATTTGTGTCTAATAGAAGTCCAATATATGTGCCTTTAAAAATGGACAATTTTTTTTTTTTTGTAATAAAGGTCAATATTTTTGTGTGGCTCTCATCCAAATTTTTTTCCCCAATGTATTTGGTTACAGTAGTTTCTTTGCTTAGAACAAGTACTCTGATAGCTTTCTACCTGATGTCCCCTTTTTTCACACATTCAGGAGTAGCTGCATTTCAATGTTGATGGAAACATGCGTCACCAAGAAACTAACATTCAGCAACGGTGTAGTTCATGGCAGTCTATAGGATGTAGTAAAGACAATCTGATAGTTGCATTTTTCTACGTATTACGGATTCAGACATACGTAGAATTACAGGTTGCATTTTTGCAAAGTTACTTTCTAAAAGGTAAATGTAGGTATGGTCGATAACTGGAACATGCTCCCCAGGGAAGTGGTCATGGCCGCAAGCCTGTCAGTTCAAGGAGTGTCTGGACAATGCTCTTAGTCATATGGTTTAGTGTTAGGTAGTCCTGCGAGGAGCAGGGAGCTGGACTCGATGATCCTTATGGGTCCCTTCCAACTTGAGATACTCTATCATTCTATGAAATAGTTTTTAACAAAAAAAATTATTCTAGGACTGCAATAGGAAAACATATCCAAGTCAATTTTGCATTAAATACTGAGTATAAAATAAGCTGTGAAAAGGGTAAGTTTGGGTATCAAAGAATATTTGTCTGAATAGAAACTGGAGACCCACCGGGCCCTAACACACAATTTCATTTTTGCTGTTATGATGAAGACTGGGGGTCATGTTGGTCTTTGTGATAACAGAGAAATTGCAGACAGTTGTGGGTTTTTATATCAGCTAGAGTCATTAGCTTTCATGATCTGAGTGAATAAATTCATAGATATGACTTTGTGTAAATAGGCATTAATCTTTAATAGTAATGCAGACTGGCCTCCCTGACCTTGGAAGGCATCCTGAGTTTGCCTGGTTTTATCATGGAGATTCAACAGCAATTATAATGAAATTGCAGGCCTTCAGTCCTCTGGAGCTAGTAGCATAGGACACACAAAGTAGCATAGGACAAATATTTCAGCCTATTACAGTTACTTGTATGGAAGCTACTCTGAGGAAGAAGAGGTGAAAAAATAAGATGAGGGGCAGAAGATCTAGCTTGGTTGCCTGGCAGAGGAATCCGTGTGTGTTTTCATGCTCAGTTAACAGTGCTTATGCTCTTGACTTTGAATAAAGGCTGTTTTTATTTAATAGGTAGAGTATGATTTGGGCAGCACCTGAGATGAAGGAAATACTAATGATTTTAGATCCAGATATAGAGCTAATTCCCTTACAGGGAAAGGTAGTCCTTTAAATAATTGAAAAGATGAAAGAAAAAGAAAAAAGCCCCAACAACTTAACCTATATGGCTGTTTTTAAATAATGCACATAGAGTCTAACATAAAGTATCACTAAAAGCTGCCAGGAAACCTTTTTAGGATGGTTGGAAACATGCACCTGACCATTTGGGATGTTGGATGACACAATACAAGTTTTCTACCCTGCTGTTTTAATACTATTAATATTCCCCACCCCTCCCCATCAGCTGGAAATGGCTCAGATGGAAGGTGGGAAGAACAAGACTGTAACAAGTGGATGCTAACAGGTTCTAAAATATGATTATTACCAGCTATTTGAGATTCAGTGGCTGTAATATGATAATGAACTATTAAATTAGATAGATAGAAATCATTGAGAGAGGAATGACGTCAAATAGAATTATATGAAAAAATCTCATTCCTCATTCTCCTGTTCTTTTCTAATGGGAAATATTATATAAGAAATGTGAATTCTATGTTTATAAATGGAAATTCTGTGAAGAAGCTAGCATAAATGCAAACTACTTAATTTTATTTGTCAAGTATGACTAGAAGACAAACAGCTGATTATGTTAAAAGGCAGACCTTGGAAATCCAGTTAAGCATGGGAAGACACAATCATCCATCAGATAGTCACAAGTGAAACAAAAGGTTTGGGTTTTACCATAGTTTCCAGCACTATTTTCTTCTGTCAGTACCTCTTGTTACCACTTGGGGAAGATATATTGTATCTTATTGTAAGCCTTGTACTCTGAATATATCTGAAGCTGTTAATTTAATTGATATTTGTAAAAGAATAACCCCTTTTCCTTAAATGTTAAAACATTAAAATTACTGTTGCAATATCCCTTTATGTTTTATCTTCTCTATTAAGGACTGTTTGCCTCAAAGGTGTGGTTTAGAAATTAGTACTTACTTACATTAAAACTTAGCAAGGGCTGAGTTGGTCTCCAGTAGGAGGATCTGAGTAATCATTGCTGAAAACTCAGGAAGGAACAACACTGTGGCTTGTAGACTGTCCTTTTACTCCAAGAGAAAACAGATTTATATTGACTTATTCCCCTGCATAATTCACTACTTTCCATGCAGTAACTCTGCTTTGCTGGTTAGTATATTGGAGTGAATGTAATGAAAGCACTTTCTCTTCCTGCTCTTACCTGTCCTCTGCTTCTACTGTTCCCTACACTGGCAGCAATATATTGTAAGAGATATATGAAGAGATATCCTAATATTAAGGTTAAGCTGAGATTAACGTTATTAATAGGAAATGCAAGTTCAAAAGAAGTTACTCTCATGTTGTATAGAACGTGGCTTTTCCTAAGGTTTGGAAGCTGTGAGCATTAATGTGCGAGTGCCACCAGAAGAAAATACCTTTAATAAGAAAATAAGAAGCTCCTCTGAGTCTGTTGAGTATATCTAAATTAGATACCTCCCCCCATCCCCCACAAAAAGAGCTCTTTTTATGAGACAGGCTTTAGCTTTGGTCAAAAGTATGTCTTTGCTCCAGTTGCAACACTTGTACTTTGTTGTAAAGCTGCAAGTCTTCTTTACACCAGTAGTACTCAAAGTAAGACTATGTCAGCGTTTCTCTTGTAGTAAAAATAGTCATGTTTACTAAAGAGATGCTCTGGCTTGTAGTATAACTGTATAAGTAACACCTCACTTTAGGTACATCATTTGTACATTTACTAATTTAATTTAAAAAAATAATGTGAAGTATTTAATGCAGATCTCTAAACCAGATCCCCAAAATATAATCTAAGAGAAAACAGTGAAAAAATTTAAATGAAGACAGAGACTTTCAGAGGCTGTATAAACATGCTTTGGTTTTTTGTGGGTCAAACATGTATTCTTTTAACCCTGGAATCCTCCTCTTCAGAGATGGAGAATGTAAATCCCCTGGAGTTTCTTTAATTATGCTAAACACTTAAATTTTACCAAAAAAGCGATAAAAGTAAGCATATTATGCATTCCTATATTATGGAAGTGTCATGAGAATAAGATTGAAGTATCTTTTCAGTAAAAGTTCAGAAAAGTTTTAAATGGTCTAACATTATAAGAAGAAATCACAACACTTCTATTAGCCTTTTTGAGATGAAGAATTTTCCCTTTGTCAATGAAGAAAAATAGTGGGAAAATAAAAGTATCAGATATCATTTAGTGGTGGACTTGGCAGTGCTATGTTAACATTTGGACGTGATGATCTTAAAGGTCTTTTCCAGCCTAAATGATTCAATGATTGGTACAGTGCAGCATATATGGAAAATATATGTACTGGACAGTATGTTGAAAATAAGTGCCAATATTTCTATTTAAAATAGATTTTATTAAAGTCAGTGGAAAAAACCTGTTCTTCAGAAGTTCTCTCAATATGGGTCTGATGTCTCCTGGACATTGTCTCCCAAAGAAATGAGAGATGTGAAACTCAGTTAAGTATTTGAAATACTGGCATTTAAACTCAGATACTACACTCTGGTATTATAAAATAAAAAAATGTGCAAGTATGTTTGACCGAAGCAGAAGTATGGGACCTGTGGAGTCTTAAGTTATTTTCATGTATTGTCCATCTAGGACAGGGAGCGAGCAAATCAGAGAGATTGTGTGATGTGCAAGCCTGTGCTCCTGCAAGCAGCTGGTACTATTTTGCCTTCCAGCTTCGGTAATGTCACTTGCAGGGAAACAGATTTGCAGATAGTTATTAGACCATGTTAGCTGCACAGATGGTTTGCATACCTCTGAGCAAGAAAAAACAAAAAGGGAGAATGGGAAAAGAGAGGTGTTAAGCAGGCTGTATAACTAAGCAAAGAAGTGCACGTTTTGTTGGGGCTAAAAGGTATAAAGAAAGGATTTTGAACAAAATTATTTGAGTGCAATATATTCTAACTTGAAAATTAGCATTTTTGCTTTTTTACATGCTGTATGATTAGGTCAATTGGGAATGGGTATCCTCTTGGCAACAGTTTGATATTTGTTGTTCATAGAACCAAGTTTTTATCAGGCTGTAAGACAATGAATGTCTGAGTCCATGTGGCTCTTTGTGGGGAAGATAGTTCTGCTGAAATATTAAATATTGCTCACAATCCAAACTCCAAAGAGGTTGGAAAATCTACTTAATCTCCTTACGCACAAAACAAATCCGCTGTTACTAGTTAAGGAAATGGAATTGTAGTAAACATCTGCTCCTTGTAATTCAGAGGCAGGTGGCTTGGAAACAGTGAAACCGACATCTTCAGTATTAACTTCTTGTGGGACAGGGACAACAAGTAATTGAAGATTGTTGGTGATGCAAACTGTCTGCTGACACAGAGGAATTTGTGAAAAATGGCTGCTCTTAACATCTTTGCTAATGAGATGAAAGAGGATTTTTATTGTTTTTATAGGCATTTCAGTGATGGCTGGTTCTGAGTAGCTCAGAAGTATAGCTTTGTTTTAATACTCTTGCAAGGAGGGGGAAGCAGTGCTGTTCCAGTTTTACAATGGCAAGATGAGATCCACAGGGAGAACATTCTGACTTTTCTATAAGTGCTCAGTTGTACAAAGATAATTAAGGACATTTTAGGCAGAAAATTAAATCCTCTTTTTTCTTTATCACTGTTGAAGGATACTATGAGCAGCAACAGGAGAAAATTACCCTTAGCGTAAGTTCCCAGGGCAACCATCATCTTCCACAGGAGGCCAAAGGATGTGCTTGCAGTTGTGGACAGTTTGGCTCTTGAGTTGCAGCATTTTCTCCTTTTTCTTCTGGTCTGAGGCAACAGGCTATCTTGGGAATAGCTCTTTGCATTGAAGGCTAGGCACTGTTTTTAAGGTGGAGATGTTTTGGTATCTAAGTAACTTGCGCAGTGTTACGCAGCTTTGCACACTCCATGTGTCCATAGGTTGTTACTCTTTGCAGCAGTTTGAAAGCGGGCCAAAGTCAGGAAGTAGAGATGTCAGAAGGAACAGATGAAAAATACGGAGAATGCATCATGAACACAAATAGAAAGTTCTGCTTATGAAGACCATGTAAAATTAGACTGGAGAGTATACAGGAAAATAACAGTGGCAAATCTTCTATTTACTGTAGGTGAAGCTGAGATCCTAAATAAGTGGAAATCTGGCATCTGCGGTTCCATTTCTGAGAGCATTGGGGAAGTGGAGAACCTGGTGGTAGATGAAGCCAAAAAAGTGGTGATGGAAAAAACAGACATCTGTTCCTCCACAACTTGCTGGGTCTTTGGCAGGAAAATACATAAATAAGAAAGTGTTATCAGAGCAAATGTCTGAAGGTACAGAACCTTCTATAACAATATTCACTGGAGAAGAAACCATACAAAATTGTGCTCAGTTCTCTGATTCTGATTAACCTACTCTTATGTAAATTACATGAGATGAGAAAGGTCTCATCAGTGTTTCCTTGCATCTACTTTTAAACTCCTGAATTGGCATAGGTACAGCTGCAGAGAGATGCTAAAATCAGTCAGAAGCACTCCTTCACTGAACTTTTTTGCGGGCCACTTTCTGAAACAAGGATGGAGTTAAACTAGTGTAGGAATTTTCTTGGTATCAGTTTCTACTTCTTTTCAGCAGTGTTTGGGTAAGCATTGGCAAACTTACTGGCCCTGGGTAGCATACTAAAAACTTGCTGTCTGGGAGCATTAAGCTCTTAAAAAGGAGACATTCATTTTTCTGGTAAATTATGTTAAAATGCAAAAGTGACCTTGGAGTTAAATCTCCAACTCCTTGTGCACCTGCTGACCTCCTTCAGGCAATGACCAATGACTAAACATCAGTATGGGGCAGAGAAGCAACCTTGACGTAATTTTCTTTCTCAAGATCACACTGAGAAAGTCTGAGTCAACAATATGGAGAGATGGATTCCATGTGCACGTTTTAGATGGAAAGAGATTCATCACAACATTCCCAGCCAAATTGTGGCTCTGCTTATGGAGACAGCCGTGCTGCCTCAGCAGGCTTACCAAATCACTCTTCCCCAGTGACACAATGAAACACTGTGCAGGGCTTCTGTAGGAAACTGGCTGAGGTTTGGAGATGACTGTTAGGACTAACACAATGAGCTTTAGTTCTCCTGCCAGGGAAGTTACCTCCTGCTTTCTAATTGGCTTCAATTTCTCTCATAATTATTTCTTTTTCAGAGGTTGCACTTAGAAAACAACTCAGGTAAAACAAAATATTGGATTAAAATATCCCAGATTCCATTCCAGGTAAGAAATTTAATTCTCTGGCATTGTCTTGAGCTAGGATTTGTCTAAAAAATTCCGGAGGCTTTACTGATTTTTGTCAATCTATGCCAACTGTGTTTAAGCCCCAAAGTAGTAAGAGGCAGCTTTTCTCCAGGAGTAAAGACTAATTGGAAACAAACTGTTAAGAAACATTTGCTGTTAGAAAAAATCACTTCCACTGTGGATGTAGAAAATCTTTGGTTTAATTGATGAACAGCTATTCCAAAGTAACATCAGCTCCTCTCAAGTCTTCTCTTCGGAGCTGTCTGCTTCTAGAATTTCTTTCATCACTACAAGTCTGCAGTTAATATCCTAACTCTTTTGGTAAAACGGTTTGTTCATTCTTTTCTTTTCCGAATACAGTTTAATTAGGACATCCCACCCTGGTGACTCACCGGTAATTAACTTGCAAGCCCTGCAGATTTCAAACACCTGCTGGGCAGGTGGAGCAAATGAAAAAAACACTGTGTTTCATTTTGGACATAACCTCAGGATTAATGAAATCTGTTATCATGCATAACATTTCCTAAAAGCATTATGTAAATTCAAAATGGAATGTCTCACAATTCTCTGGTGTTTTATCAGAGTATATTCTTCTGCTATCTATCCTAATAGTCTCTGCTAACAGTAATGATAATAAATAATATAATAATAAAATCTCTGGTCCTCTATTATTAAAGGTATTCCATGAAATTGGTGAAAGTCTGTTTTCATTACCCAGTGTTTTAGGCATTTTGCTGATGTTTGCTACGCTCCTGGATAATTCTGTTCCTATTCAGAACAGCTAGTATTAGTAACCACCTGCCTGGGATTATATGTATATGAGATATCTGCTAAATGCACTCCTTTATTTAATACACAGACTGTAGGATCCAGGTCTGATCCTGCTCTCTTTTACAGTGGAACAGAAGAACTGGTAGAAAATACTTCTGTGCAATAATATGAACTGTAACTGTGGTATCCTTCAGTAGCTTTTTGATTTAAATAAATTCTATTTCTGTCCATTTTAATATAGCTGAGATGAGAATTTATCCTATAATAGACTATTTAAAATGTTCTTCTAGATCTTTATCTGGTACAAGTTGGTAGCAGCACTTGTGCTCTCATTCATTTAAGCAGCTTTGTCATAGGTCCCAGTATAGCCTTGATGTACATTCAAATCACCTTACGAAGGAGAGAGAAGTAAACCTGAACTGTTTGTATTGTGTAGAGATACTCTTACTGCATAATACTGGGTAGAGAGGAAGACCTGTTTTCCGAATTGTTTAGAGAGGAAGGTCAGGCTTAGGGGGCTGTTTTAAAGAGAAGGTGTGGACATGTAAATCCAGGAGAGTGTTCAGAGCTGTGAATCACAAGTGAAAGAAGATGCTTCCTTGCAGCAGGAAGCATGAGTCATTGTGGGAGACAGGACTCAAGGCAAGGCTCTCTGCCCTTTATGTTTTCTCTTGCCTGCCTGAGTGGCTTCATAATGGGCATGTGACATCTGGGTGTCACTTGTGTCCCACCTGAAGGGTGTAAGTGTGGTAAGATCATTAAGTGCCTAGAAGTTAAGCTATTTCACAGTCACTATTAGTAATGCCTTTCCAGGCTATTTTCTGTTGTATTGGTTTTTTTGCTGGAAAACATAAGAGAATGTGAAATGTAATGATGTTTATCAAAGCACCGAAAGACTTCCCAGAGAGGCAACAACATGGGAGTAAAAATGCATTTGCTGCTGGATGCAATCTCCTCTTTAAAGCATACTGCAAACATGATTAATTTAAGTTACAGCAATCATAAAATGGTGCGTTTCTTCACTAACATGTCCAGCTGTGGTTTTTGTCAGTGTTTCTACAGTAAGTAGGTTTGGACCGTATTGGTGATAAGCATAACTTGAAGAACAGGCTTTCTGCAAAAGTACTGTGGCTAACTTAGTAAGTAACAGTAATTCTCGGTAACTCAGTAAGTTGATGTTTTTGGAGGTGCTATGCAGTGGGTACAGTACTACTTTGCCTTGGCTTAAGTTGGGGTGAAGTACCGGTGAGCACCATTAAAAGGACTGGAACAATTCTTATTAAAGAATCTTGATTTTCATCTTAGATAAAATGAACAACTGTTAATCTTTAACTAAGAATTGTATTTCCCTTCAGGATGTATGATACACAGAGTTATTAGAAGGGAATAGAAGAGTAGAAAATTCTTGCATAATTTCAAAATATATGCCTACTAAGGGGTGGATTTTTTTCCCCTCATCCTCTTTTGCTTTGTGGGATTACCAGAGCTGATCTACAGATGTGGGATGAGGACAGGAAGAAAACAGACATGGCTGAATTTTGGCAAATTATGGCTTTGTTTTATGTTGCACAAAAGGTAACAAATGAAAAAAATCAGAAAAAGTTTCTGCTTATGTTCTTTTGTGTGGATTTAGCACATTTACAAGAGGTTGATCAGTGAATTTCAGCCCTTTTCAATAACACTTCTCACACTGAAGTCATAGCAGATCTACAGGGTAATCTGTAGTCCTGTGATGAGAAATTACTAACTAAAGTGCCCAATTGTGTCTTGCATAGTAAATGGAATTTTCCTTTAATTTTATTTAGTTTAACTGACCTTCTCTGTATGTCTTTAATTTCTGGTGTAAATGATAGTGGAATTCGTCATTTTGTAGCAATCAGCACCTGTTTAAGAAGGTATGTTCTAAGCTTTTAGATCTCTTTCAACATTAATGATCATGTCACTGCACCACTCCTAGCCCCGTAATGATCATTCATGGCTTCGTAACTCCCCTATCCATAAAACTGCACAAAATCTCTTCTGAGGAATCAACCTGGGGTGTTGTAAAGAGCAGTATAAAATAGATGCAATTTTATCCCTTCAAACTGCTTAACAAATACTAAATAATTAAGCTTTGCTGTTCTGCAGGTTTTATCAGTTTTATTGCCTTATTTTCCAAAGAGGGACCCAACTGTGGATACAAAGATAGGGCTTTTAAAAACTGTCTGTATTCCTTTCATCTGAAGATCATACTCTTTGATGTAGATGACACTCAGTGTCCAGTTCTTGCCTCATGTAATGGTCATCAAAGTCCATGGGCAATCATATGCTTTAGTGAGAAATAAGTGCATCTTTTTCCTCATGTCTTGAGGAATAATAGTAATTTTGCAGTTTTTCACTCTTGTTCATTCTTCATTACCGTCCAGTCTTTAGAGGAGTCTCATGACCTTGGTGGTGGTGAACACTGGGGAGATATACCCTCTTCCATAGTGTTTTTTTGATGTATTTATCAAATTTTGGAAATACTTGTGTAAACTCAGCAAAAAGTACAATCTTGCTAATGGAGCAGAATGCCGCAGGGCTGATGTTGGTCAGATGCTTCCATTCTTCACATGACTGAAGCAGAGCAAGAGTAGAGGTAATGCCGCTTTGGGGCGGGG
>JANZLQ010000022.1:18327259-18340294 GCA_026212715.1 Elanus axillaris | reverse complement strand
ATTCTTCTCATACTGAACTCAAAACACAGCACTGTACCAGCTACTAGGAAGATGCTTAACTCTATCCCAGCTGAAACCAGGACAAGCTCTTAAATGAAGTTGTAGGTATATCATTTCCCATCTTCTCTATTGGTTTTTGCAACCAGAGATGTGGCCTTGTTGAACAAAAGCATTTTATAATGACACAAATATTACAAAGTGACGATCCCAGTAGCATGTTTGCACACACTTAAATATGGACTAAAAATTCAAATAGGCTGGATTTGTAAACTGGACCATAAAATCATTGAGTGACTGAAACTGGTTTGCTATTTAAACATGGATGCCAACTGCAGTGAATTTTTTCACTCTGTTGAATCTGTAGTTTCAAAGAAGTTATTTTACACACAAACTTTGCCAGCCATTTTGTGTGGTCTGTACAGACTTTCTCTTCTCTTCCTTTGGCTTTGTTTTTCCCCTTCAAAACTTTATTCTTATTCTAGCAAGATAATTCAGGCTGAAATTAGATAGTTCATCTTTGTATATAAAAACAAAACAATGTTCTTATTGTCTGATAAGAATCCTTTTGAAATTTAATTCGTTTAGATTTAACAGTCCTGGCCTTTAGTCTAATTGTGGTGAAAAAGAATTGGTTTTAATTAACTGTATTTTGAATATTAAATTTTGAGCCTTAGGTGCTAATAGTTACACTGCCACAAGAGGTATGTGAGGGTGTTATGTGAAGACTTACAGGCTGCTGTAGGCCAGGAGCATGTGCTGTTCTGTGTGGTGTTCTCCCTAAAGTTACGCTTTTTAAAGTAACGTACCCTAGAGCCTGTTGGAATGAGAGTCTAAAATTGCTTTTTTTTGTCTTTGTCTTTTGTAGAAGCTCCACCAAAACTGGAAGAAAATCCTGCTGAAGCATTCACTGACTCATCTCTCTTTGCTCACTGGGGCCAGGATCTCAGTCCTGAAAATAGACGAATCGCACTTAAACAATTCCAGTATTATGGCTACAATGCTTACCTGAGCGATCGCTTGCCACTGGACAGGCCCTTGCCTGATCTTAGGCCTAACGGGTGAGTGCTGTAGTTCAACCTAGCATTGTAGATCCTGAATTAGAGTCTGTTTGCTCTTTTTCACCTGGAAGTATTATGTTGTTTGATCATGTAGAAGGTAGGTTGCATACAGTGGCCAGAACGAGTAATTTCTATCAAATATATGAAGTTTGGATGTTTCAAAAGTCTCCTGAAGTACCAGAGTGCCCAAATTAAGTCCTGTTAAAATCCCACTAAGTATCCATTAAAAGTTCCCTGAGATCCTTTGGAACCTTAATCTCACCTACAATTTACATTAGATAGCAAGTGGTTTATTGCTAAAAGAATAACCTTGTTATGTTAAATTTATCACAGTATCTGACTAAGGTAGGAAGAAAAGAAGAACTGCTCTTTTGAAAGCCCAGAACTGTGATAAAGATCAGTAAGCAGGTGAAACTGTTGAGCTCTGTTAGTGAAATATGCGATTTCATCAAGCAGCATGTACCAGCTCAAAGCCCATGGAGCCTCCTTCACTGGACTGTTCTCTGCTAGCAAGCAGGCATGTCAGGCAGGGTTAATATGGCCACTGTTATTTCACAGTGGCTCGGTGAGATGGATGGGACCAAGGGAGTGAACAACTTTCCTTCAGTGCATTTGATGCCTGGTCTGGTAAGACCATTCACAGAGACAGTTAATGCTCAACTTTTTTTCAGCCTTGGTGATACATCTGATCCTTCGAACAAACCGCAGCTCTGGGGATGGGGAAATGAGTGGAGGGAAAACTGCTTTTTTGCAGCTCACATTAAAAAAAAAAGATTAAAATAAACATGATGGGTACTTACTGAATTGAAAATGTGATCTTACTTATTTTAACCAAATGTTTTAATAACTAAAGCAGTAAGCAGTGCATTTTGCTGTATATTAAGTTGTCTGATATTAATGAAAAGATATTAACACCACTCCAGGCAGTGCTTTAGCAATTTGGAATATATCTATGCTATAATTATTATATATTACATTTTAGAAATAGGAATGTTGTAGATTTGCTGAAATAACAACTTTAAGGAAATCAAAGTCCATGCAATTATATTTGTATTTTGGTTAAATCAGTTTAGCACTGTCTGTAGGGACAATATCTTTTTTCTTTGGTTGTAAACTAATTTAGAGGAAAAATAAATCTGTCACTAACAAGACATCAGTGACAGAAATGTTTCTGTTCTTATATCTCTTTTGAAATGACTCTCCTGAGTGATTTCAATCTAAATTTTTATAACTAGAGGTTTTAAAAATGAAAAAGACAGAGAAAATGAATGTTACCTTAGCTGAAAGAAATAAATTATGGTTGGGATTTTAAAAGAAACTCCAGTTAGAAATGAATCATGATCCTAATTTCTATGAAATTTTTGATCCTTAAGTAACTATCTGCCAGAAACATGTTAGACTTTACAATGTGCTTATGGGTGAATGCATACAAAATAATGGCTTAGTAATGGTAGCTCAGGAAGATATTTTCCCCCACACCCTTTATTATTGTTCAGGAGCAAGCAGGTAATCTGACACTGAAATGTAGTAAATTCTGATACTGAAGGAAATGAAGTGTGTTGTCAGGTAGTATGTAAACTGTTTGCTGTATCTATGGCACCCTGTGGAGTACAGAGCTACAGGATATTCTGGAAGTCTTGTTGCTGAAAAAGGAATTCCCAGTCCCAATAATGCAAATTCTCATTTGTGTGAGAGCACATGCGTGGCTATTGTGGGAAAAAAACCCTACCCTGCAAGATTGTTTTCCACTGTAATAACCAATTGTTTTGATTTTTAGCATCTGTTCTTAAAGCCAATTGCATTAGTCACTTCCAGAGTCTATATAGATGTGTTTAAATTATCCATGGGCAGATACTAGGCTCAAGCAGCGTAGCGTGAAAGCCAAGGACAGCTTGGTCTGAAGGGAGTACACAGCACGTGACATGGAGACCAAGTTAACCAACTTTGCTGGGCCTTAGTCAGTTGTGGTATTCCTGTTCTGACTAGAAATGCATGAAAGCACAGATATAACAGAGGTACCACAATAGCTCTGGATGGAGTTAGCCTAGGTCTAACCAAGCTCATTAGCCTGCATTTCGCAGTGGTTCTCCAAGAGTCAGCGTGACATTAGAATCGTAGCAAAGGCTTGTGGGCAGGTAGCTAAAGGAATGGAGTTCATATAGATATGTCTGGGCTCAGCTGTGGTCTATCATTTGTGTTCATAACCTATCATGTGACGTATAAGAATTTGGAAAGACAACAGAAATATATGTATAAATGAAGTCTAATGTAATTCATATATGGTTGGCCCCAGTTGAGACTGGGAGAATTAAGTGATCTGCCAAGAATGTGTAGCGTTAGTACCCCCTTTTATATCACACTGGTATGACTCAGCTTTGACCTGCTTTCTGCCTGCAGTGCTCTGAGAATTCACATCAAAATAACTTTGGAGAGGAGCTCAGTGCTTCTTTGCAAGGTTCTGCCATGAGACAGGCTATTCTGCGTATGTAATAACCCTGTATTATAGTGTAGAGGATTTGGTAGGGTTGATATTGTCAACATTTAATGCCATGAGAAAACCAGAGCACAATTACAGATTGCTGAGCCATGATAATTGTGGAGGAGAGAGCAAATATTTGACCTTTCCCAGTCCACAATGTGGGTGGCATGCAGAGGTGGGAGGTCATGTTTAGTAGTTAGGGCAGTGCACTCTGCCCAAGCCCCTGACTCTGGCTTCTCTGGAAAAAAATGACAATCAGTCAGACAGAAGCATCCAGCAGACTGCAGTTGGGTCAGACTGTGGCAGTTGTCACACCTTGCGGTGAGGGACCTTCTTGTGTTTTTAGGTACTGCAGAGTGGTTTCTAACCCTCTGTACAGCCACGAGCCTCATGTCCTGTGATAAAGAGTTCAGAATTTGGTTACTTTTCACTGTGAATATTTGTGCTGGCACAGTGGAGTCCCTAGCACAGTCCAAGATAATCTATTACAATATGGATTGTAGTAAATAAATCCCTTGGCTATCCCAGCCTCCTGAAGTAATCGTCACATCCTGAAGGAGGCTCCATTTTTGCAGTACTTAGTACAAGCAGTATTGTGCAATATTGCTTATACTGTCTTTCCCAAGGCCTTCATTTATTTTCTGCTGCTGAAATTGGGAGCTCTGCTGTTTACCACCCTTATGTGGATCTGTTAGCCTGTAACGTATCTACATCACAGACTAACAAATAACTATTGGCTCTAATGAACTTGGAAGCATCGAGGAAGGCAGTGTTGCCCTTACTGTGTGCAGGAACAGGATAATACTTCTGTGTTAGTTATAATTCTGTAATACTGATTTAAGTAGGGCAGGCAGTAAGTACCCACAAAGCTTGTTGTGAGTGAAATTTTGAACAAGCTCACACATTATTTAACATTATTAAAAGTTAGGTTGTTTAGGGGTCCTAAAGCTGTGTACCAAATCTCCTTTTGAGTGGATGCACTTAGGATTCTACTTTGTTGGCTTGTAAATTTTTGTTGCCTGATCCAGTGTGGTAAAGCACCTGTGGGAAAGAGAGACAACACTCCTCTTTGCTTATGTGATGAGAGAGCGAGGGGTAGTGGAAGAAGAGGTATGCAGCAGGACCCCAGCAGAACTATTTTTGCAGAGTTTTGCTCCTGCATAGCCCGTGTGATACGAAGGAGCTGACCAGTAGGCATAAAGCAACTTTTTCAAAAAGCAAAAGCAGGAAAGGTGGAGGGGGAAAAGAAGCATTTAAAGCTCAGATGCTTTTTCTTCTTTAGAGATTGCTAAATAGTATGGTGTAGCATTTGCTGTGCAGCAGGTTTGCCCTTTTCCTAGCTGAGACAGTGCTGTTTGGCATCTAGACAAGTGCAGAGAGTGCAGAGATGTCCTGTTTCCTGTGCAGAGAAAGGTTTTGTCCATTTTGTAAGTACTTCTTGTTTCAAACAGTTCACGACTCCCAGACTGTATTACTTTGAGGCTCAATTTGGCAAGGGACAATGCTAGAAGCCTTGAAGAGCAGCAGAATTAGGTTTGTGATAAAGTAGACACAAACAGAGCAAGTGAGAAATCCACTGAATGAGAATATGACTACAAGGGAAAAAAAAATTAAGCGTTGGCTGGTGGAGGAGATTGATGCGTTTTAGGCCAAAAGCTGTTTATGTGTGTATATCTGTCCAAAATGTCCCTCAGTGTTACGGTGGTATATGCAGTCCTGGATGTAGTGTGCAAGACATCAGACTTCTATAAACCTTTAGGTTTTTCTTTATTAAAACTAATGTAAGAAAAACATGTGATCTCAAACTGTGAGGTTCAGGCTGGGCATTTGCATGTTAGCTCTGCTTCTCCCCAAAAACCAGCTCTCACAGACTTGCATTCCAAAAGTGTTTGCTTCCACATGTGTCTGTGAAACAGTTTTGGTTTAGTGGGCTTATGTTAGTGATGGATATGGCTCCATGTTAATTTCTGACCCAGTTCTTCTGTTTCTAGTCATGAAAGATAGCATAAATATTGCATGTTCTATTTCATGTTTCAAAGGAATCCTTTAAAAAGAGCAGAAAAGGCTGGTACTTTACCTATTGTATTGTTTTGGACAGAAGTCCTAAAATTACCAAATTATTCAGCATTCTTGTTAAATACCTAACATTTAATTCTGTCATATTTCCCACTCCCTTTTACACATCTCTCTACCTTTGATTCTTCTTTTTCTTGTCTCACTTTTTCCTGCCTTCAAACTGCCTGTGTAGCCACCCTCTGTGATTCCGATTTGTGCTTCAGTTTGTCTTGTCTGAATGTATCTCCTCAAATAGCTGCTCTAGATGTATTTAATATCACCAGCAGTGACATCAAATCAGCATGCAATCTCCAAGATGCTACAATAACCTAAGTTAATAATGATGGATACTTGTTGGTTTTGATCTTCCCCATTGTCGTCTTTAAATGAAAGAAGATGCGATGCACACTCTCTCTCTCTCATTTCTTCTCTCTCATTTTCTCTCTCTCAGTCTCTTTTTAGTGAATGTTCTTTCACTTGGCTTACATTTACACTAAAACATACTCCAAATACTCCATGGCATAATACTGTGAGAGGCAAACAATTTTTGGCCAAATAGTTATACAGAATTCTTCTCATGTTCATCCAAAAATAAGTTTTATTGAGATAATCAACTCCCAGCTTACTGTTCTTATTGCTTTATTCAGAGAAAGATCTTGGTTTTAAGTACCAAGAAAAAAAATGGGCCTTTATTGTATAATTTTATCGACATGAATAGCTTTTATTAAAAGGAGTAATCAGTCTGTTACAATTAGATCTATGCTGTAAGATGCTTAGGAGTCCAAGAACTAATCACTCTTGTGTTACAATCTTGGAATTTATCTGCATATTTATCAAGTTCCCTGCCTGTTATCTAATCTTCCCTTATTACAAACTTTTTGTTTGTTTTTAGGGGTTGGTGCCAGGCGAGAAAAAAATGTTAGCCATGTTCACTTATAGTTACATGGTAACTCTATATTCAAATTCCTCACACAACTGTGTATGCCTGCCTTTGCTCCATTGTAATAGAAGATGATGACCACAAAGATTCCTAGATTTGCAGCAGAAGTACTGTCTTACTGTCTGTAGTTCTGTAGTAATAGATTATAATCCTCAGACAGGAGGAAAAAAGCCCTTTTTATATGTTGTTCAATGCTGGCCTTGTTAGCATAGTTCAGTTAATGCTTAAAATCCTGATAATAGCCAAAGGAAAAATGAAGAATGATCACAAAATGAAATTATAAACAGAAATAGTTGAGCTGGAATTCTTACAAGACTCAGTTCTTTTGCAAGTTTTAGTGCTATTTATTTAATTTATGCCAGAATGGGATTTTTTTTTTCTCCTATACATCTAGAACTTCCATTTGCCATTTTGGCTGATGGCAAAATGTTACCAGATCTTGAAGAAAGTATGATTCTGTTCCTGCTTCTGCTTCTGAGAAATTCTTACTCTGTTGAAACTAAAGCTCGCTCCCACATATGCTCTTAAGACAATACTTTAACCCCAAATGTTTTAGTAATACTCTTTATTGTATCCTGTGTTTTTAAAAAAAACAGTGGAATAGTTGACATACTTCAGTGATTAAAACAAAAAACGTGTTCTGTTGCCATTGTTGGCTGTGATACCTGTGTAACTCCTGGTGAAAGGTTCTCAAAAATGGCAGAAAATAATTTTTTTTCATAATTTTTATATATATTTGTAGAAGGTCTCAGAGATAAGTTATTAATACAAGAAATCATTCTGGCTCTGTTGTTCTTACTGCACAGTTATGCTAAACTAACTTTAATGTGACTGGCTAAATATTCTTATCATAATGCATATATTCTAGAGAAATATGATTTTCTTGTGGACAAATATTTGAAAGAAGATTCATAATGTATGCTGTCCTCCATTTACCAGATTTGTGCTTGAAATAGAACACCAGGAGTTTCTCTAAATTTCTGGTAACCATGGCAACTGTTACTTTAGTGTTATTAGCCCAATGTAATTTAGTAGAGTAGGTTGCTAGAGGTAATTTTTTAGCTACATTGGACTGATACTCATTATTGTAATTCTAAATAATATTTAGAATTCATGTTTAAATATGACTTATTCATAATACTGAAATATGTTCTATACTTCGTGGATTTGTTTGTTAGCAAGAGCCTCACTTTGCAGAGGGGCAGGTTAGGGGTCTTGTCCAAGGCCCCTGGATGAGTCCGAGGCAGAGCTGTCATTGAAACTTGAACGTTGCTGGTTGCCACGCAACTGTTCAATTCTTAGGGCTTAATGGATCTAAGATTCTGATCCATACAATTTCCTCCCTTTTTCCATCTTCAGCATGTTTTATACACATATACATGCACCCTTTCTCTATAGCCATTTTGCTCCTTCCTGTAATTCTGGAATTTTATTCCTCATAAAACTTGGCATAAAGAGGAAGAGAGACATACTTGTGAAACTGCACAAGTGCTCTGTATTCTGTGCATGATATGAGGTCTGGGGGGTTCATTCTGATTTGTTTAAATAAAAAAAGTAGTTAATTTTATTGTCATCATCTGATAGGAAAAACAGTGTAGGCAGGAAAATGGGTATTTTAAAAAATTTTAAACACATTGAAAAACAAGTTAATTCAAGGTGGAAGTAAAGATGATAAATGAGTCTGAATGGAAGAAAGAACACATGAACTCAATTTAGGAGTGTACCCTCAGTGAAAACGAATCCATTCGAAAAGACTAAAGAAATTAGACACAATGGGAGCCTAATTCTATTCTCTTGTATCGTATGTAGTTATCTTCTAATGTACGGTGGAGCAAAAAGGGGGTCAAATGACATTCACAGCATTAAACACTTTGTTCTTGTATGCACAAGGTGCCAGAGAATGGAAAATCTTGTCCAGTGTGATCTAATTTGTAAATATGTAAATGGGTGCAGGTAGGACAAACAATACAAATAATTTCCTTTAAATGGATGGAAGACATATTGGAAGCAGAAATTTTGTTTGAATGTTTGGTTTATAGATGGATTTGTGGTAGGACAGCAGTGTTTTGGGGGCTGATTTTGTCATCTGGAACATTTTTGGAATATAGTTTGTCACTAGTTTCTTACAAAAGTATATTTTACATATATCTTAACCATAGCTTAATTGATGGAGGAGAAAAAAAATCATTTTTTAAGGAAGCAACTTCTTTGGACTATTTTCAGAGTATTTTCATTGCCATTTAAAATATTTTCCAAAATCACTGTGTTACTCTTTGTCTGATAGGTGACATGTCTTACCATTTTTGCTAGACTTTAATTTTTATCTTCTTTGTACATTGGTGTGGCTGAGGATAAATATTACTATGCCTAACCAAGACAGCTAAAAGATAGATTGGCTGTAGCATTGTTTGCTGGACCATTTTATGCATTTTGCATTTTGGCCACAAGTGAATCACTAAAATAACAGGCTTTGTACGTTCTTTACAGGCTAATACTGAAAATTATTTCAGTATATTTAAGCCTGTTAACTAGCTTATAATCTGTTGGAAGCCCAATTTTCAAAACTCAGATGAAATGTCAATTATTACATCAAACAGAAATGGGCTAGCTTTATAAAGGTGTACAGGAGACTAGAATTTTGTTAGTTATTTCTCATTATGCCCATGCAGATTTGTACATCTAACTTGCGTATAAGAGATGACATCCACATAATACCCAGATTGCATATGAAATTTTTTTTGTCAATGCAGAATGGCATGCACATGCACACACCATGTGCCGTGAACAGGTCTGCTCTTCAAGGAGCTGGATCTGTAATGGTCTTAGCATCTTTTGGAAAACTGTGAAGGTTAGTATTTAAAAATTGTAGTGTGATCATAAGTGTAGGGACCTCCCAGCCACTTTGAGCCTCAAATATACACATTGAAAATCCTATTTTCAGATGCCATTTAACCCTGGTGGCACCTAAAATTCACATTTGCCAAATATTGATCTCAGATTTGACAGTGCTGAGCCCAAATCAATCTTTGCTTGCTTTACCTCCTCAGTCATCTAGGCAGTGTTTTTAAGCATTGCTTTTAGAAATTGTTCACCACAGAAGATGACCTTTCTTTAATGAATGATTGCAGGGATTAAAATACTTATGCTAGGGTAAAGGAGGCAGGTGTGGAGAACTCTTTTCTCCTTAAGATTTGAAACCTTATGTGTGTATATAGAGTTGGGACTGTTTAGCCTAGAGAAGAGGAAGCTCGGGGGAGATACCATCAATGTATATAAATATCTGAAGGGAGGCTGCAAAGAGGATGAAGCCAGGCTCTTTTTAGCGGTGCCCAGTGACAGGACCAGAGGCAATGGACACAAACTGAAACACAGGAGGATCTGTCAGAACATCAGGAAACACTTTTTTACTGTGAGGGTGACCAAGCACTGGCACAGTTGGCCCAGAGAGGTTGTGGAGTCTCCATCCTTGGAGATACCCAAAAGCTGTCTGGATAGGGTCCTGGGCAGCCAGGTCTAGCTGACCCTGCTTTAGCAGGGGATTGGACAGGATGCCCTCCAGAGGCCCAGTCCAACCTCAACCATTTTGTGATTCTGTATTGCTTCCCAGTAAAGTGCCCTGACACCTGATTTGCAGGGTCTGTGAAGGTGCCTTTATTCTTTAACCAAAGCAGCACTTCTTAAATGAAAACAATAAATACTAGCTTGCAAAGGAAAGAAGAAAAGTGTTCACAAGAGTTACTGTGGCATTATAATCTACATGATTGGAAGATAGTTATGAAGAGTGAAGTCCAGGGTTTAAAATGCATGAACATCCATTGGAATGGGTACTGCAATACAGGTCCTTTCTCCAAGAAATTTGCCTGAACTCGAGGCTAGAGAGGCTTACTTGGTATCACTCCAACTTAGCATACATTTAATTGCTCCACAGAAAGTGGAATGTGTTCTGTTTTCGGCTGGAACAGAGTTAATCTTTCTAGTAGCTGGTATAGTGTTATAGTTTGGGTTCAGTATGAGAAGAATGTTGATAACTCACTGTTGTTTTCAGTTGTTGCTAAGTAGTGTTTAGCCTAAATCAAGGATTTTTCAGCTTCTCATGCTCAGCCAGTGAGAAGGCTGGAGGGGCACAAGAAGTTGAGGAGGGGACACAGCCAGGGCAGCTGACCCCAACTGGCCAAAGGGATATCCCATACTCCTCAGTGTGTAAAGCTGGGGGAAGAAGACTGAAGACGGGGCGGGACACATTCAGAGTTAACAGCATTTTTTCTTCCCAAGTCACTGTTAGGCGCGATGGAGCCCTGCTTTCCTGGGGATGGCTGAACACCTGCCTGCCAATGGGAAGTGCTGAATGAATTCGCTATTTTGCTTTGCTTGCATGCGCAGCTTTTGCTTTACCTCTTAAACCATCTTTATGTCAACCCACGAGTTTTCTCACCTTTATGCTTCTGATTCTCTCCCCCATCCCACTGGGAGGGAGGTGAATGGGTGACTGTGTGGGGCTCAGTTGCTGGCTGGGTTAAACCACGACAAATGACTCTGAAAGGCGGACTGAAAATACTCACACTGAGCTGGCAAAGTAGTTAGGTACCTCTCTGCGGAGATTAGAGAAGATTGAACTCATGCTCCTTCTGTCCTGCTTGAAGATTTTAACACCTGAACTACTGGCTAAGAGAGAAAACCAGTGCTGCCATGTACTAGGTGTCTTCTGGAAGAAAAGGCACCTCCCTCTGCCTCTTGTTGTAGTGTTTTATTTTTGCATAAAACCCACTTGGGTTCTTGTCTCTAGGAAAGTACCTATGCCTCTGATTAATTCAGAGGGCCCACAGTGCTTCGTGGAGAAAGCTTCTCCTTTCTTGTCTTATATGTGTGCTTCTGAGCAGCTATGTACTTTACAGGATACCTATCAATCCGCTGAAGGATGCAATATTTAGGTTATTATTTAGATTTCCTTTGTGAATCTGTTGATAATTCCTTCTTAGAAAATCTTGATTGCCAGCAGAACTCCCCAAAAGCAGTAAGAATCATGACTGCACCTGCTTTTAAAGGCCAGGTATAGAAGATGTGCAAATGTAAGCCTTTATGAGAATACATGCTTTCAGCTCTCCTGAAAGCTTCAAAGAAAACTTTTCAGTCTGATGCTAAAAGCTCCCTTACGAGTGAAAATACAGGAGTAACACACCAGTAGAAATACAAACTGATTTGGAAAGTAAGTTTTGATTTGTTATGCTGCCAAGAGATCAAGCTACAAGTGGGAATTGGTTAAATCCAAACACCATTTTAATTGTTTCTCTCTTGTATTGATGCCATGGAACAAAAAGCTGTGGATCTTTGTGAACAGGTTTCTTACTTATTTCTGAAAGATGAACTGGCTTGTTAAACAATGTATTGTACACCTTTTAAGACTAAAACTATTGTCATTACTTTTTCAAGATTGTGTTTTCTGTTATACATGTCTATGTAATTCTTTCACATGGTCACAGAGAGAAAAGTACCTGAAATATTAAATCATATCTTTAATGTGATTTCCATCAATTTCAAACTAATGACTGAATTGAGAAAATTGGTTGACCAGCTGAATTTTTGAATATGTATCTCAGTGGTTTTGGGTGTCGTGTGTCCTGAACACTGACTCTTTTTAGGAGCTTTAAAAACATACACGTAAATTCATCATTTTGATTGAACTTAATTTTTGTGCAACATCCAGCATGTGAAGAGGAATGCTTTTGCGATACTTCTCTGTATTTATTGACTACACAGATTAAAATACAAAATTCCCCCAAATGCTATGCTTTCTCTTCACACTGAAGAACAAATTTATTTAAGGAGTCATATTCAAGCATTATTTAAGAACTCTGAATCCATCCATGCTTTCTGTATGCTAAACATTGGCTGTTAGTAATGCTTTCCACAGCTTTCAGGAGTCTCTGGATATAGTGAATCTAGGCATCTTGAGAGAAGATAGCCACTTCAATGTTGTCAGGAGGCAGAGAAGAGCATTAACATCAATCTTTTCCATCTACAGAACCTATCTAGAAATGATGCCTGGGTCAGCCTGTGGCCTAATTTCATCCTAGTAAATAGTTTCAGATCTGAGAAAAAGGTAGAATTAATTGCTGTTCAGAAACATTGCATTAAAATACTAAAAGTTTCAGAGAAAAATTAATTACTTTTACTTAATTAACTTGTGGCTTTATTAAAAAAGCAAAAATTTTGCTGGCAATTTAAAAGATATAAATTTGTAAAAAGGCTTTCAATTCTTCATAAAATTACAACATTTGAATCCTTTTTTAAATGAAGGAGGGAAAAAAACAAAACACTAAGGAACTTTGAAATTGTGGGCAGCACTTTGTTGTGGTTTAACGCCAGTGAGCAACTAACACCACGCAGCCGCTCACCCCTTCCCCCCCAAGTGGGATGGGGGAGAAAACAGGGGGAAAAAAAAGTAAAACTCGTGGGTTGAGATAAGAACAGTTTAATAGAACAGAAAAGAAGAAAGTAATTATAAT
>JANZLQ010000022.1:18286643-18314060 GCA_026212715.1 Elanus axillaris | reverse complement strand
TCTTGCTGGCTGGGCATCAGAAGCTGAAAAATCCTTGACTTAGTATAAACATTACTTAGCAGCAACTGAAAACATCAACATGTTATCAACATTCCTCTCATACTGAACTCACCCATAGCACTGTACCAGCTACTAGGAAGACAATTAACTCTATACTAGCTGAAAACAGGACAGAAGGGACTTTAAGGATCATCTAGTTCCAACTCCCCTGCCATGGGCAGGGACACCTTCCACTAGACCAGCTTGCTCAAAGCCCCATCCAACCTGGCCTTGAACATTTCCAGGGATGGGGCATCCACAACCTCTCTGGGCAACCTGTTCCAGTGTCTCACCACCCTCACAGTAAAGAATTTTTTTCTAATACCTAATATAAATTTACCCTCTTTCAGTTTGAAACCATTACGCCTCATCCTATCACTACAGTCCCAGCTAAAGAGTCCCTCCCCATCTTTTCTGTAGACTCCCTTTAGATACTGGAAGGCCACCATAATGTCTTCCCAGAGGTTTCTCTTCTCTAGGCTAAACAACCTCAACTGTCTCAGCCTGTTCTCATAGGGGAGGTGCTTCAGCCCCCAGATGACCTTTGTGGCCCTCCTCTGGACCCTCTTGAGCAGGTGTATAATGAAGTTACAGGAAACCTCAGTGGCTTGGTAAAAAGAGCATCATCACGTGTGGATATAGATGGCATTCCAGGAGAATGATCATATTGATCACAGGAAGAGAAATGTGTCAGATGAAATAAGAAAATTTGTACTTTAACTTTATCCTACAAGCCTGAAAAGATCCGTTGTTATACAGTGATATAGCAGTACTTTACAGATTGCCGGATACTCACTTAACGCTGAAATGTAGCAGTATTTTATGCAACTGTGACTAAACTTTTACTGATCCACTCTTCTTTTGACTTCACATTTGAAATCTGGTTAAGTGGCTCTATTATTGTATGCCCCAGTAGGACCTCCAGAGGGAGTTTGGTGGCAGGAAATATTGGTAGTTCATGTCCTTGAAAATACATTGAGCATGTGAAATACTCTGTGTTTCTCTCTTAGATGGTCCTACAACAGCCTGGAATACTCTACAGAGCTTCAGGCGTCCTGCAGAGCTGAACACTTCAGCGGAAGAGAGATCAGTAAATCCAGTTTAAGGCAGTCAAAATTACCATTTTACTGCACACTGTAGAACTGGATTTTCTGTTGGTTTTGCAGATGTACGTTCATAGTCCCTGAGGTGAGAATGGTACAGTAATTGTGGCATTCAAGCTTCCATCAGAAACAGCTCTTTTTAAGTTGTGGTGTGCTGCCTTTCTTAAAATGATGCTGAGATTAAACCAGGCATGATATCAAATCTAAAGATCAAGATTAGATACATGAAAGCTCTCAGTTGAAAATTATTCTTAAAAATGGGAGGGAAATAGGATATTCCTTTATTTTAAGAATTTTGGGGTTTGTTTTACCTTTTTTCTCAATAAGAAGAGCTTTTTTTACCCTTTGCTTATGTCAGCACTACACCTTTACCAAATGTCTAAAACCTTTAGGTTTTGTTAATACTTTAAGGGCTGACGTTAAAAGGTGTTGACTGCCTCCTAGGACTTCCTTTTTCATGAATAGGTTGCATTTTACAGTGTGACGTAGGTTCTTTCTTGTGACATAGAAAAATATTATCCATAAAGTCATACAACTAGTCCAGAGAGTATTACCACAAAATGAAGGAAATCCAATCCTTCAGTGATGTTAGGTCGGTATAGAAGCTTACATATCCCACCTCCTCAAATTAGAAATGGTTTATCATTAAATGAAAGAATTGTCTTCCCAAATAGATGTAACTGGAGCCTCTGTGATCCTGTCAGTTCTTATCAGAAGTTGCAGCTCCTTGGAGCTCCTGTCTGAGGGACTGGCCTACAGAGATTACAAGGAAGATGAATGCAAAACTAAGCCTCAGTCACTTTCAGAGATAAGTAATTCTGACTGCATGCTCAGCATAGGTTAGTCATGTCCAATATTTGTTCTTTTTAGCACTCTTTTAATAGGGCATAAAAATTAGGAAGTCAGGGGTCTTTTAAAATATCTAAAAAGAAAAAAAACTCAGGGAGGTGAGTTAATAAAATGATCTGTTAAACTAACTTTCATTTTATGGCCCTAAACTAGGAATGCTAGAGATGACTTAGTTACAGTAAAAAGGAAAAAAGGGTCTAATCAGCTTTCCTTATAATGGAAAGTGCCCTAGAAAAATATGCCTGTTGCATCAGGATATATCAAACTGAGTTTAGTCAACTGTGGATTACTGCACAATAGCTCAATCAACTTTAGGTCAGGAAGAAAGAAAGTAGAGGAATTATTTAGAATTATTTAGTAGAACTGTAAAAAAAGATGTATGCTCAATGGTTCATTCGACTTCCTGGGACTGGATTATCAAAGTTATCAAAGTACCATGAAAAACAGCAGCATGTGAATTATTTCTCTCACACAGGATCTTATGTACTGTGGTTTAGCCCTGATATATGAGAAAACATATTCGACAAATTACATTATTTTTTATGGTGCTGTACAGCGTTGTATATATCCTTAGTTTTGAGTTCATATAGGGTATTTTCATGAAAAACACAAAGCTCTTTGGATGGACCTGCTACTCTGGCTGACTTTCCTCTTTTTATTAGAGTATTAATGGGGGCGATTCATTTAATCCAGAACAATGATCACTTAACTTATACCAGATACAGCCTGAGTTAGCAAATCTGTATGCTGGAGATGGGTTTTATTTCAAATAAGTTTCAGTACACACTCAGAAACTTAATCACAGCAGGTTGCTTTGGTTATAAGAGCCAAGTTTTCTGCTGGCTTAACTTCCCCTACCTGCTTATCTCCAGTTGAACTAAGTGGAGTTCTGATTCTGGCAATTTTTATAGGTTCCTATGAGTGTGAAAACTGCACTTCTCCCTGTGCCATATGTACCCATTACAGCAGAAATTCCTGTGATTTATATAACTGGCTGTGATAGGGGAGAAGTGTTTTCTCTGCTTTTGTATTATATTTGTAAAGTTTGATACCACTTTCAGTATCATGTAGTTACCTGTGTAATCGGTTATCCATTCAGTATTTTCCTGACTAAAAAAGGCCCATAAAATCATCAGTAATTATAAAATAAATATGTTTCTATTTTTTAAGGGATTCTTTTAGAAATGGAAGAGTATTCTTTGTGAGTTTTGGATAATTTGCTCAAAGATACTGTTGAAATTGAGGGGTAAACTCTGCCTTCATTATCGTATTAACAGCAGAACCCTTGCTGACATAAGCTTCAGCCCAAGGGCTCAGTAGCATCCCCAAAGGGACTTGAGTAGTGACAGCTGAGAAATATACAAATTACATAGAATAAATAGCCAGTTTTGAAGGCAATATTGAACAGATTCTTGGCCTGGCACTTCATTTCAAAGAATTCCACTGTAGGTACTGTACATTAATCCTGAGAGTACCTGTGTAGCTGTCTAGTAGTTCTGTGTTTCTTTGGTAGTATGAAGCACCATCTATGCTCTTTCTGGTATTCTTTCGGAAAAATTTAGTCAAGATTTCTCTGTAAATATTCTGCAACGTGTATTTTGGTACAATTCTGATTCCAACTGTTCACCTCCCCCAGGAGGCAAAAATTTATGTTGTTTCTGTGGGTGAACTGCCTAGTGAGTGAAGTAAGTGTACAGGAGTATGCAGGACAGGCCTGCAGAGCAGGAGGACCGCAGTTGTTAGGGGATGGATCTACACTGCGCACACTGCTTGGAATAGGTGAGCCTTCCCGGGGCAGGGAGGGCTGATGACAAATAGCTGTTGTGGCCATGCAGGATATTCCTTCCTTTCTCCCTAAGAAATAAATACCTCTCTTAACATGTGCCAAATCACAGTTCCGCTGAAGAAAACTTGAGGAATTATACTGCTTGCTCAGGTCTGTCCCTGGAGTCGGTTTCCAGGCTCCTCAGTGTGTTTATTTGGCATTTCTGTCAGTAAACTCATTTGCTATTGTGCTGTTCCTGGCACAGATGCAAAAACTAGAATAAGTCTTCTCAAGACAATGTCACTTAAAATTTAGTCCCCTTTCGAAAAGCATCTAACCCTTTTAAGTGTCCTGGTTTGCTTGTTAGGGACTGAACACTGTGTCACCCTAATCATAAAGTCTAATTACTCACAGCCAATTGTGTATATTTATAATAGATAAGCCTGATTTAGTTGTGTGATTTATATAACTTTGTGAGATATCACATGGGAACAGTGAGGCACTCTTTGGTTAAGGTGCTGTTAAACAGTTAGACGCATAATGGATACCAACGTCCTTAATGCCATTACATTCAGTGAAAATATTTACACCATGTGGTACTGTAAGTCATAAATAGAAGCATCAATGTCTTGGCTTTCATAAACACAGTGCTAGTTTACCTCTGATTTGGTATACATGTGGGGAAAAAAATATCCAAGGGACTGTAAGTACTGTGACAACAGCCTGCAATATTTATTAGACAAGCTACAGATTCTTGCCACCCTATTCCTTTTAACATAATTGAGAATAATTGAAATAACCAATTTTTTTTTTTTAATCTGAAAGGGAAATCAATACAAATCACAAAACTGCTGTAGATATTTTGTCTGAGATGGTAGATCAGCTTCCTTCTTAGTCATCTGGTTTTAGTAGGTTTTGATATTTTTATGGGCTGTAAAATACCTTTCCCTGAATCGGTTATGTCCATGGTCTGATTTGATGTGATTTTTTTTTTCTGGTTTAACTTTTAAATCTTAACTGATTTTTTTTTTTCTTCTTTTGTTGAAATTGACAGCTTTATATCTTAACACTTTCCATGTGTTTCTTCTCCAGTTTAGTATTTGAATTGTTTTTTTGTTGAACTAGTTCTTTGCTTTCTTTTGGTTGTGTTCAAGTGATCTGGCAGTGAGCAAATTTGGACAGTTTTTCTGTGTTCCATATAAAAGCTGTTTCTTAAACGTTACTGATGACTGTGTAGTGTTTAGAGCCAGCTATCCATCTTGCCAAATTGTTAAACATATCATCCCCCACAGGCTTCTGGTGTGACTATTCAGTATTGCTCATGGGAGGATACTGCATTTTCCAGTGAACTTCTGTTCAAAAGAACATCTTCCAGCTTGGCGATGGGAGATGCTGCTATCTGTCATTCCATTCCCCCCATTGAAGGGCGATCCTGAAATACCAACTCTAAAAAGCAAAGTTGCTACAATGAATTTTCTGTCTGAAATATGTTAATATTCATGAATGTTTGAAAGGACTTGTTACTCAAGAGTTCTTCTTGGTCTTCAGATTTATGAGGATAAATTATTCTTGTCAGCAGAGAGTTGCAGAAAGAGTTTTCGAACTTTTATTGCAGTTCTCTTGTTTTATGGCTTATGGTTCTTGTAAGTAGTTAGTCTAAAGCAAGTTATTTTTATGGTTTCAAACACAAATATCTAGGTTTAATCACCATAGGTTTGGGGTATTGTGATTTTTAACTGTGCTGGACAACAAACTAGTCTGTACTGTTAAGATACTTGGTTTTTCTGTATGCTTCATTTCATCCATCTATAAAAAGCATGGGGCAATATTTGCTGAGTAAACCTAAAAAGAGACGAGACAAGCTTCTGTCAGGATTAATTGAAACATGGTTCCCTCTGTGTTGGGGCAAGAAGAAGGACCAGACAATGTCTCAAAAGTCCATTCAGTGCTTTAGTCTTTGATTGCTTGTCGAACTATTGTTGGTCTTTAAACGGAAGATCTCTAAGGTGCAGTTTATAAACACTCAGTAATCAGTCAGCATGTGGATTTTCAGGGCAGGGATTTCACATTCTAAGAAACCTGTTATAGATTCTGACTGTCATAAAAATATCTTGGGAGCTGTTCTTCCTGTTGAAGGGAAGGTGGAAAAGTTGCAACCGGTAGTAGAAAGTACTCTCTGTATTTGGTAGGTTTATTTTTATTCTACTATAAATAATTTCTGACCTCAAATTTTTTGAGGCTTAGACAAATACGGAAAAATTAAATCCTCAAGAAGCCGTTAACAGTCCTGTGAATGTTCCTGTGCCAGTAGGCAGAACTAAAGATATCTTTAGTCTCTCATGTTGTAATATTCAGTCATTGGTAAATATTGACTGTGTCCACACTACCTAATTTTCTGAGACATGCTTTTGAACAGAGATTGCTGTATATGAAAGAAAAACAGTCAGGCTCCGCAATCCATTTGAATTGTATATGGAGAAAATATGTAAAAAGGTTCACAGCTCATTCTTTGCATAACAGCCCATGGTGCATTAAGATCACCATGTGCAAACAAGTAATTGCAGGACTCAATTTCTTTAGCAAACTGTTGCTGTTGGAAGACTTGTGACACAGACCAAATTAGCTTGTTTTGTATGTATTAACCGATGTATATGGTTTTACAGTGGAAGGGTTTTATAATTTTACTTAGCTACTGATATGCAGAGTTTCATAAACATTAGTGAAACAGACTCCCATTATCTCACTATTGGTGAACCCTTTCACTCAGCTGAATGTTGTAGTGTTTAGTCTCTCTGTGCAGATCTATGAAAATCAGAAAACTTCTATTCAGTCACGTAAACATGGGCTTAGGAGTAAAGCATTGGATACCTGTTTCTAAAACCTTGACCCTACAGCTTCAGAAGCATGCACTTAGTTTCTAGGCAAGGTTTTACTTTGTGTCTGAAATTTGAAAATATATTATTGTTAAAATCAAGTTTGGTGACATTATGACTGGATGTTGCAAGCTCACAGAAGTGTTCAAGGGCTAAATCATATGCATCCCAATTCCTGTATTGCTCTCAGACCATCTACACGTTGTTATTTGTTCTATAGCTGCTTGTTTATTTTATCGGAAGATTGGTGTGCATCAAAAGAAATTAATGCATTCTCTCCAAGGCAGCTGTGAACTCTATCACAGAGTCACAGGATGGCTGAGGGTAGGAAGTCATCTCTGAAGATCATCTAGTCCCACCCCTCTGTTCAGAGCTGGGTCAGCTACAACAAGTTACCCAAGACTGTGTCCAGTTAGATTTTCAAAATCTCCAACATCAGTAATATCTTTGTAACACTAGAAAAAAGATTTTAAGTGACTGGAAATTTAAGCCAGAAATACAAACTTAAAACGTAAAAAAAATTGGCTGCGTTTTTGCATGTGGACATAACCTCTTTTGATCTATGAGCCCAGCTGAGCCTGACTGACTGTATTTGCTTAATTCAGACACTGGATAGTTCTTACCAAGCTACTCTTGTCAGCTTAATTCACAGAAGTATTTCTGATTGCCAGATGCTAAGGAGTTGTAAAAGTGCCTTCTCTTCAATAGTTAAAAAGATAGAGCTTCAGAGCAGCATCTCAGGACTAAAATATTGTTGTTATTAAAAATACAGATTCAAAGAGAATGGTTAGTAGTGTTTTAAGAATGGCATATTGGCATGAAAAAATTAAAATGATACTGCACTACTTGTCAAGGAAATGGACCTGAGACAGCTGTGCATGAACCAGCTCAGGTGGTTTTGTACCACGCTTCGGGGTCTGGGTAAGTAAAGACAGGCCAAAGAGTGTGCCTAGCCACAGGCGCAAATGCTGTCAGTCACTCCTTGGCTGGACAGCTGTAGTGTGAGAGAGAGAGGGGTGGCATCTAAGGGAACTGTGCATAATTCAGAGCACTGCAGTACGTTTCTTCAGCCACAGTTATGTTATACTGTACATAGCAGCCCATCCCATGCTCTGCATGAGCTTCTTTTAACAATTTGAAGTGGGTCTAGGGTGTCAGCCTTTATCCATAAGTTATGCTGTATGGCCTGGGTCCAGGATAGCTAAATATTTGTTCGGCATTCCAGTCGGAAGACCATAGCTGACAGGTCATTTCCTCTGGCATTACAGAGGTCACTGCCAGAGGTCTAACACATGTCTGGCAGGAGTACAATCTTCCAGGGGAAATGCAGTCAAAACCTGTAGGATGGGCTTCCCTGTGAACTGCCGCTATTACAAGTGTTACTGTTCTCTTATACTGGAAAGACCAATTCTTTGTCATTGCCACCTTAAACATCTACAAACTCTCCTCCCGGTCCTGTACTCAGGCTCAGTCTTGCAAGTAAATCAGTCACGCTGCTCCCAGGCCTGGAGGCAATACATCTGCACAGCGCTTCATATGCAGACATAGCAATTCATTAGTGCTAGCTCAGGTGGCTGTGTGTTCTGTGAACTGCACAGTATAGCTGTGTCCTTCAATGCCATGCTGCCCTGTCCTTCTAGGACAGAGTCTTTACTTGCTGAATGGTACATCCCAATCGTGTACTTGATAGTACTACGCTAGTGGATATTTTAGGCTTTCAAACAGAGAGGTTTTAATGGTGGTTGGTCATGTAGTAGTGAAATACAAAGTGTTTATGAAGAGAAAGAAATGACTGGATTTTAGTGAAGAGAACAGTGAAGAACCTTTAAGAGGTATGCCTTGGTACTGCTGCTGATTTTGTTCAGTACTGTGTTAATCAAACCAAAGGGATCAATGAGTTCCAAAACCAAAGTAGCAGAAGGGTGGAGAAAAATAAGGTATTGTTTGGTAAGTATAGATGTTAGGTGTGGATACAGATGAGGAAACAAGAGACATAGCTCATCCCACTTCTAAATTTTATGTATGTTTGATGTCACCTAATTTCAGAGGTATTTGTGAATGCTAGTATATATCAAATATCAGGTCCATTTCACATCATTAGGGAAGGATAGTCTTCATGAGAGCGAAAGGACAGGGAAGACTAGTTCATCAGGGAATGGTCACATGGAAGCAGTGGTGGCATTGGTTAGTATTGGAAGGATACACAAAACAGTTCTGTTTTAAGATGAAGAACAAAAGTTTACATCAGTGGAGTGTTTCAGAACCTGCCAGCTATGTTTGAGGTGGCTGATGGTAAGGTAGCAACAGTTTGTTTCCGAACTGTAACCAACCTACTTGAATGGCTTCTGATGTGCACCGATCCCTTTCCAGAAGTGGTGTTGCATAACTGTCTTCCCCAGGTACATGCTTTCCCGATGCTTATCTTGACATCCCTTTGTGTAAGAGTTGTATGTATCTGGAGATAACTCCTACCAAGGTCCCTAATTAATGGCTGTAAAGAAAATCCTCTGATTAGAAGAGAATTGCCCCTCTCTTTGTTAAGATATGACTGATAGGTTCTTTGTTTATCTACCTGAAGGGATTAAACCAAGCATGTACAAGAAAAACAAATCTTTATTAGGATTTGATACAAAAACCCTTTTCTGAAGCACGGTTGCAGCACAGCAATTTTAATTAGTTTTCACAAATGCTCCAATTAACACCCACAGTGTTTACTTTTAGCTACAGAGAAGATTCTCAAACATAGCAAATAAAAAAGGGAACTCTGACGTATGTTTTCAGGGGCAGCTTAGCAAAAAGACTGAGAGTAACTTGTGAGTTGGTGGTCTTCCTGCATTTCAGAAGGTTATTTGCTTTTGCTGTGGAGTAGGTTTGAGCTTTTTTGTTCTTCTAGATGGTCTAACAGAGAAAAAAAATACCTGCCATGTTTTTCAAAGAGATGTTATGAAACCTACTAGCTCTCTGTTTTGTTTTAATCACCTTGATTTGTCTGTGGTGAAGGACAGGAACATTGACAAGTATCCAGTTTGTAGTATTTGAACTGTGACCACTTCTTGTTTACCACTTCAAGCATTTTGTCTTCCTCCATTTATGGCATTTACTGGAGTTTCTTATTTTCCTGGTTTGACTTCCCTAATTGGAACTGCAGCATGTGGTTCAGGTTCTTCACGTGAGCTGCAAATGTAGCGCTGGTAGCAAACCCTGCCAGTTCCTTTGACAACAGCTTTGCAAATAGCTCTTCTGAGGAGTGTGTAAACTTCTTTGGTGGAAATACTGTGCAGAATGCAAGTGGGCAAAGACTGTGTGAAGCTGTGCCACTTTGCTATCCAAAGGCAAAGATTTGCATGGTGATAAATGTGGTGTAATTACACCCTAACTTTAGTAAGCAGATGTGTTATTATATAAACATTTTTGGTGCTTTATAGATTGAAGTAACAGCTAGCCAGTGCTAGTAGGGCAGTGAGTATCAAAGCAGCATCTCCTTTGGCTTGGTCAGATGAAATGTAACCTGCTGGTTCATGTCATGGGTGAGGTGACAGTCTTAGGGTCAAGGTGGAGTCCAAAATGTCTACGTTATTTTGATCTATCTTGCCTTCTCCCAGTGTGGCACAGTGGCTATAATTGTAATCTCCAGTGTTGGTGGCAGAGAGTGAGAACTTGGGAACATGCATCAGGCTGACTGGCTGTGTGATGTTCATATACTTTTATTAGTCTGACTCACAGAACATCACAGAAGTTTTACGTTAACTTGCATTTGTTTAGGCCACTTAACTCTTTCCAACATAGGTAGCACTGCTATGTTTTCTATGTAGAGTACAATATACACATTTGTAGCTTCTCGTATCAGGGCAGATTTAGAAAGGGGAGTGATATGAGGCCCTTGAAGATGGAAGAGTCATGTACCTCAAGGAGCTTTTTGCTGTGCAGCTTTCTGAGACACCCATGTCTGAGGCTTTTTGAACTTTGGAAAGATCACGAAAATTTCTATGGAATAAATGCTGCTTAGGATTTTGAAGATTTGGATATTAGTTATAACTTGGAGTTTACTACCTTCTGGAGCAATCTCCTCCTGCGACATAATAACAACAACACTGTAGCTGTATAATAACCCTCTGAGGTTAACTAAGATGAATGCCATATAAGAAAATGAGATCATTACCCAGTCTGAAGTTGACAAGTGTTCTTCAATACAACTTATTGCAATATGCAGACAAGGTAGAAATTTAATGCTCATAGTTGGAGAGAATTTAATCATGGGATTTCATTACAAAATTTAGCTGTGCAAGAAGCATTCTTTTGAAGATGCTAAAAGGTTTCAATCTGAGAAGTCAGAAATTAAGTATTCTGAAAAATGTGGATATACTGCAAATCAAATTGCAAATCATTGCAAGTCAAAATCCAGTTCAAGGAAATTAGCCTGTATCTGTGCAAAATCATTATTCACAATGAAAGGTCAAACAGTGTACTGGAAGAATTGGATAGGAGGCGATAGTTTCAAGCCTTTGAATGTCTATAAAAAATGGAGTCTGGTAGGTTTATGGTGCTACAGACCACATCATGGCTAGCTAAGTGAGATATAGACAGTACTAAATGCTGACAGTCCATTGTAAGAAGATCTCCTGGAAAAGACCTTAAAATTCCCAAGCAATATTTTATATAAAAGTCAAGAATCAGAAGAATAATGTGTATAAGAAATAATAATGTCAGTAAAAATTATGCGGGGAGCTCTTCATGAAGTCATTTAAATTTGCTGCATTTATTGAGAAGATGAAGCTATCTGAAAAAATGTGGTAGCGGAGGGCCTGGATAAAAATGCTTGTGCGCATAGTTTTCCACATGAACAGTGTGTCTGACACATCCAGAGTTCTACTTACTGGGCAGTGGCTGATGGGTCCTGAGAGTCTCTGCTTTGACCACAGGTGTTAAAGCATTGCTTTAGAAGGTAAATTTTGAAGTAAGGAGCTAAAATTAAATGACAAAAAATAATGAGAAAGGAAACAGACTAAAATTAATGTAATCTTTACCAGAACACAAACACTGAACAAACCTGTTGTAATATATCTAAATATTAGTAAGAGAAACTGTAATTCAAGAATATTCTTCTGGACTCTTGTTTGCCTAATACTCAATGAAAAAAATGTAAGTTAGAAGGTATTTAAACGTTTTTGTTAAATTTAAGCATTTTCTTCACCTATGCAAATTTTCTTTAGTGGGATCTCCCAAGATCTAAATTTCAGTGCCCAGTTTGTGCTTTTGATTTCAGTCAATTTTTTGTGACTGTTACCCATAGCACCTCACGAGCTGCTGTGCTCGGCAATGTCAGTTGTTGGTGTGTGACTGATTCAGAGAGGACTGCTGTCAGCTGAACCCCAGGCAGCAGGTCCAGAAGTGCTGTGTGTTTCCTTCTGAGTTTCTTGGCCAGCGCCAGCCAGCTCTGCTCTTGCTGACAAGACGAGAACTTGGAACTGGTAGCCCCAGCCTGCTTCCTGTAGTCTGGAGCAGGTACTGTCCCTCCCTGGTAGGTCCAGCCATCTGCAGCGTAAAGCAGAAACCTGGAGCAGCCCAGTCACCTGAGCCTCCAGCTGCTCACTCCGTTGTAATTCCAGGAGGGAGTGCTGGAGTCGATGGGATTCTGTCCTATCTCAGCACTGTTAAAAGCCACTTATGAATTTTAGTTTTAAGTTACTGTCTGGGTTATTTTTAATGTTTTGCCTTTTTTCCAGAAAGCATAAGGGTTGCTGCTACTGTCCCTCACATGTTTCTGATGCAAAAAGGCAGGACATGAACAACAACTGTAATATAACAATTAAACCACAAACATTTTTTAAAACTAACAGATAGATTGTGAATAGATGCTTACAGAGAAATTTTCCATAATAGCTGATGAAAGGCTTGGAATAATTTGCTGCATGCTGATATATTTCATCTAAAAATACAAATTGTATTCCATTTTGTTCTTTTAAAGCTTGGACTCTGGGATTTTTAGGAAGCAGTGGATGATACACTATTATAATAAGCAGTCCTTTACTTGGAGATTGTGTATGCCGCATTTAGAGGTTTTCCACAGCTACCAAATGGCACAGTCCCACAACTGTGTTACAACTAAGGAGTAATCAAATATGCTGGGAAAGAAGCAAGCCAGAATTTGTTGCTTTAATTTGAAAATGTACATAGTTGATTCTTCAAAAAAAAGTTTCTATCTTTAGATAGAAACAAATCTTGCAGCTCTTTTGGTATTCAAACCAAATAATTTCTGATTTGAATGGGTGCTTTACAGGAGTAAGAACTATTTGGATTTTGTCCATATTTTTTTGGAAGTTTCTAAAAGGAGAAGTTGTAACTTCCAAGGTATTCAAGTGATGTGAATTAAAACCAATGACTTAAATAGCATAGTAGATACCTACCAGATTGTCCCAAAGGAACTTGGCAATGGTCTGTGAGGTGACATTCCTCCTAGGATTGTAGTGGAAGTGCACACTGCTTGCTCAGTAGGTGATGGGATAGCTCCTGCTCCTTCTTTTTATGCCAGGTTAGCAGACTCTAGCAGATGTGCAGTGTAATACATTGTATTGGGCAGAATTTTTCAAGACTATATGGTATAATACAGGGGCATGTGAGAGCTGGCTTTTACGACGGCTAATTATAACTCGCACTTGCTAAGACATCATGTGTGATGTTGCATTCAGAGCCTGGACATGTAACATTTTTTTCTGAAAAGTTCTCATTGACTTCAGTGATACCAGTATTTCACCCTGTAAAATTTTTACTTGCAAGTGATATTATCCAATCTATTCTTGTTTGTATTGCTGACAACATATTAGCCATTAGAATAATGAACAAATATTGCTCATGTTGTTACAATTTGCTTTATTTTCCCTTCTGTCTATTGACAGAAACATCTTGTGTGAATGCAGCTCTGCTGATGTAAAAACAAGTCCTTTTTGTGAGCTGATCCCATCTGTTGAAAAGAGCCCTCCTGCCCAGGCAGACTGTCTTTTTCCTTGGTGTATCAGTGCTGTATTGCTATGACAGTGGTTAATTGCTTTCTTCTGCAAGCACCAGTCCACCTTTGAAAGGAGAAGATAATAGCAGGTCACACTCAACGTGATCACAGGTAGTCGAGAAATCAGTCTTTCTGATCTGGAATATGGATGGAACATTTTGCATCTGATGTGTAAGAGTTGTCTTGTACAATAACTCATTCATTCAAAAAAAAAGAGCTGGTAACTCTACATTTTGGCAAGGTTAAAAAAATGCACCACAAGGTGATTTGGTTTGGGGTTTTTTTTTTTGTTTGTTTTGGTGTTGTTTTTTTTTTTCCTTAACTGCAGTTTGATTTATAGAGTCAGATCTCAAAAGGAGAAATAATGTTATTGCTGTCCTGACCCTCAAGGATGTTCTCACAGTATCATCAGGTTTGGTGCATGCTACCTACTGTTTTGCTCCCAAGGAAGTAATTCTATGCAATGAGTATAAAGTTGGATTATAATTTCTGATACAAAGTGAGTTTTTCATAAAAAACAATGTGGCATGCATGGCTACGTCCTATTTATTAAAACCAAAACCTATCATTTAATGCTTTCTGGCATTCTTTTAAATAACTCTTTAATAGTGAGCCTTACTTAATATTATTTAGTTGGACCTGCTTTGAGTCAAGGCTTGGATTGCAGAAGCCCCTTCCAACCAGATGTATTCTGTGATTACTTTCTGTTTTCTCTTCCTTTTATAGTCCTGTTCTCAATTTCCTTGCTGTTAGAGAGAGATTTGATCCAGAGAGGAATGTAAGCAGCTCTGTTCCATACACTTCTAACTGCATATTTGCATATTCCATTTTTAATGCAATTTATGTGACTGATTTCCTCTGAATCCACTCCAGAAATAAAGTAATTACACTTGGACTGTTGTGTTTTAATTGGCAGTTTCCTTTTCCTTATGAATCTGTTATCATAATGTGAACTGCCACGCTGTTTTTTAGAGTCATGATTATTTATCAAGTTTACAGTACAGCAAGTGGCTTGCTGCGCCTTATGGTTATAGAAATACAGAGTATTTCTAATGTGCTCTTTAGATTGTATTTTTCTAGATTTATACAGTCTGCTCTGGCTCTCTTCAGCATTTAGTTTCTTTTTCTGAGTAGTGATTTTTCTGTTCCATACATGTCCAAGAAAGAGATTAGAATTAAATACTGTATATTGAAAAAAAAAAAAAAAAAAGGCGCCACGTGGATTACTGGAAACAGCTGCTATCCAGCTGGGACTAGAATGCATTTCTCAGGCACTTCTCTTTAACATTTAAAGGTCATTTTACAAATGAATCCAGGAACACCAAGAAATGAAATTATGAACTCAGAATTTTGGCATTTTTTCCAGCAGTGTATTATATTCACTGTGTCAGCTCTAATGCATGGTCTTGGAGCTTGGGACTTCTCACTTTTATGGCCCCTTTCTAAAACTATTGTATCCAAATAAACATCAGAAGTAGTTCTTGCATCAGATGTGATACGAATATCTGATTTCAGTGATAGTGCTTGTTCCCAACCAGGTTTAAACACTGTTATCACATTATTGTAACCATAATATATCCAGTAGCAGTCCGTAAACAGGAGGGGGTCATACACAGTAAATCAAAGTGGAATGGTGTTCCTGCTGAGATTTATTCAAGCATCCAGCAATCAGCAAGTTGAGTGGAACAATTAAGATTATATAATTACAGGTCCATGTTTAAAGATACTTTGAAGATTGAAACACCTTTCCATTCAAAGGGTTCTAGGTATCGCCATGAAGAGGTATGTAGCAGCCTCTGTACCCTTGCTTCGTTGTTTGTATGGCAGTTGGTAACTACTGGCAGTGCTTGGAAAGTCCCTGTTGTACTTTTAGCTTGTGTTTGCACATTCACTGGTGTAAGCATGTACACACCCAAGTGGGTTTTATTGACAGATGTCAACTTTCTAATTTGGGAATTTTGTAATCTAAGAAAAGACACTTTGTGCTTTTTTTTCTTAGTCCTGCCTTGCTGCATACAATTAAATTCATTCAAGAGCTGGAAGAAATGTTCACCTGAGAGCAGATTTATTTTCTTTTCCTCTCTTGATGTTAACACTTAACTTTAGTAAGCTCTACTCTCTACTCAGAGGTAAGCATGTGAATCTCTCCCATTGTTAGGGGAATCGCAGAGCCATGTTTAATTCTGTTGCAGCAATGCATTTCTGTTGACATTAACAAGAGCTCCAGATATCAGCTACCTCTTAATCCTGACCCAGTGATGTGGATGAACTCTTGCATCTGCAGAGAGTTCTCTGGGATCCATATGGGCCATGGCTCAAACTGCAGAATCACAGCCTCAGGGAAGTCATGCAGCGTTAATATGCCGCCCTGGGGTTTGGGAGACCCAGGTCCTATTACTTGCTGTCTGCAACTTCTGGTGTGACCTTGCAGATTCATCTGGCATCTCAGTTTATCTCTCTGTCTTGCAAAGTGTTGTGAGACACTCTGCTGCTAGAATGTGGGCTCAGTGGTACTTATGATAGGATGCACCTTTTGACAGAAACTGAGTACTGTCTTTGAACACTACTCAATAAATAATAAAAGGGAAATAAAAGGGATTTACAGCCCTTATTATAAAGACATTACTACAAGAAAATAGTACTGACAAAAAATAACAGGTATCATATTTCTTTCTCCAGTATCGCTCTCCTCCATAACATGGTGTTCAGCTGTCACAGTTTCCAAAAGATGATTTTCATTGTTCTTCCCATACTATTGGGATTTATTAAGGTGCAGCAATATTTCTAGGTAGGACTTAATGATCTGGAGCGTAGTATCCCACTTTCATGGCTGGGATTGGAACTATGCATTGGTTAGGAAAAAAACAAAATGAACCCAAGTAGCGTACGTGCCTGTTAGATTGCTCAAGGAATAGTTGCTGGCATAGGTCTCTTCTGCAAAGCCTGTTTTGTGCTGGGAGGTGTGCTAGTTTACTGATTACTGTTTTGAAGTGGAATTTTTTGCTGGTATGTGGTTCTCATACTGTCAGATTCCCAGAACCTTACAACCAGCAATAGGATTCAGTAAAGTGTCCATCTAAGGTCTTTCCATGCATAGACAAGACGTTTGTAGGAAGACCTGAGAACAGATAAAAGCAGCCTCCATCAAACCCTTTGAAAGCAATGTGTCCTTCCCATTCCTCTGTACTAGATTCTCCTGGGCGATTGAAAGAGTGTGTGTTTGTGTGTAGGGGCTGAGAGGGGAAGTGTATATTTTTCCTACCTTTGTTGTGGGAGAAGGGTGCTGTTCATGTGCTAGACTAAAGAAACCCTTGGCTTCTAGTCCCAGATGTGAGCTGGAGTGAATTGTTGTAAGCGTCATTTATCTTAATAGACCTGGGGAGGTTTGACAGCACCTGAGATTTTGGATTGCTGAATGCAAGGGTTGTGACTGTGAAAGTTCATTATGCTATCTGGTTTAACGTGGATAGCCTGAACTTCTGAGATTAGATTATGCACCTCTGTCAGCAATACAAGTTAGGTATAGTAATGGAGGAAAAGGACTGTACTGCTTTTTTGGTTTTGAGGTCTGTCCAAATCAATTCCTTGCATCATGTTAGTAATTTCCCTTGGGTGGTTTATCTATTACCAGATAACATGAGGTTATTAAATACGTGTGCACAGCAGGCCCTCATTATCTGTTTGTGCATTGTTGCCCTCTGTTGCAAGCATTCTATATACACATGTGCATTACTAAAGATGATGCCTCTATCTGGTTATAAATATTTTCCATTTGGAATTATCAGCTTCTGCTACAGAGATGAGAGGTGATCACTTGAGCATGAAAGATAAGGGGCCAGAGGAAAAGAAAATAAAAATTATGAAGCACTGAGCTGCATACAAAATAAGTGACATAATCCAACGTACAAGCCTATTAAAGTGCAGCAAACTGTTTTTCTTACATGCCCAGCTGCTGCCATAAATTCAAGTTATTACATGAATTCAGGTTGTATGCCTACAGAGTGACTGAGAGGGAAGAGAGGGGTTTTTTTTTGCAGCAAATCTGGTATAACGGGCTCTCTTTATTTGCCAGAAAAAGTTAGCTATGTTAATACATTCTGTTTTCTGAAGCTTATAAAATTGTTGGAAGAGTGGAAAAGCACCTCTTCCTGTTCCTAAGACTTCGGGCCACAAATAGTCAGATAAAGAGGATGGAAAAATCTTGGTTTAAAATTAGTTGGTTTGTGTGAATTCTGTCTTTTTTGCCAATTTACTTACCATTCATGGCAGCAGCTCTTGTGGTGTACTCATTTTTTGTGCTTTGCCAGTTGACCGTTTTACCTTGGTGCAAGGCAGTAGATCCCATTCTGACCTACTGCACAGGGTGTTCAGGAAGGCCCTGGGATCCTTGCCAGGAGCAAACTGAACAGTGGTCTCTTGGCTGTGAGACAGGCAGTAGGTCCGGTGTATTCCTGCAGCTGCTGTAATGGCTTGCCTTCAAAAGTCTCCTTTATGTTCCGAGAAAATATCCAAAATGGTTCTTTGCCTGGGGACCAGAGTGTGCCTTCTAGATGGCTCAATGAACACACAAAACTAAAGCATAAAAATAATGATTGGCAGAATTTTGCCCCTTTCATGTAATGTGTCACACGACAATTTCTAGCACAGGGAGGACAATGGTTATGTTAAACCCTGTTCTGTATTGAATAATTTCTTTCCCTTTACAGTAAAAGAAGCCATGTTTGTGCTAAGGTTAGAGGGACGTGCTAATTCCTAGGCCTTTGACATGGAAATAATTTTTTTCCTTAAGGTAAAAGAATAAGGCTTGCAGAGATGGCAATAACATCTAGCATGCATTCTGCTGCACCGAAGTCAGCAGGGACTTGTAGGCTTTAGAAAATGCATAAAGTTATGAGAGAGCTTTTTATTTATTTATTTATTATTTTAGCTCTGTTGGCAAACTTATAGCTAGAAGAAGAGTTTTAATAAGTCAGTAAAATGCATCTGTCTCAGCAAAGCATGAGTGTTAGACTTCACAAATGTAATAGTTCAGAGAGATGTGAGGACTCGTTTAAGCACTCAGAATGGGAGTACATTAAAGCATGAAAGTTATTGAAAGTGAGGCTTACTTGACTGTTCTCTGAGCTACTTCTCTATGAATGTGAGGCAGTAATTCATTATTTATGACAATACGGTTTGTATCAATAACTTTAAAATTAGAAGTCTGAGGACAGATCCACACCTGCTGTAGGACACTGGAGTAAGGGGCTAAGGCATGTTACATTATTGAGCATCTAGCCTGATAACTTCCCAATTTCGGGAGAGTAGAGGCATACAAAATGTAGGCCACTTGCACTCAACTGAATGAAGGGCATTATCTGAAGATGGTTTTCCTTCTGAGAAACTCCCTGGGGCATATTTGAGAAATCTTTTCCATATCGTATGGCTTGCCGCAACCCACCCCCCCAGCATTCGAAGAGGGGGCAGGACTGCGGTCCAGATCACCCATCTCAGCTAGGACTGGCCACTCACACAAGCCAAGCAAGCTGCGGTATTGCAAGGAGAGCAGTTGCACTGCCAGCACCTCTCTCAAGCCACCATTCTCTCAGCCCATATCCTGAACAGAAGATGGCTTGTGAAGGGATTTTCATGAACTAAGTGATCCCTTCACATCCATAGATTCTCTGTAGCTGTGGGATGGCTGATATCTTCTGACTCCTATGCTCCCTGCCTCCATCCTGCCCTGCTTCTGCCAATTCCTAAGAAGGCAAAAGTGCATGAATTCTTTAGCATTGCTTTGTCATGTTGAATGGGGAAACTTGACAAACAAAATCTTTGTGGGTTTGTTAAAAACAAAAAAACAACCTCTTATAAGTATTAGAACTTAATTATGTTAATATTAAACATAATTATGGCACATTAATTATATTTTCTACATTTATGAGGAGAGTTGTGCTGTGCTTTCCAGACATCTGTACCATATAGAGACAAGTGGTAGAGTGCAACGTTTCCAATTGCCAGATCAGCACCATTTTCCCATTCCATATATGGTTGCTTTTTCTCTCCAATTCCAGATACTCATTCAGCTTAGTCAAATTTGAATCCTTATTTGAGAGATTCTGCGCTGAAAGGCATATGCATCTATCTTTATAAGCCTGTTTGTTTCCACAATTAGAAACCAAATCAACAGTGTACTGAAGATGACACATTTGCTCATTCCCTTTCTTCTCCCTATGGTGGCATAAAGCAGCGAAGCACAATAATTAATGAAAAAGACTGTTTATTATTCAGGCAATGTATCTGAAATGGCAAAAAACCCAGAGCGTGGGTTAAAAATATATTGCTGAAGATCATCAGTGCCATCACAAAGTGTATGATCAGTTCTAAGGGGAGAGTCCTGTCATTCAGTCCAGTTGGGCAGCGTGCTCTAAAATCGTCAGACAGCTGAACTCAGATTTCTCATGTAAAACTCAGGCAAATGTGGAATGCATGAAAAAAACTGACTAAAGTATCCTGCTAGGGCATCTTTAATGTTCTTCCCAAAATAGTGAGGTTTTTAGCTTCATTGACATGTCTGTTGTGTCCTGTGGCTGAGTGAAAATGATACTTTTTTTTGTAGACTTACCTTTTCTTCTGGGAGAGTCTGCCCAATAGGTTTTGTAAGACAAAGGGTGCACATAATGCTCTGCTCAGCACTCTGCCTTTGTAAAGCAAGGCTAATCTGTTTTAAATAACAAAGGCCAGAAAACGCCTGACTGCAAAATTATTGCTTTGCCTCCTGTGGGCATGCTGCAGAGTAAGTCACTGCTTGTGGGCCAGTATTGAAGATTAGGAAAGCGCAGCACTTTGCCTCCTGAGGCTGATACTGAAGTCCAGGGAGGGATTCCTCCGTACTGACTGACCATGGGAAAGCCTCCAAGGCTCCTCATTCACTTAATTTGCAGAGCTGCAGTGTAACCAGAAAATTAGAAGTGTGTACTGCCTAGTAAATGTCACAGCTATACTGTGCAGCTGAAGTCGTGCTAGTGGCAAGCCAAGATTTGGGTTCTGTTCCATTTCCACCTATTTCTGTATTACACCTAGCTATTAAAAAGATTTTGTATTTACTCAAGCTTATAAAGTCAGTCCACATTAGAAAAAGTATATGACAGGACTAAGAATAGCCCGCTAGCTAAAAATGAAGGTGATTGAGAGAACAATGACTCTATCAAGGGTACTGATTTTCAAGTCCTTGATTACAGCCTGCTTTCCTTTATATATTTTATACTCAGTGGTGATGCTGCATTGTTGTGGCAAATAAAGCTTCCTGTATTGCAAAGCTATGAACAGCCACTTACACTGAGAACAAAGCTTTGATCTTCATGTTTTGATATTCAGCCTCCACAATGTTACATTCTGGGAATAGAGAACTATTTTGCACTATTTTTAGGTGGGCACAATTTGAGTAGTGTAAATGTCTTGTTTTGAATTTAAAGTGCTGTTAGCTAGTGGTTGGTTTGGTAATTTTGGGCTTGCGACAAATCGTGCTGTGTTAGGGGGTGAACAATAAGAACATGTGGCTTTGCACAAGCATGATAGGAAACCTGAATATGATTTTTTGACTTGATAAAGGGAAAATAGTGTATTGATCAATACACAGCAAATATAATACAAAGCGGAACAGGGCTCTCTGCTATGTGTGTAAGTGCATCATATTGTTTATTCAAGGCAATGCAGTCATAGATAAACAATTTGAATAGATATTGGCAATATAATGTGAAAAATTCTAGGAATATATTGAGTCCATTCCTAAAATATAGCTTCAGTTTAAGTGCTGTGATAGACATGGTCATCAGATTATTTCTTTTTAATTCTTGTTCTTTATGAAAAACTAAGTATTAGCACTTTTCTTTGGTGTCCTCTCACTTCCATGCAGAGTTCATTTACACAAACGTATGTGGCATGCAGTCCTACAATGCCATGGAACCAGCTGCAAAAGCATCACACCTGGTAGCTATCTGAGAGTCTTTACAATGAGGGGTGTATTTAAGGAGTCCATGTACTTGACTGTCTTGTGCTTTCCTCCGTATCCTCAGAGAAGTAGGCCCACTGAGGTCATACAGGTTGTAACAGTCTTTAGGTTAGAAGACCCCTTGTGAAACAGCTTTGTTCCTCTTTGTTAGTCTAAGAGAGTACACATCCATCTCCTTTCCAAGGATAAACATTTAATGTGGCTAGTAAAGTGTGCTTGGTTTTAATTTTCTGTTGCATTAACCATCCTAGTGTGCATGTGTTGTGGTTTCAGCCCAGCCAGTACCAAAGGACCACACAGCCGCTCGCTCACTCCCCCCGCTCCCCTCCGGTGGGATGGGGAGGAGAACCAGAAAGAGAAAAGGAAAGAAACCCAGAATCTCGAGGGCTGAGACAAGGACAATTTACTGGGGCAGCACAAAAAGAGAAAATTAGAACAATAACGATACAAATAAGAGAATACACAAAACGAGTGATGCACAGTGCAACCGCTCACCACCCGGAACCCGGCGCTCCGCCACTTCCCCCACCGAAAGCCAAGAGACCACTCCCCAGCCTGCTCCCATTATATATATACTGGGCATGATGGCACATGGTATGGAACAGCTCCTTGGCTAGTTCAGGTCAGCTGACCCGGCTATGCCCCCTCCCAGGTCCTTGGGAAAATTAACTCTATCCCAGCTGAACCCAGGACAGCATGTTGCCTAGATCTGTTTGAGGTGACCATTTCAGAGTGGTTGGCTGATGTTGAGAAGCTACCTGGGCTCAATGCAGAAATGTCCCCCTGGCATCTAGTTAGGAGCAGATTGTACCACTCATGTCAGCAAAAAAATAGAAGAGGAAGTCTCATTGGTTAGGTTTAAAAGAAAAACCCTGTTGTATTTTACTGTGAAGCAATTTGGGCCAGCAAACATGACAGAAGTTGTATTCCGTCCCATACCGCTGATGACTGGGTGCTGCTCCTTCCTCTGCTGGGCTCTAGTGCCATCACTTGTCTGATGCAGCCTCCCCTCAGCTCAGTGCCCCAGGGCACTAGGTACTGGCCAAATGTAGAGAAAAAGAAAACTGCTGTTCTCTAGAGTTTAAAGTCTAAATAGACTGTAAAGAAGAAATAAGTGTGGTGATCCCACGTCACAGATGAGGAATTGATTATGGAGAAGTTAAGTGGCTTACTCAAGATTTCCCAGAAAGGGGTAGGCAGCATTGAGATTTTAATGCAGATTTGATGATAGCCAGTTTAGTATCGTAACCACAGGAGCATTATTCTGCATCACAGCAAAGACATTTCTGGATTTGTGGAGAGATTTGGAAGAAAGGGAACTTAGTAACACCAAGGGAATTCTGAGGGGTACCATAACATAAATAGAACATAGTGATGGTAATAAGGAATAGTAGTGAACAGTATTTTCAGTTAATATTAATAGTGAATAGCATACCTCAGCTCTATATACTGGATTTTCTCATGCACTTGTCTTTAAACCAGAGGGATGATAGCTGTTTATTTAAAAGTTACCATATTTTAATTAGGAATGGTTCTCCCCCAGTACTTTTACTGGTCTTTGTTCTGCTGAGAAAAGAGCAGAAGGCATGGAAATTTTTTTGGTAGAGATAGAAAAGATTTGTTGAAGTTTACAAAGAAAAAAAGAAAAAGGAAAACGAATTCATTTTATTCTTTTTTTTCTTGAAGTATTGGTAAAGAGAGTTCATGGACAATACTTGGACATTTTTCTGGAAATATAAGATAGTTAACCTTGTTTGTTGCTGCAGTAACATAATATGCACTTACTTAGCTGGGGTAGTTGATGAGTGCTTTATTTTGTGGCATGTTAAACAGAGGCAGGATTCTGATGTCAGTCATGTAGACTAAATAGTTACACCTGGAATTCTTTGTTACTATATAATTTATAGTCCTTCTACTTTTTGTTTGCCTCCATTTAGACTTGAGTGTTTGAGAATTCATAGTAGTTGCATCAAAAGGGAGTATTTCCATCTTGTCGAGCTGATACTTCTTGTTAACATCCAGTTCTTTCCTTTCCACAGAAGAACTCAAGGAGAAACTGAAGAAGTATGTTGATGAGGTAAACGCCCGTAAGCCTGGCTTCATCAAGGTTGTTCGACACAGCAAACAAGAGGGTCTGATTCGATCTCGAGTTAGTGGATGGAGAGTAGCCACAGCACCAGTAGTTGCTCTCTTTGATGCTCATGTGGAATTCAATGTGGGATGGTATGCGTCTCCTTGAATTTCTCTGACCAAGAGACCTTTTTCAAGCACTGTTTATAAATTATTGAATGGCATTTCTCTTGCATATCAAGAGTGAGTTAGTGTTCCGATCTTTGTCATGAGGATTCAGATACAATCATGGACACCAGCATGAAAAATTTATTTGTGCTGTATAACATAATCTAGATCCGTTTTTATAGTGTCAGTTATCTGCTGGTCTAATTACAATGTATTTAAATTATATTGGAAAACTACATGTTAAAAACTTCCTCTGATAGTGTAGTCCTTTGCCCATAGGGGCAAAATTTACCTTCTTTTAATTAAAAATATTATGTTTCTTTTATGTTCTACAGTGTAAACAAAGAAGTGTCATTTTGGCACTGAGGTTGCTTGCTCTGTGCAAAAGTAGCACATAACTAAAACTATGTATTTTAACTTGTTCAGTCTGGATTTAATATCTCTGTTGCTTCTTGAGTAAAAAAGGTGGTAAAAAGGCAGGAGTTTGTGTCCCTAGGGTAGATCTATTATTAACTCTGAGGTTGATGTCCTTGATAATGTTGAGAGCCTGAAGTTACTGTCATTTGGTAGCAAGGGTGTAAATGCTTTATGATATGCAGATACTTACTTCTTCCATTCACCAGCTAACATGAAAGTTAATAATAGGGCATCCTAGATAAAATATTGCAGTGTGTTATTTTGGGGCAGATCTGCTCTGTCAAAACTCCATCTCAAAGCCAAGGGAGCTCTGAATGAGTAACAGCTGTAGAGTTTGCCCCTTCTGAAACATACAGCATAAGTTGCTCTTTATTTGGTGGGTTGGACTAGATGACCTTTAAAGGCCCCTTCCAATCCAGACTATTCTGTGATTTCCATCAGTGCTAAGCTTCTACTGATATAATAATACTGATAATAATACTGATATATAATAATACTGATATCATAACTTTTTGTTTTTCTTTTTTTAGGGCTGAACCAGTGCTTACTAGGATAAAAGAAAACAGAAAAAGAGTCATTTCTCCATCATTTGATAACATTAAATATGATAATTTTGAAATAGAGGAATATCCCCTCTCAGCACAGGGGTTTGACTGGGAGCTGTGGTGCCGATATCTGAACCCTCCTAAGTCATGGTGGAAACTGGAGAACACAACTGCTCCAATAAGGTAACATGCAACTGTGACCTAGATTAGCATGTCAGTAGCAATGCTCATCTAGATATGACAGATGGTGAGTGGTCTCAGTTATGTAACAGGTTTTACTGACTGTAATGCTAAATTAGTTAAATGTCCTTGAGCTGTCCTCTTCAGCTTTTGTCCTTGACCTCTACACAATCATCCAGAAAACTGTTATTTTCAGTAGATCTTTTTAATAAGTTTCCTTGTTTATTTATTTATAATTTAGTGGTAATGGCCAGAAACAGAATTTTTTTACAAATGCATTATATAAACAGAACTGATCTGACAGTTATATTCTTTATAATACCATCACATAGCTTTACAGCTGTGTTATGTCTTAGGAGTTAATGCTAGTCCATTGATAGTGTGTGAGCAAAGATTGTATTAAATCCTTGCTTTGGTGCAACCTAGTGCTGTACTTTCTTATCATGTCTAGAGTATTGTTAGGCTGGTACAGAACAATACCCTTATCTTGGGGAGGGGAGTAGGTGCCTCTGAATCCCCTCAGCCGTTCTGCAGAGATTCCAGGCCTTTCTTCTAGCCATGCCTTCATACCAAGGAGATCACTGATACTTATACTCTAGCTCTCTGCAGAAAGTGTGAAGACTCTTTTCACTAGCTGCAAAGCAGAACCTTAAATAGCAGTGGCAGCCAGAAGGTGTCATGACTACCAGTCAGTTTCCATGCAGTGTAAGGGGTATCTTTCATCCAGTAGGTCTGTCTTTTCAGTCAGACAGGTTTTTTTTCAGGAGTTGTCAGTTTAAACACTCAGAACTGCCTGAACAGCACCTACAAATGGAAAGTAGGAGATAAAAATTCACAGGTTTGCCACAGAGATAGGTAAAAAGGGGTGGTAATTTCCACATCATTAGAAGTTGATATCAGTGTTAATGAACACTGATAACATTATAAAAACGCTTTGAAATATCCTACTAAGTCCAGGAGAAGCAAACCTTCTATATTAATTATGGTGACTTTTTAAATTAAAAGTATTTAAACTCAGAATAAAGAGCAAATATACTTTTCCATTTTACTCCAAAACTCTGTTCTATGTGAGGATTGTGGAGTGAATGTCCTTTATGAATACTGGATGTTTAGGTTTGTTCCCTAGCCCTTTCCCTGGTGCCTTTTATTTAGTGCAGTACCCCGCATGTGTGTGCTGGATAATTAAAAGAAAAAAAAAAACCCACATGTATTGATTGATGGCTTCTATCATGCCTCCAATATGTTTCTAGAATTATAACAAAGGGAGGCAGGTACTCTGAAAAATACTTTAAAAACACCACCAGCAGCAAGAGTACTTTGAAGAAGCAAAATTTTTGAAGTGAACTGCTATTTTCTTTGTTAATAAATATATCAGAAACAGCCTTTCATTGGTGGGTACTGTAGCACTTCAAGTTAAAGGTGTAAATGTATAGATTTCTATAGAATTGTACAATTTGTGATTAAGACATCCTATAATCTGTTTGAAAGCAGATGTCTACACTTACTGCAGCTTGAATGTTCCCAGTAAATGCAGGATGATTTCCCCTGTACTGCTAATTAACATCCTGTTACCAGAGTTCCTAATACCAGCATAATGATCAGAAAAGACATTTTTATTTCTTGCCATTGTGGATGATAAGGTAGGAGAAAAAATGAAAAGCTAAATTACTCTGTATTGTCTTCCACTGCATCTCATAAAGGTAAAATTGTACTCCTGTGCATGAACTCTTACCTTCTTAAGATTGGCTCTGCATAGTAAAAGTTGGTTAATTCAGGTCATGACATAAATAGAGATTACTGATTTGGTAAGATATGTGACTTGTTTAAATTTTGCTCAGGACAATGGACTAATGTTACAATATGCTGGTAAGGGCAGACATTTCTTGATTCTATATTACAAAAACTTATTTTGATGTTCCTATTAAAGAAATAATCTATTCTTTTACATAAGCATACAGACACAAGTTTTCTTAGATGTAGATGAACCTAGCTTCAGGCTAAACACACAAAACCATGCATCACTGGGTATCCTTGTTAATTATCACAGACAAGAAACCTGAGGACTTAGCAGGGTCAGAGACTAGAGTGGCTAGTGCCTCAGAAACAAAGTTGAGGCTCCTGGATCCAGTATTCTTAGCACTGAAATCCTACCTGTTGGGTGAATATGTACGTCCAATAATTTTGAGTCTGTTTTCCTTCAATGGATCTGCCATGGTTTAACCCCAGCCAGCAACTAAACACCACGCAGCCGCTCACTCACTCCCCACCCACCCAGTTGGATGGGGGAGAAAATTGGGAAAAGAAGTAAAAACTCGTGGGTTGAGATAAGAATGGTTTATTAATAGAACAGAAAAGAAGAAAGTAATAATGATAATAATAACACTAATAAAATGACAACAGTAATAGTAAAAGGAT
>JANZLQ010000022.1:18229787-18268375 GCA_026212715.1 Elanus axillaris | reverse complement strand
CAGGGGCTGCAGGGGAATCTCTGCTCCGGCGCCTGGAGCATGTCCTCCCCTCCTTCTGCACTGACCTTGGGGTCTGCAGAGTTGTTTCTTTTACATGTTCTCACTCCCCAGCTGGTCTTTTCTCTCCCCGTTCCCCAACTTTTTTTCCTTCTTAAAAATGTTATCCCAGAGGCGTTACCACTATCACTGATGGGCTCGGCCTTGGCCGGTGGCGGGTCCATTTTAGAGCCGGCTGGTATTTGCTCTGTCGGACACAGGGGAAGCTTCCAGCAGCTTCTCACAGAAACCACCCCCACGACCAAAACCTTGCCACAGAAACCCAATACAGCCCTATAAATAATTTTATTAATAATCTTGAGAATAGCCAAATTGATCCAGGAAGTTTGTGATGAAAGGCTACTGGCAATGTAATAATTCTGTAGGAAGGTTAAGTAGTAGTAATAATTCATGGTAAGGCAAGGTAATAACTCTCTCCTCTCACAACTGTTTTAAGAAAACCCTCTGTATAGTCAAATAAGTCTTGAGTAGTTATTCTCCTTTGTAACAATGACAAGTATAGAAATAAAATAATTTCAGCGTATTTACTAAAGGATAGCAGTGGTGTAGGGTGCTCTCACTAGCAGAATATCTTTTTTCCTTCTAGGTATGGCAATGTGGAGGAAGTGTTGAGGTTCTACCTTGCTCCAGGATTGCCCACATTGAAAGAGCACATAAACCATACACAGAAGACCTAACTGCTCATGTCCGGAGAAATGCACTAAGGGTGGCTGAAGTCTGGATGGATGAATTTAAAAGCCATGTCTATATGGCATGGAACATCCCCCAGGAGGTGAGTCACAAAGGCCGGTATTTACAAGCTTTGGCTTTAGATCCTTTTTGGTTTGGTTCCTACCCTGAATTTTCATTTTTCTGCTAGGATTTTGTTATTTGTATACACATATGTATGGATTTATGTCCTACATATAGGCATAAGATATGCCTATACATACACACTTATATATATAAATATATATGTAGTTGTGTCTTATTCTAGAATGATTTTTTTGTCCTCAGGTTCCTTAGAAATTTATTTCTTGTCAAGTTCATCATCCTCACTGATGACTCTTTTTGGAGTTTTTAATCTAGTAGCTGCAGAAATGTGGAAAAAAGAGGCTTCAAATCTATATTATATATCTTATTTTGAATTTGAGTCTCTTATTTACCATCAGCTATAATTCCACCAGATTTGTGAAGGGAGTCCTGCCAAGGGATGTTAACATCTATTGATTCAAGTGTGGGTGTATCACTCTTGAGTGATTTCACATCAGAGTAAGGGTGGCTGAATGTCATGACATATGGCAGAATCTAGCTGCAACTCCCTTTTGGACTGCTTGTCGAGATTTCTTTTCCATAGATGAGCAATGGTTAGTCCATTGTATTGAAAAGATAATGTCAGATGGCTAACCTGAGAGTTTGGTATGACATCTGATTTTAGTTGTTCTTCACTTCTGTAGTCAATGGTATTTAATCTATGAACTCTTAAGAGCTACAGGGACCTGTTCTGGAAAATATGCAAGATCCATGTAGAATAGGTTGTTTCCACCTAGAGGGTGGAAACCATGGCTGTAGTTGAATTTGAGGTTTGACTTACAGTGTACTGTTCTCATTACAGCAAAAGCAAATATTCTAGATTTAATGAATTAACTTGGTCAATTATTTTTTCTTTAATAAAATCTCTCTAACTGATTTTGCAACTGTTCAGAGAAACTGGTTTTGCAGTGATTTCTGGTTCAAGAAATACAATGCTGTACTTCTCCTTTAGTTTAATGAGGAAAAAAGTTTAGAAACCAAAAACCAGCTAGATATATCAATACTGGTGTTGATTCAGCTGCTTCAATAGTTTCCTTCATCCCTCATGGTTAAAATTAAGTAATTTTTGTGAAATGGGGAAGTCGTCATATTTTCAGGTTACAGAATTAACCACGTAATATACCATGAAAGCACTGGGAAAAAAATCCTCTATGATCCATTATAGGGAAAAGGCATTTCTGGAAGATAGTCCCATGTTCACAGAATCCAAGCTACCCTTTAAGTGTCCCTGTTTTGAGTAGTCGCACAGCAGTGCATACAAGAATAAAGACATTTTTGGAAGATAGGGTTACTTATTTTACTTATTTTACATCAAAACAATTTCAAATTGATTTTATTTGTGTTTAACCTGATAGATTTAAATTTCAGTTTCTATTTTTTACTGTTAGTTATTTTTGTGATGATTGGCTGATCTTCATTCATTGATCAAGTTTCAGTTTTTTGACTTGCAAACATAGCATTAACACAAAATTTAGAAATTCCTTTTGCTAACCAGGATATACAGTACTATACACATATTTGCATAATATTCATCCAGATATGATGATGGTGGTGCTTAATCTTGTGCAAAGTTGATATTTGAATGCAATTTGGAAATCAAATTCATAAAGAATACAAAGATAAGTTGTTATTTTTGCTTAAATGGAAATTTAGCAAGTAATAACACAGTCTTGACTGTGCCAATAGATCAGGAAAAAAAATGCCCTTTATAATCAATTTTAAAACTCATTCATTAAACAAAGGGAAGAAATATGTGTTATTAAACAAAGGAAAAATAAATGCAGTGTGTGGATTGAACTGATTTCTTCAGGTCACAAAGTGCATCAGGGTGTTTTCACAGTAGATCTTGTACTACCAAAACTGATTTTGTTCATAGTTTTGAAGACGAATAACAAGTTTTCTTACTACTTCAACCTCCAGTCATTTTCCTACCACAAATGTACTAATCATTGCACTGAACTGCCTGAATAAATTGCAATGCAGATTATATTCTCTCTTCATCTTCACAAAGGCTACTGCTGTCAAGCCATAGTGCAGACTTAAAAGCTGGAAATGGCAAGTGCTAAATCAGCTTTTGATAGTGGGAGCCTCTTCTGCAATGTAATGAGATGCCTCTGTTGTAGGGGGAAGTCTATTACTGTACATATGTACGGAATCTGTAGCACAAAGAGCCTTCATTTGGATTTCTCACCACTGTAGGAAACCAAATAAACACATTTAAAAGATACGAGAGATAGATTAGTTGCCACAGTTGTAACAGGCCTATAAAGCCTGAATCTACTCATTACCTAGGTAATTGCTACAGGATGTTCAGAGACAGTATGGCACCTTTCTGATCATCAGAAGGTTGTCCTGTCAGATGGGGTCTGTGACTTACAGCTGGGCACATTGAAGTGTTGTTCACCCAGCTTCCATCTTTTGCCATGTGGAAAATAGAGAAGGACTTAGAAGAGTGTCAGGGCTCTGTTTTGTTCTGACAGCTTGCCAGGTGCTCAACTATCCCAAATCAGTTGTGTAATTTGAAGCTGTTTGTGTTCATTGTGTGAGGCCTGGTGCCAAGAATCAGGGAAGAGCTCCGAAGACCTGGGACTTCCTTTTCCTTTCCCATGCTAAACTTTGTGAGTACTAAACTGATTCTAGAGCAGAATTAAGGAATTTTAAATTAAGGAAAGCTTCTAGCCTTTTAAGGGAAAGAGGAAAATACACTACAAAATTACACTCCCAAGCACTGTAAATGAATCAGTCATTATGAAGAAAACCTACATCATTAGTGGGAGTCCTCTTTTATACATCAAAAGGTTAGGAGCAATGCAGTCTCTGGTTGGTATAGAAACATCAGTAGAAAGAGGGAATATACAGTGTAAAGCAGCGACCTAAAAAATAACTTGAAGCTTGTGGGGTGCTTGTAATACAGACTTCCAGTAGGCAAGGGGCAAAGAGATGGTAGATGACAAAGGCTGAGGATGGATTAGGTCAAATTTAGATATCAGACTGGATTGCAATATTTCTGTTTTCATTTTTGCCTACCTCAAGATTAAATTAAAGGTGAAATACCAAATAGGGACAATTTTCAAATCAAATTTAGCTTCAGCTTAGGTAAAAAGATGCTGAGACATCATTGTGAGACACGCAGGGAGGACAGACAGATAGCATAGCCAAATACTGTTACACAACTAGATAAGTACAGGAGTAATTCTCTATCTGGAAGCTGATGAAATAGTGTATTGGCAATGGACTGAGTAGGTAATAAAAATGTATTCAACAGTTACAACAGTCAGGACTTTCCATGAAATATGTTATTCCAAAATGTTAACCACACCTGTTTTTTTCCATGAAAGAATTTCCAGATTTCCAAGAAGCCCCATAATCAAATGTTTCTAAAGGTTTTTAGTCTTTGAGAGCTAATAATAATAAAAAGGAGTTAGACTCGTTTGGCTGTGTGCTGTGACTGTCCTCTTGGGATCTCTGTGGGTGGCTCTGAAGTACTGAGCACTTCATATGGGGATCTCAGATACCATGGTGATGTCTGCATTGCAACTACTTAGATAGATAGATTCAGAAAAGCACTTAAAACCCAAAGGAACAAAATTTCAAGTCCCAGAAGCAAGAGCTGTGCTCTCCATGTGTCCTCCCCTATGTTTTAGGGCCTTTTTTTTCTCTTTTTTTTCCTCCCATCATAATGTCAGCTTTGGGGAACACACCCAGTTGTTGCTGGTGGTAAAGCCAGTGTGCTGTATGTGAGCTATTTTCCTTCTCGAGCTGCATGGGAGGACGTGATTACTGAAGCCCCAGATGCTCTTCCTTACCTTATACAATGAACTGTGAGGAAACAAGTGTTGGTGCCTGCAGCGTTGCATGAGAAAGGACTTGGGGCGCACTGGAACAATTTAGTACCCTATCCCAGGAATCCTTGTTAGTCCTGGAAGTCAAATGTCTGTGAGCTGGCACCCTTCTTTTCCTTCACACAAGTGGAAGATACATTGGCAAGTGCAAGTGCAGCCAGAGCGGTGCGTGAGCGGGATTTGTCCATGGGACCAGTTGTCTTACAGCACCCTACAGCACGTTCCTTTATCTAGCCACTTGCTAGAAAACTCAGGAAAAAATGGTTGCTTAAGGAATAGTTCCACATAAAGTTTTATTGATGATATAGGGCTTAAGGGGAGGGGAGTCATTGTTTTTGAAGATTAACTTGAGTTATACCTGTTTATGCCAGACTTCAGTTTCCTACATTTCAGTATACTTTGCTAATGTGGAAGTCAATTTCACTTTAGTTAGAAAATGCTTCCATAATAAAATATACTTGTTCCAGATTAACATTAATGCAGCGCTTTGGGAAGTAAGAAGCAGTTGCTGCTTCAGCAGCTCATAAAAGTTTATATATATAAAGATACCTTTTTGATATGTAACTAAGAAAATTCAGTGCTTCCAATGTTATTTTTAAATCATATCTAGTGGCTGACAAAATCTTCAGGGTGTTTATGGCCCAGTAAAGGCTGTTGTTTAAGTCGATAGATTATAGGACTTCCCTATGAAAATGTATTTATCCTGCGTTTTATTCTGAGGCAGAAGAGGTAGAGCACAGTGTGGACCAAAATGTCTCATTTTACTTCCTGTCAAATAGCAGCCATGGATATGCACTTAGATCCCTTTCTCAAATTTCCACTGTCTGATTTTAATGTGATAAATTATTGATTTTTATATACAGGGACTTTATGATATTCACACTTTATGATCTGCTCTTATGATAAGCAGAAATTAGGTTAGCCAGAAATGTAAAGGAGAATAAAAATTAGGGGAGAGAATATTCCGGAATTGCTTTTAACAAAAATAGCAACTTCTCTTTTTACGTTACAAGAGAAATTTAATAAGTGATGCTTCAGAAAGGTGAGCAGAGCTTCTGCTCTTTGCAGTGAAGCAGTAAACCCAGACTTCAGAAATGGCCAGAAAGTATCATATACTAATGATTAGGCCACAGTCAGACACCAGCAATAAAGTGGTTTCTAGGGTAACTTGCTACTTCCTGCCAATTACTTTTGGATTTGGAAAGTGACAGGAAATTAGAGAACAACAGTGATACTCATTGGAAGCTAGATCTAAACTCCACTGAAGTCAATAAGAGTGGTTCCATTGACCAAAGAGGACTTTGAAAGAGACCCCACCATGGTGACCTGTATCATATTTAATTGGGGCACTTACGGAGTGTGTGTGGGTAACAGACTCACTCTGCAACCAAAAGCTGATAATTGTCATAGGTCATAATCATCTCTGCAATGAGGGAGACTCTGGATGATTAGTTTACACAGAGGTGTATCACTGATGTCTTTTCTGTTTTTCTGTCCTTTGTTTTATGTGCAGGACTCTGGAATTGATATTGGTGATATTTCTGAGAGGAAGGCCTTGAGGAAAAAGCTCCAGTGCAAGACCTTTAGATGGTATCTCGTCAGCGTGTATCCAGAAATGAGAATGTATTCAGATACTGTTGCCTATGGGGTGGTAAGGATCTTGTTCACATTTTCAGTTCTAAAAAGGTGGGGGAGAAAGGTGTCATAGTGGAAGCAGTTCATGAGGACAATGCCTGGCTCTAAGTAGAAGAATCAGATAAACTTGAAGTCACTAGTTAAATAATTTGTTAGACAGACACACACAGTTGCTCTGCTGTAGTTTATGCTGAGGTATTCTGAATGTTATCTTCCTCCCTGATTTTTTGTTTGGTTGTTTGTTTTATGGTTTGCATTCCACTCAGAGATACTCAAGGCATGATTTTTTACACATTGGGGCTGTCAGCTGGAAGGTTCGTAGCAGGAGGTGAATTAACAAAACAGGCTCAAGTATTTCAACTACAAGCTTCTTAATATTGTACCCAGAACCTCAAATGCCTGTATCAACACTTGTGTGACAGTAGTACCCTTGTCTATCTTGAAATCACACTTGAGTTGTACTGTGCTAATTAAAGCAGACACAATTCTTGCCCCTAGAAAACTGGCAGTCTAATCAGTGAGGTCAGGTGTGCATGACATGGAAGATGAGCACAGTAAGTTACTACAGGCCCATAAGCTAGTAAAGCTAGAACATCCTTTTCACATTCTCTGTCCAGTGTCTTATTCACAAAAATTGATTCCTGTGAATTAAATTTGCCTTTTTGCATGCAAGTCCCAATTAGGAAACATAACTAGTAAGAGCAGATTATACAAGTGAAAGATTTGGTTTGAGACATTCCTCCTCAAAAAGAAGTCTGAGTTATGCAGTTTGCCAGGCTCTGAAAAGCCCCTTGAGGGTGCCATAGAGCAGCTACTCTGTTTTGGCAAATGAAATGATTGTATGCCCCGCAAAGTTCCATGACACCTTTGATGATCAATTAAAATTACTGTGCTGGCTTTTTATGCAATCAAAAAAGGGAAGAAAATCACTTCCAACAAAGGTTTAGGTCATTGTTAAATGCATGAGATAATGGTTACCTTCCAAAGTAGTTCAGAACAAAGCCAAAATCACACACACGCACCTGTTTGCAAGGAGCCTCTTCCATATGAATTGTGTGGAATGGCCCTCAGCGATGCCATGATCTAATCAGGTGCAGTTTCCTCAGGAGAAGGAGGCATAGCAGCTAACAGGTGCATGGTTCTGCTTGGAGGTACCTCTGGCTAAAAAGTCTTTGACTACAGGTAGAAGTGATACTAGATAAAAAAAGGAAGGCCGGTGGAATAGCTAAGGTACTTGTTGCGTAGTCTCAGGATTAACTCCGCATCACGTAAGTCAAAATAAAAATTAGCGAACAGGCACCCTATGAATTTATATTCTGCTGAAACTTTTTCATCAGCCTTTGAAGGTTCCTTGCTGGCAATATACAAACCAAAAAGAATCAGAAGAGTTTGTTACAGAAATACTGAACTCGCTGGTCAGCAGAACACACATAATAATGCACATGCACATGAGGCCGTCTTTTATCTGCAGTATGAAAGTAGCCTCATCAGCTAAGAAAGATGTTAGGAGTAGGTCTTATTTCATCATTTGTACCATCACAAAAGAAGTATTGGGCAGCTATGGTAATGTGTCTGTAAAAGTAAAGGGGGAATGTTTTATGAAATACTGTTGTATGAAAGAAAAAGTGCCCCAGTCTTTCTAGTAAAGGAATTGCTTGGATCTCTAATCTTCCTTCATGTCTGCTTTCCTGTTCACTTGAATGTCTTATAATGGAGAAAGGTGTGATATTTCAAAGTAAGTCAGCTGCTTGCATATTCTCTGAGTGCTTCCATTCATCAACTGTATTCATTTTTTTGGTAGAAAATAGAGATATTGTAAATATAGGATTATCATTAATTTTAAAAACATACTAATTACAAAAGTTCTCTGAATAGAGGTGAGGGTTAGGATATAGACATCTACAGTGTCACCACCCATATTTATTTCCTGAATCCTAAATTTCCTGCTGTTTTGTGAGAGTTAGGAAAATAGTTGTATCATTCATATCTAGCTTATGCTGTGGCATATAGCTAGGGTTAGGGTTGGTGGCAGAGTAAAGGTTTGGAACCAAATTTCTTTCTGAATTCTGCAGTACTCTTAAAGTTAGGAGAAAGCGATGTCAGTGGACCACAAGCTGATGTACTTAGTGTAGGGACTGGCTCCCTGACCTCAGCTTGATGTTTGAGATAATTTTGCAAATTCAAAATTTCAGTAGTTTAGTTTATCTCTGTGTCCTGTAAGGCTCTAAATTTGAAAGGGAGCAAATGGCAGTATTGACTAATTATTTCCATTTTTCAGCATGGGGACTGGCAACCTGTTTATATTTTGGGTTGTAATTAAGTCTTACTAGTCTAAAACTGCATTACCCAAGTTAATTGTTGGTTGCCACAAAGCCACTAGACTTTGGAAAGGTATGGTTCTTAAGATTCTGGGTCTCAGATTTTGAAACAGCATTGTTAGTTAACAGGCCAGTGGCTTTTTTGTTCTTCTGTTTTCTGTAAGGATCATTTCTCTACAGATATTCGAAGTTAACCGTAGAGTTGTCATTGGGATAAGAGTTTGAGAAATTAAATCTGAAGAGTTCATTTTATTTTTTTGTTTTCAAGATTCCTAACAGGAGGACTGGTGTTAAAACGAATATAGTGTTTTGTCTCTTTCTGTAATGCCTGATCACCAGACTGCTGCTGTTAGGGTTAGGGTCATGTTTCTTTTTAGAGCTTGGGACTCTGAAGTCTCTGTATCTGTTTTACTGCTGGATTGGCCCTCTCAGCTAAGTCGCATGCTGATTTTGGTCAAGGCAAGGTTTCTTTGCTTCCTTTATTATGTCAATTGTTGTGGAAAAGGTTATAACATTAGGGCTCGAACAAGCATTAGAATTTGAGTTTGTGGAAGAAGTTTTCAAAAGCTGAAGGTAGTGATGAATATAGGCATGAGTTAATAAGGCTGATATTTATTATTGGTTTGGATAGAGAGTGGTGCCTAACATCTGATTACAATTAGTCTCATGGTTGTGGTTATGTTTATAGCTAAGAAATACAAAGCTTTGAGAGAAGAAACTATCTCATTCTCGAGGCTTGTGGCTAAGAATAAGGGCAGTATTGATACCTAATGCATATTTTCTCTTCAGTGCTGAGATTTGTCCTGTCTATTACTGAATTTAGAGTCACATTTGGAATTGGAAATCTTGTAGAGATCAGTTCATGCTTTTCATTTTATTCACTGCCTGGCTTCAGTCTTTGGCTTGATCACACCTCTTACATACTAGTGCACTTCTAGACTTCCTTTCTAAGCATATCAATTTGTTTTCCTCAAAGGAGGCCGGCCCCCTGTACACAGCTGACAGGACTGCCCAGGTAATCACAGATGGTTGCAAACCACATCACCTCTTCACTCCCTCCATCAGACAGTTCTCTCATGTTCTCTGGACTGATCTTATACCGCTGAACACCTTTATACCTGCCCAAGGGTATGCAATCCCCATCTTTGGCTTCACACTCTAAAAAGACCTTCCAGCTATCTGTGCTCATTAATTTAGCACTTCACTTTCAGAAAATTCTGTCTCAGCATTGCACAGGTAATATATAGGGCTTTGTGATGAACAGGGCCATGTACTTTGCAGTCTGTTCGTAGCTGGATTGCTGTGCGTGGGTTAGCCTAGAATAATGCAAAGAAGAGCTAGTGCATACCAATTGGCCAGAAGTCTGTAAGTGTCAGTAGAAAGGATTTTTTTAATTATTTCCAGAAATCAGAAGACTCTTCTGAGTGATTCTGAAAAGGTGTTTAATTACAGGACTTTCTCCTATGTTTGAAACTCCATCCATACTGCTCCACTAGCTGCACTGATAAAAAACTTGTCTTTTGTATATAGTGTGTACCACAGACTCATTAGACTTAATATTTTTAAAATGTATGTAAAAAATCATTGTTATCTCTGAAGGCTTTTTGAAATCTACCCTCACTGAAACCTTGTGCAACATTATTGAAATCACTAGTGTTAGATTATCTACAAGGAAGAATTTAGACCAGGTGCTTTCTCTTCAATATCTTCACTGCAACAATTATTTTTTATTTTCTGTATTTCCTTGTTCAACTACATATGATTTTTTTGCAAAGAAAATAAAGTAATCACACCATCTTTTACTTATGTAAGGCTTGCTTGATTTATTTTTCTTTCTGTTTATTTTAGCTGCAAAATTCCCTGAAAAGCGATTTGTGCCTTGATCAAGGGCCAGACACGGAGAATATCCCAATCATGTATATCTGCCATGGAATGACACCACAGGTTAGTTTGTCTAATGATCTCTGATATTGCTGCTGCTCTTAGTAGACTGTGTAGGAGGAACCATCTTGTACCTTGTCATTGTTTTCCTGCAACAATACCTCTGTAAGCTGTTTAGTAGCTCTTTTATAGAAAGCTAGAACATTATTTCTGCCATTAATTGAGATTCACTGGTACATTAGCCCTTTGACAGTGAAGTTTGTTTATTCATTGTGAAAGAATGTCAGGAATATGAGAGTCAGCACTGACCCAGATTTGTTGATAAAAGCTTTCATTTCTGATCTTTAACTGTGCATGCCATATGAATGAAACAATGCATTTTAAAACATTTTACATACATACATATATATACTCAACTCACAGTGTATTTACACATCTGAAGCAACATCTTTTTTATTTGATGCATTTTCTGTCTCATTTTCACAAATTTGAAATGTATAGCCACCTTCTTCACACCATACATCAGTGTCAAATTCCAAATGCTGCTCTTGTGAAAGCCCTTCTTCTAAAGCTCCTTTTTTTTCTTTCTCTGCTGTTGTCCTGTTACTTTGGTATGTGCCAAAGACAAATTACCAAAACCTTTCCGTTGTCTTATGCAATAGCTGGATTCAACTTGGCAAACATAAGGGTTAAGACATTGTACCTCCCCAAGTGGCTAAGTATATGGGCATAGGTGAAAGTGTTTCTAGACAAATCCTGATAGTAAAAATAACATCACATGGTCTAGACCATGCTTGTCAAAGACAGTGTGCAGATTACCTAACTCTGAAAAGTAACATAAGCAAAAATGACATAAAGGAAATGGATGTATTTGTGGGAGTGACTGAAGAAACTGAAAAATCCCTCCAGTTTGAATAACTTTTTTCTGTGACTACCTTTTATGTTTGTTTTCTCAAAAGGACCCTATTCTGCTCCACTTAAGTTATGCATTGTGGTTTTACCCATGGAATTGTAAGTGATATAATCTGACTATACAGCAAATGAATCCTCTTAATATCTCAGAAATAAACACAGAGCAACAAGATAGTCTTGTCCTCTGTACCTGCATCTCATAGTGAGCTGGAAACATAAGTCTGGTGAAATGCAGATATGATTCTTCAGTTCCTTGCCAAGTTACACGTGCTGCAAACTGTGTTCTGTGCTGGCTTCCTTTGCTGAGGGCCTTTAATATTGATCACTAGTGGCATCATGCTTGAGTAAATTATGAATGATGAAGACAAAAATATCTGAAAATCCTATCCATCAGACTCGCTCACTGTATGGGCTTTGGCTTATTTGTCACATAATTATGTGGTAACCACTGTTTGCCTCCAGGATGTTTTTAAGCTAGTCCTCAGTGTTTGCTAAGGAACTGTGTAATTCACCCATGCGCCAGAGCCATTATTCTTCATCTTCTGGGAGGATGTCATAACTCTCTTCTGGCATATCATCTGTGATAACAACACACTACAGGCATGGCTGTACATTCCAATTAGAAATCTTAATTATAGTTGAGACAAACAACAACAAAAGAAGTCACTTCAATTAGCACAGTTCAGTATTCACTAGATCAAAACCTACCTTTGAATGTTAGATGAAGTTCTGTATAAATTACATAGCAGCAAATAAATGACAGAGGGAAAAAAGGCAAGGGAGACTTTTCTTGCCAAGATTCCACTCCTTTCATGATTAACAATGTTATGTCTCCTTCCCATTACTATGTATTTAATTTTGTAACTAATGGTGTTAAAAACAACCCCCAAAAAAGCCCATATATAAGCAAGATCCTGGTAATGAGTGAGAACTTCCTTTAAAAGAGGAGTAGACTTTCTTTTTGTTAGGGATTATGGTATTAACAGGGAAAGCACTAACAAACTATTCGGCATACTACTATGAGATTTCCATTGCACGTATTGCATCTCTTGCTTAAGCAGAGCTGCAGCCATTTACATTTCCTCTAGCACACTGGAAATCTATGAATAAGCACTACTTGTAATCTTGGTGAACTTGACAGTAACCACAAAAGATATTGGTGAGATGTTAATTTCATTCTAGTAGTAGTGAAATGCTATCAACCACAAAAGATATTGGTGGGATACTAATTCTATTCTAGTAGTGGTGAAATGCTATATAAAGGGGGGTATTTTGCCCACCTGGCAGTCCTTATCAAAATAGATCAGTCAAAAAGATTAGTCCCCTGATTCAGTACTGCTTGTACGACTGAGGGTTTTGGTGATGCCATTCTTAGCTCTGGTGCAAAGTTTTACTGTTGCAACTATACCATTTACGATTTTAGAGTTGCCACTGTGGAGGGCTTTGCACAATTGCATCTAGATGTGCATTAATATATCTTGCTGCCAGGACCATTCCCTTATAACGCAGTTTAAGTTGCTGTTCTTAGTTACTGACATAACCTCCCTTCTAAACTGGGTAACTTCCTTTTTGTTTTTTTTTTCACTAACCTTTTTCAGATGTTTTGGGATTTTCATCTTTTTGCATGGGAAATGGCTTAGATGAGGTGTTTGACATAAGTAATAGTTTCAGAATTCTACATATGGCTACTGTTTCCTTTTAGCATGTTTTATACAAGAAAGAAATCATTGAAGTCAACAGAAAGGGAATTAAAAATCCACGCTCCATTTTTTGCAGACAATATTGAGAACATCATGTGTAGTTTCATAATTAAAAGCAGTAGAAAATGGCAAGGAAATATCCTCAAATATTGCAATGAAATGATCAGAAAAAATTTTCCTTGCCATGCTTCAGTTTCACTTTCACTATAAATAGACATCAGAATTAGTGATGGTAAGACTGCTGTGACACAGATTCCCCAACCCTTCAGCAATCCACTCTGTATGTCTACTGTAACTAACATTAGCATACTCATAGTTCATTCCTGCAAGTATCTTAGAGTGCTTTATAACTGTGTTTATTTTGTAGTACTGTTCTAGAAATAGAGAAACTGATGCAAATCTTACATATGGTTAAATAGTAGGATGGAATGGAAAATCAGAATATAATCTGTCCATTTCCTTAGTTCTCTGATACTACTAATGAGAAAGAATTTCTCACAGCAGGTTATTTGGCTTGGCCTGAAAAGACAGAGGGCACATGAAAAAACTAGAATCTGTGATTAGCTATGTTTTGTACCCTCCTCCTGTCTTCAGAGAGTGCTTCCCGGGGTTAGCTGTATTTTGTTCTGGTCCCCAGGAGCCTGGACACTTCAGGAGTTATGATACCGTCCACTGAGTAGAGCAACTTGCATGCTCAACCAGTGAAAAAATCAGAATGGGTGGCAACCTTGCAGTGTGTTCTCATGAATCTAAGGGAAGAATTGCTATTACTTCAGTAAGAATTATTTCAATACAAAATGTCGCCCAAATAATTACAGATTCTGTTAAGGTCGTCTTTGTCTTTCTAAGTGGTAGCATCTGAACAGCATAACTTTCTAAGTTGCGCATCCTCTGCTGATCTGCTGCTGCCGGACTGTATTGCTTCCTAAGCATCACATCCTTCCATTTCTGCCTTTGGTCACTATCTGTCCAAAATAAACACTGTTGTTAACTAGTCCCGTGTGTACAGCAACATACAGTATGTTGGTCCAACTTCTCAGACTCATCAGCAAGAACATCACTATCACATCTGGGCTTCTGCTATTACTTCTTGTAGCCATCAGGGGTACCGGCCAGCCATTAGATGTGCCTGAAGCAAGGCCGTAAGGTGGTTTTAGTACCTTTGGTGTGCAGATGGTCAACTGTTTGGAAAGGGCTTTTAGTGTATGTCTTAGCTTGTCATATCAAGCCTCTTCTGCTGTGCAGTGCTGCTGCTTCTTAGAACAGCTGAACAAAACTGACTTTTGCAGCTATTAAAATAGCTAACATAGTAAATGCAACATGGAAAAACAGTTAACAACAGTAGTTAAAATAGGTTCCTACTACACCATTCAGTGGTGGTAGAAATCACGTTGCTTTAATTGCATGAGAACAGCTCAGAGGCAAAGCACAACAACCCACAGTTGTTCTTGGCCAAAGAGACTATACTGGAGACATCTGGGGGGTGTGAGGAAGCAGCCCCCTTTCAGTGTAGTGATAGAGGAAAACAGGAAAATTGGGAGATGAGGTGGACTGGCAGTAGGGGAGTGAGTGAGAGGAGATTGAAGGAAAGAAAGGAAGACAGAAGAACAGTAGTGGCAAAACAGTACAAAACAAAGTTCATGTCAGGCTGTGAGATTTTGCTGTTTTTTTAAAGTGGTTCATGCAGAAAAGGATAAAGGTACAGTTTTAATTCTTGAACCCGTTGAAGCAAAGCTATAATTGAGTCAGATGCTTAGACCTTAAAAAGCCCATTTCCAGCAGTGCCCCCATTTTGCATGGAAAAGATGGTTGCTTGTAGTTGCAGCAAGTGAATGCCCCAGGCCTGACTGTGTTCTCTTTCTAATTCTGGAAACCACCTGAGCTTGGATGTTTGTTGTTGTTTAAGACTGCTGTTTAACCAGGTGTTGCAAATTAGGGGTTTGGGCTGCTTAAAGAATCACTGTCAAGGGTATTAGCAAGAGTGATTTAATAGAAGTTTATAAAAGCGCAACTTCACAAAGTTTGATGGCAAGGTTCACTCTATTATTACTTAATACATGGATGAAATGTACAAAGGAAAATCAAGTTAGAATCAAACTAGAATGATTTAGAGAGAGACTGAAGATGCAAAAGGGTAATGTAGACCATCCCATTGAGCCACAAGGTTCAGAGGAGACCCCCTTGCTTTCTAAACTCCTGATGGAGCTTAGTTGCAGCTGGGTCCAGTCTTAGTCTCAGACTTGGGCAATTGTTTGTCTAATGGAAGGAATACAAAGAGTAAGGAAGACCCTCCCGTTGAGTCACAAGGTTCAGAGAAGACCCGCTTGCTTTCTGAACTCCTGAGGGAGCTTAGGTATGGCTGGATCCACTCCTACTCCCAGGCTTGGTCAGTGGTTTATGTTTTAAGGGATTATATGTGTGTAGCAGCAGTCTAAAGTTCATTCACAGTTTAAGGTGGATCACAAGATTTAGCAGCACTTAATCATTGACTAGTTTAACACTTACAAAGTGATTGAATAGAATTTATTACAACCCCAGGTGACTTAATTATAGGTTCAAAATGGTAATATTTATACTATAGTTGCTATCAGATACCTAAGTCAATTCACACACGCATGCACACAGACATGAAGAGATACACATACATAAACAAAGGTATACCTGTTAAAAATTCATCTCAAGTCCAGTGAAATACTCACTTCAAATGTCTTGGCATTTCTCAGCAGGCAAGGTTTGAGCCTCAAGGAGTGAAGGGTTTCACCCTGGTCCCATCATCAGCTTTCAGTGACGGTCCTCCAAATTTCACAAACTGGAAAGTTTGTGAGTTGTGAGAGGTGTCCTACTCAGAGGGAGATGCTGGTCACAGCCCACTACAGTCCATGAGAGCTCAAAGGGCCTCACTCAGTACTGCTGTTTATAGGTTCAGGAGGTGATTGACTTTGGTCATTGTATTTCCATTCTGGCCACAGTTCTTGTCAGGCACCCTCAAAGGTGGGCCACAATCCAGGCAACAGGAGTTTCAGGTACAGTTAGGGAGTGCCTAACTGTCCTAACTCACTGTACCGTAGCCAGGATAAGAAAGTTCCAGGTTGTCCCAACTCACTGCACAAGAAAAACAATGTTGGCTGGTCCTGACATTGCAACGTGGCCTGGGGTGGGCTGCACCACCACACAAGGCCTCTAATCTTGAAGGCAGACTGATGACAGTGTGTCATTTGCATTAAAACTACTCCTGAGTGATAATTTGGAAGAATCTTTGCTGAGAATGAAACACGACATTATTAGAGACTTTACAACTATTCTATAATAAACAAATACCATCAGCCAATGAAGTGATATTTTAAGTACAGATTTACCTTGAAAAGTGCTTGTGATTGAGGGGATAATGGGCAGTTGTGTGTTCCCTTGTTCAATAGCTTCTGGCTCATATATTTCTCAATTTATAAGCAGTTAAACCACGAAGCTCATCCAGGGATGTGGAAGTCAATACAAACCAGTTAGATTTTGAGGAATTCAAGTTGAGAACCAGGGTCAAAAGACTAGATTGGGAGAATTATTAGAAAAGAAATGCAGGTGAGAAGGGACACCCGTTCATATCCTTTCGTATTCTTGCAAGAGATTGCATAACTGACACTGGGAAACTGATGAGTACAGCCCTATCTGGTATGAATTATTGCATCTCCACTGAGGGCAATGACAGGAAGTCATGCCAACAAGTAGAGCTATTCCAGTTTACACTGTATGAGACTGACATGAAAGCTTAATGTTGTATTCTAAGCACAGTGTGTGAAATACTGGAAACAGTGATTACAAAAACTCCCATGAACTTCTAAAAACTCTTTGTATGATTCCTAAGTGCTCCTTTTTTAAATGTTATTCATACGTATTTTTGTAAAAAATATTTTCTTCTTCAATTAAACTTCTTAGCATGGTAGTTGTCCATACACAGATATTTGTTAATTTGTAACCAAGAATATCTATGACTAAAATTGGCTATCACTGAAGGCATTTACATTCCAGTAAAAAAGTATAGGGTTGATCACAAACACCTTATAGTTATTAGTCCAATCTGTAATACCTAGGAGAAGGAACGATTCATAGCTGTTCAGCAAATAATCATCAAAAGAACTAAAATTGCTTTGCAAATATTTGGGGGGGGGGGAGAAGAAAAAATATGTCAGTTTATTTTAAATGAATAATTTAGACATTTCTAGAATAAAGTTAGTGTGATCTTCAGGTTATTGAGACATTGCAAATAGAAACATCTCAAAACTGAGTTTTAATAGAGGCTTAGTTTTATGTTTGTTGCAATGTTAAAAATTTTCTTTAGATTCCTGTTCCTAATGAAATTCACACTGTATTGGACAATTGTCAATGCCAGGAAAGCTGGGAGAAGAACCACGTGCTTTGTCAGAATGAGTGTTAAGGGAATTTGGAAGCAGAAACAGTAGCCCTGTTAGGACTGGCTTTCTGTGTATGTGAAGTATGCTGACCAAGAAGCCTTATATACCATTTTATGAGGAGAAATTAATAGACAAAATGTGATTATATCATTTAGTACAGGTCAGGCTTTCCATGACACCTTTCCATTTGCTTTTTAAAAAAATAAACCATGGAAATACTGAATATTGCAGCTGCTTTTCCTTGATAGTCTTAACACTGCTGCCAACAGAGCTCCACAATACTGCTGTCCAGAGAAGTTTTAGATAAGGGAGTTTCTGAAGTTTAAGAACAGCATAGAGCTGTGATGACTCAGATCCTGAGCTGGCTTATGGATGAATATGTATTCTTTTTCTCCTGCAGCTGCAAATGAAACTTATAGTGAAATCGTAATTATTCTAGGCCAAAAATACAGCATTCTAAGAAACTACTATGAAATACATACATTTCAGAAAACAAGAAATCTTCTGGTATTTAGAATTAGGATCATGTTCTTAAGTGTGTGTGTAAAACATGTAAGCATTGCAAACCAAGACTGTGCAAGAAAATAGTTAAACAGAAGGCCCCACATCCAGCAGCCGCTGATACTAGCATTTTTCACTGGTTGTCAGGGAATAATGAAGAACAGGACAAAACCTGCTGATGTGGATCAATGACTGACCCTTCAAACTTGAAAAATCACTGCCCTGAAGATGAGATGTCCCTACATTCAGGGAGTCTTTTTTAAGCAATAAAAAGAAGCACAGCAGCTGTTTTAACAGCTGTCAGTCACATCCAAACCCAGGGTTGATGTTCATGTTTGTCTTCAAGGCAAATGTTAGACATAATCAATGTCTGTGTATAAAAGTCTGCTCTGCATAGTACCATTTCTTTCTAAGGACTTGCTAATGCACTGGTCTGAAGTTAGCAATTACCTGGTTTACGATGATTATTTTATGTATGGAGACACATACAGAGTGCTATACAGAAACTGAACTGTACAAAACATCTAATTACATCTTGGTCCAGATACTTTGCAGTAAAAAGTCACACCATGCTGTAGAGAGAGTAGTCATTCCTCTCTTTGCACAGCCAAAGTGAGTACGTCATTATTCATTCGAAGCAAAGCAGCTGCATAATGAGTGGCAGCTTAGCTGGTCGGCCTGATTCTTAGTGTCCCTGCACAAGGGTCTCTTCATGTTCTTCCAGAGGTGCATCTGACAGAGCACAGTCAGGCTCATTGTTTTCCTTTGCCTTTTTCACTAAGTCTTGTGGAATGATCTAAGCGCTGGGACTAACCCTAACTTCATGTTCATACAACATGATTTCTGAGAACAAGGGTAGTTCCACAGTAAATGCTTCTGGAACTAGAATAGCTGGGGTTTTTTAATCTAGGTTGCTCGGTTCAGTAAAGGTCCAAGTAATAGAAGATAAAGTTACAGAGTTAGTGAAACTGCCCAGCAAGGATGGTTATAAGCATTAATGGATTCTAATTTTTATTTTAAACATATTCTGTAAAGAGCCTGCTTGCTATGGCATTTTATGTCTTTTATATAAGACATGCCTGCTGAGTAGTTTATTGAGGCTATATATTGCTGTTAATTTCTTTCGGTGCATAAATCCTGATTTTGATCATAGTAAAGTGAATAGAAACTGTGACCGTGTTTTCAATGGAAGCGAGATCTAGTGTTAGTTTTTTGCAATCCCTTTCAAAGTAGTCAGTTTTTCTGATGTATGCCTGAGAAGCTAAATCCAGTAAACACTTTTTCAAATCTGCAGCCTCTTTAGAATATGACAGGTGCATGAGAGAGCTACAGAGATGTTTCAAAGGTTTCCAAAACTAACCAGTCCTTCCTTGGCCTAGCACAGGCAGTACAACATTTTCTTCTTGGGGGACATGTTGTGGATGAAGACTGTAATATATAATTTCATGTTGTATATTATTTTCTTTTTAAAATCTTTTTCCTTAAGTTTGATTCTGGCCAAATTCTCATTCTTTACTTCAGTGCAGAGTTTCAGAGAGAGAATCTGTTGTTCTGATTTCTAGTTTCGGAGGAAATATTTTACTGAACCATTTGTCATGAGTAAATTATTCCTGTACTTGCTGTGATTTGATTCAAGAGGCTTTCTGTTGATATAAATAATATGACCGTTACCCAATCTTCTGTATGCTTACCTCATTCAAATTCAGTAAGTATTGCCTGTGTAGGAGAGATTTTTTTTAAACTGAAGAAAGTTGTTCATTCGCAGGTGAAGATCAGTGGTGTTAATTATTAGTTTGTAAAGTACAAATATGGATCTGATCACTTGGTCCATTCATAGAATTGTTTAGGTTGGAAAAGACTTTTAAGATTATTGAGTCCAACCATTGATTGGACACTGTCTGAGCATCGACTGGGGAGTGATACAGTAGACTGTATTTTGCCACTGACCATAGATCTTTATGATAGTAGGACCAGAGGCTAACCTGGCTCTTCATTTTATGAAAGTATTAGACATAATGAATGTCATTCTCTGTTCACAGGATAAAAGACACTTGAATTCAAAAGAATGAGCACAGAGGTCCTTCGTGAGGTTTCAGATCTAGGATAGGTCTTTCATGTGTTCCACTTCACTGATTAAAAACAAAAGCAAAGACAAAAAGCTGTATAGCTGCATTACTCTGGATCAGAGGAAGTATCTTCTACATCCCTCAGTTTGGAAATAATGGAATAGATATTGCTGCTTACTTATTTTTGCGTTTGAAACTATGTGGCGTAAAAACATTGTGTATGCTTCTGAGAATTGAGAGAACTGATCACTTGGAATTGAAACTTCAACCATAGCGAAATGAAATAGTTGAAAAGCAATCATTTTTTTCCTAAGAGTAAAATTGATTTTCTCATTTGGGAGTGTATAGCATTTTAGTACTCTTGGAGAAATGGTTTTGTGTTGAAGAAATTTTTTTCTTTGCTTTGATAGGATGGCCTAGAATTAAAAGACTTATAAATGTCTTAGATGCTTTCGAAATCTGTATTCTTGCCTAGTGTACAGGATCACTGCTGAAGGTGAGTGTGAATAATGAAAAAGGAAAACACCACTGTAAGCTGAAACCAGTGATCTGGCTAAAGTGGTAATCTTGACATTCAGGTTCCAGGACCCAAGCTGAAGTTAAAAAGCAAGAATTCAAAAAGTAGTTCAGTTCTTTTGACTGCTGTGAATATTTAGGACCAGAAGGAAGAACATTAAGAACTTGAATTCCTTGAAAACTTAGAGCCAAGAAGGTTCTAAGAAAACAAAGGTCTCAGGCGTTTTCCTGAGTGAGACATGACTGACTGTTTTATGCAGGTAGATGCAGCAGAGTCAAAGGTAACATGGCCAGTGCCACAGATGACGTGTTTGAAAACGCAAATAAAACTCCTAACCACAAAATATAACAGGAATAAAAGCAGTTTTCTGTAATATGCCATATCTGTTAAATCATCAGAAAATAGATAATAGTTCTTTTAAGATAGCTGTACTATTTAATATTTTACAGTAGAGGTACTGGTGCAATTTTACATACATTACAAGATGTGCTGAAAAGATACAGAAGCATACGCTGACCTTTAATGGGGGGAAAGATTGCAAATGATGATCAGAAGTACTGTCAGAAGGGTACTCAGAAAGTCCCATCAAAGACATTCAGTTAGAAAACTTTTGCCTAGTAAAGCAGGATTTCCATAGAGATAATAGAAACTTCTACTGGCAAAAATTCTAACGTAACTTACCTAGAACTGATAACTCAGCTTTCATCATATTACTGCAGAAAAGAATAATGCAGCATGTCAGCAAAAAAATAGTAGTAAGCAAACTTGTGGAGTGCACAGAGAACTGTGCTGGGGACCACAAAGAATGCTCGTGCACAGAAACAATAGGATTAATAAACTAACATCTCTGTTCTCCTCTGTTGTACCATATAGCTCACAGATCTGGGGCTTTTTCAGGTTTTGGTGTTGTTTTGTTGGGGTTTTTTGAAGAAAAAACAGTTAATTATTATTGCTGTACATTACAGAAGTTTCTTCCCAGAATTTTTTTTAATACTTTATGAAGAATTTCCACTTCGTGTTTTGTGTATCATGTTATCATTACCTTGCATGTTTTCTGCATTGCTTTAGTTTTTGTATTTGCCTCTCAGCCTTCTTCATCTTGAATTCTGTTGCCTTTCCATATGACTAAATCCTACTTCAGCATCACTGTCATCTTTCCTGGCTAGGTTGTCCACTGTTGATATGTCTGTCATTGATCCAGGAGGAAAGGGATGTATATCTGTTGTCTCTATAGTTTTGACTGAAAATAATTTATTCAGCGTTTTGTTAAATAGGTGGGGCTGGTGCAGGAAAAGAGGATAAGTGGAATATCAAAGGCATTGGTTTTCAGGCTGTTTAAAGTTATTGTCTTCCTTTGATTTTTTTTGCATTTTATAAGATTCAAAACATGGTTATTGAGATTGTGATGGTCACTGCAAAAACTTTCATCCCTAGTTTACATTTTTAAGGCAATTTGCCCAGCACATCTGTAGTAAAAAAACTACCTTGAAAATATAATTTAAACAAAACAAACTGTCATAAGCAACTGCAGTGCCTAAGAATTTTAAATTATCAGAGCTTTTCAAGCTCTCATGTATTGTTTTAATTTAGAAGACGTTAGAGTTGTTAGCCTGAATATTATACAATAGTTCAAAACTGTTCTCATCTGGGAAATAAAAATGCACACACATTTCCAGGCAATTTTTTTGTGTGTGTTATAGTAAGTAATTTTTTTTGTATGGATAGTTTTGGCCAAAAGGATTTCAACGAGTTAAAACATCAAAACATTTGAAAACATGAAGGTGAAATATTGCTGAGCTCTATATGATAAGCCTGGCACTGGATTTTGGATTCAGATTCGGTGCTTTTCATGTTGAACACTAAGCCGATTAAAGGTAACACTGCCTTTTGTATTTGGTTCAGTTCAGGAGTATAGGCTTACAGTAGTCTATTACATACACCCAGTGAGCTGGTGCCAAAGGGCTTTGCAGCAAACACCCCCAAAATACACTGGCTGTTGTGTTTTTGAAGCTGCTGCTGACTTCTGCAATGGTTGGCTAACACCCTGATCTTGGAGCCTAAAGTTGGCCCACTCAGAGATGTCACTCAAGCACTTTGCAAGTGAGCACTACTTGTATGGAGTGATGAGTGGCGTTTCCTCACCATGGGTACTAGACCCAGTGAAAGTAATAAAGGACTGCTACGGAGGGACCACATATCTTCAGAAGGGATATGGCTTGTAGCTCAGCATCAGTGAAGTGGTATTCACTGGCTTGAGGCCATCAGCCATGTTGCTACCAAGGCTCTAAACACATCACGATCTCAAGAGAGAAGTGCAGGCCTTGGGACAGCACATCTGTGGTACACTACGTGGTGCTCACACCCAGCAGGGCCCTGCAGAACACCCAGCCTTGGGAGCTCGCAAATGGGCCATAGGTACGGTACGCCCTGCCTTCCCCAGGGTGGAGCCAGCTTTTCTCCACCTAGAGGTACAGTTTTGATGTCTGGACAGAACAACTCCTCTCAGGTCTTGCTCGTACTAGAGTATTGGTCTCAACAGCACAGCAGTTGAGAACTCCTAGAAGCCATACCTTCTGTCTATACATTAAAGCAGTAACTGTCTCTGGCCTTGGACATGATGTAACTGGTGAAAAGTGCGCTCCATCTTACTTGGTTGTATCTTAATCATTTCAGTGGTACTTCACAAGTGTCCATGTGGGTTTTTTTCTCTTAACATAAATTTATTAAGTGGCTATCCTGAGGCTACACACTCACAGTACCCTGATACTCCATGCACTACTTCAGTGTTGAGTTGAAAATTTCTTAAAAGTGACAGTAAATTCCCATTTTTTATTAACTTTTTATTTTTATTTCTCTGCCAGGTGGAATAGGTGTAAAAATTTTCATACTTCAGCTGATTTTAATCTCAAAAATATATAGTACAATCAAAAAAGGAGGACAGGGCTTTCCTATGCTAAGTTGAAAATGTTTCTAATTAATGCTTTTGGAGAAATAAAGCAGCTGTATTGGGTACCTGCAGTGTCTCATAATCCAATAGTGTTTGAGAATCTCACATTTTCTAAGTGCATTGATTTGAAATAGATCAGAGTTGCATATTATGTAGCAATTACTAGTTACCCACATTTTAAAAGATGTCACTTCTCACTGGAAATTGGCATTTCAATCAGCAGTTTTTTAAACCAGTTGTCACTTACAATATAAATTGAGCATAAAATCAACATAGTTGACACATGTATAGCACTTGGAGATTGATGTTGTAGTAATTGTTGGATGGTTGTCAATTTAAACATTCTTTTGACTGATGTTAAACTATCTCATTTGTTACTTCATCAGAGTTAAAGTTCTGAAGGTCAGATTTTTGTTTCTCAGATTCTTGACAGTATGTGAATAACTGTTACAAAAGGTAGTTAATACAGTAGATGGAAGATTCACTTAAAGATTTCTTTAGTTTTATTGATAATTTTATCGTGTCATTCCATTAATGGAAGTCATCCACTGGCTCATTTAGAATTCATGGACCAAATTCAGTCCCCAGGAAAGCATATTTAACTCCCTCTGTAATTACATGAGCCATATTACTTTCACAGTTTTCATTCAAATTCTCATCAGCAATACAGTTTCTGCATAGTTCCTCTCTAGTATTGTCCACCACTTGCAGAGTAGGGTTATTTGCAGAAATGTTTATGGAATGGTTGTATCCAGTGTGTTTCTGTGAAGAAGGGATTTTTTTTCTCCTGTTCATTAACCATCATTTGTCCACTTAGGAAGCAGAAAGAATATCAGAAATTATTTGTTCACATAAAATCTTGATTGACGATTTATGAGTAAGTCTAAAAAAACAATCTGCATTGATTTGTAAGCTAAGAAAAGAGCTATGTTTGTCTGATAATTTATTTGAAATCAGCAATCAAACTAGCTCCTAGCAAGAGTTGAGTTCAATCTAAACCTGGTTATATTTACAGAGTAGAGATATTTTCCCCAAAAGAAAATATGGGATACTAGAGATTGTTTCAAGGACCAATGGCTAGAAATTAAAGCCAGTTGGATACAAATTAGGAATAAGGTGCATATTTGTACCAGAGCAGATGACTAGCCATTATAAGAAGCAGTGACAGTAACTGTGGAAGTCATCAAAGCTGATACAATTCTGGAAACTGTAATTTAATTTGATACAAGTTATTGAACTTAGAGGTAAGCAGGTGGAAGTATATAGCCCGTGGCATATGGAAGATCAATGTAAAAAAACTACTGGTCTTCTCTCGCTCTTAAATCTACAAACATGTCAACTAAGTGGCAATCACAGCTAGTACTTCTTTGAATTTTGATTCAGTTTAGAATGTACAGAAATAACACTGTTATAGAAGAATAATGGTATGCCTTTAAAGGAATTGGTATTTTTTTCACATGTTTTTGTAAGGTAAAGAATCTTATAGCTTTAAAAATAATTGCTCGATTTCTTGAATCATTTGCCACCTTTTTTTTTTGCCTTGTCTTTTCTCTTAAAGTGTGATTAAGCAAATTATACAGGGATAGCTCTGTTATGCCAAGCCTATTTGCTCAGCTGGCTGTCCATAAAAGCTTAGAGCAATCAAGTGAAAAAGCTGATGAATGCATTTAAGTCATTCAAATGTTACTACGATATTAACTTTGTATTTGTTTAGCAGGGAGCTGCACTGATTGCGACCATTGGAGCTTTGTTGCTCTTGCTATGTTAAAGATGTAGTGATTTATTCAGCATGCATATTCCATTTCAGCATTTATTTTTAGTGCTTTCAAACTCTGAAGTTAGCCTTAAAACTGAGGTCTGCATTGACTGACCCACTAATGGCATCAGTTTGGGAAGGAAAAAATAGCAGTAAAGCTTATGAACTCACAAGTTTTGTTAAAATAACATGAAGTTTAAATAGAAGACTAGAGAAAATGAGATAGGTTACCACATTAAACCTGGAACTTTTATAGATCATGTTGTTTTGCATTTAGTATGGAGGTATGTGTCTGAAAGGTAGGGACAAAACTCAGTATGTAAGAAGATCATGCCGATGATGCTAAATCAGAGCTGAGAATTTCAGATCAGTTTGGGGTTTTAGTCAGATCTTCTACTTTATTTTAACACTGAACCAAATCCTTAAATTTTTAATTTGTCCTGAAATGTGTTCAAATGAGGAAATATTCCATTGTTCAAACAGAAATTATCAATAACACTGCATTAGTGTAGCACAATGTGATAAAAAGGTTTCCTTTGTTATAATGCACCTGCACAGAGTTTTCATGATATGGTCATATAGTGGGTACCAACTGACTTCAAAATGTTGTGTGATGACAGCGTTATATAAGCATCATATAATTACTTCATGTTGCTGGATAGAATTATGACAATGACTGACTAATCATGTTGTTTATTTGTGTCCAATGTAGTCATGACACTTAAGTCCTTTCACCTATTGGATTGATTTAAAGCTCTCATCAATTTTAACCTCTTTCTTGTTAGTAACTATGAATTTGGGGGTTTTAAGAATTTCTGGAGCAATCAGATCGCTTTTTTCCCAGATTGCATTTTTTAATTCAATATGATAAGTAACAGGAGTAATTGTAAGTGTTTGCATAGCGATGGACTGTGAGAATTGGGACCTTCTTGAGCACTCAGGGCAAATTTAAATATGAACTGTAAAGTTAGCTAAATGCTATTCTGCCAGATGTGTGACATACATGGTTAATACTCTCAAGTACCTAGTTTCTCACTTTCAACAGGAGTCATGCTGAATAATTATGGATTAACTGTTTGCTGCAGAATGCCCATTTCTGGCTTCCAAATATATGTTTAATACCCTATGTAGCTTGTTTTCAAATAATGTTAAATCTGCCCACTGCAGACTCCATTCATAACTGCACATGAATAATTTTCAGGAATACTGTAATCTGAGAAACACTACCTGAGATGATAACTCTGTAGTTATGATCACTAAGAGGAAAAAGCCACCACCTACAGGAACTGTGGCAGGTTTGATGTTTATTTCTGTTTGACTTCCTTGGCACTCTTCAAACTTCTAAAGATCAATGCTGATTAACTTTTTTGTTAATCAGACAAACATTACCTTTTAGGATTCTTCCTGTCCCTGCAACTTTGTTGCTCTCCAACTGTTACCAGTCTTGTGCTTATGGGAGACTATTTCCCAGAATCACAGAACAGTTGAGGTGGGAAGGCACCTCTGGGAGATCTTCTAGTCCAACCTCCCTGCTCAAGCAGGGTCAGCTAGAGCAAGTTGCCAAGGAAAATATCTCATGATACTTTTTTTTCCTATTCTGTCTGTACAAAGCAAATGAAGCCCAGCTCATCTTGGACAAGTGAAGAGTCCCCTGTATGGGCAAATATAAATGGCATTGAAATAATTCTCTTCCCAAATTTGCTAACTCCAAGCCAAGTCTGGCCAGGGCTGAAGAAAAATTCCTGTCAAGAAAAATGTTCCATGGCCTCATGTAACCATCACTTCCCCCAAAGGCTAAAAGTTCCCCAAGAACTGAGACAGATATAAAAGAAACACTGGTATTTCTGACACCTGTTCTTTGCTCTTTAAAGCAAGCAAGCCAAGCTATTAGGGATATAAGGTAACTTTAACCAAATGGAGTAACCCATAAAACTGTTTCATCTTCAGTACAAAACAGTAGCAGCTGCGATTCAATAGTGTATACAGCAGTTGGGATGAAGCCTCCCAGCCTATAGTGAAGGATAAACTCTGAGTACTTTAGGCTAACAGGACAATGACTAAAGCTCTAATTTCAGTAACGCTGTCCCAAGGATTTCAGTCAGTGCGTAATGAAACGCTGTCTGGCTAACACCCATGAAATGTGGATCAGGCTTTAAACGCCCAGCACATTCAAACAACTCAGATACTTTTTGTAACCAGGAGAGCAAATCTAGTGCACCATGTGCAGTAGAGAATGCAAGATCAGTAACAGTTTTATTACAAGAGTGCAGATCACTTCATGTACATACTTTTGAGATAATGAAATCTGAGGAAGTTTGAGTTCATTACTATTAAGTTGATTGTTGAGGGAAGGAAGCATTTAAATAATGTAAATAAAGAGAAGTACTCCTGTGAATAGGAAACATTTTGGATCACAAGTGCAAATGGATGCAAGTCATCTAAGAAATGCTACTTGGTTAAAAGGAATCCCTTGAAAAAACAGGCTTTGTGCAGGAGATTCAGGAGTACTTATGAAGAGATGCTTAGGGAGACACGTCAGAATTTGACCTCTCCTCAAAGGTAGAACAGCTAAGTGAAAAGGCTGCTTAGGAGTAGTTCTGCATGCATAAAGTTCTAATCTTACAAAATGGAAGAACTTTTTCTCCAGGTTTGTAAACTAAAAGCTGGAAAGCTGGATCGGTGATGGGAACATGTTTTTTTCACTTCACTTTGATGCAAAAACAGATGGGTCCACATGGACTCATATTGTTCTTCTACCCAGTCTTCAAAATATTTTTCTTCCCTTCAGTGACTACAAGCACAAAATTATAATAAATCTCTACTTATCTTAATAGGTCAGATTGTGCTCAACACCATATCGGGTGGTACATTAGTCTGATTCAGTATCTCAGATGAGGATATAGCCTGGTACCTCAGCTTTCCATTCATCTCCCAAGTTGTTCTTTGAATGTTGCTGGAAAAAAAAATTCTGGTACCTCCTTTTAGGGCCAATGCAGTTTAGTTAACAAGGAAAGGGTTCTGTTGGCTTGAAGCAGACCATGAGATTTCATCCAGAATTTCTGAGAAGTTGGTAGTGTAATTTTCAACTCTCCATATTTCTTTCCTACTGTGAATCTGACAAGTATAAGTCACGGAGTGAGTTGTACTGGAGATTCTCTTGACTAATTGCTCCCCTGTGATTCTGCTTATGAGGATAACAACAGTGGTTTTTGAAAGGAGCATGCCAAAGGAAATAACTTGTAGTTGGTTGTAGTTCTGCTGTCCAGATGCATACCAAGGAAGGATCTGGACCAGCAGTTTGTTGACTGGAAATCTGACATTTTACTCGTCTGTTTTTTTTCAGGGGAAAGCTAAGCACAATTAATGTGGCTTTCAGTTAAACTTAGCTCTGCTCTTTTGTGGGTTTGCTACACTTAATTCATGTCACAGACCAACATAATATGTCCAATACAGAGAAACCAACTCAGTGAAACAGGTATTCCCGTGTAGTAATCTTATCGTAAGCAGAGGTTCAGTGTAGGAGAAATCTCAGTTTTGCAAAAAATCCAAGAGCTTGAGGCAGTGTGAGGCCGGCACGTGTCTCCCACAAAATGGTAAGGTTTCCAAAACACACAGCAGGAGACTGTAGACCCCACAGTCTGCAGTCGCCAGCTCCATTGGGGTACCCATGAGACTCAGGACATAGCTGCTGGGTCAATGGATTACACTAGCTTTGTGATCACGACAACCCAGTTATGGAAAGAATAGTGAATTACCTCTTTTGTAAGCTTCTGCACAGGCTACCTGGGCCTTGGAGTCGAGTGTCTAAGAATCAAGAGGGTTACTCCCCTCCTTCCTGACAGTTTGGCATGGGTGCGTGGGTCAGGACTGCAGTGGTGTGTCTCCCCTTGGCAGTATCTTTGCATGGCAGTTCATCTGTCATGGGCATGGGCCGTTGTCCCCTGGGAAAGAGGGGAGGAGCAGGGAGAGAGCGGTTAATTCCCAAACCACTATTTCTCTGGTACACGCACCTGGCACCCCTGCACTGCTAGGGAGGATCTGGTCCTAGACAGCCCATGTAGGGACACAGATTTGCTCTTTAGGGAGAATTAGCTGTGTGAAATAGTACAAATCACTGAATAGTTTATTGTACAATAGACAATTGTAATAATCCTTCTTAGTGTTTTTATTCATATGCAAACCAGGAAGCTGATAACAGTAGTAATTGTTGTTGGTTTAGAACAATCAAAAGGATGTTGTAAAATAAATTTACTTAAAAGAGTCCCAAAAGAACTGTATTATTTATATTGCAAATATTCAGTGACTTTTAATTATGAGTGACTGATGTGCCTAGTTTTTTTATTAATATGAAAGACCAAGAGAGAGGGCTTTTCTTTTCTTTACATCTGTGTCCTGCAGATACCATTATAGGATAATCTACTTCAGATAATAAAATAAAGGCTCCTAAGACAGGCAGAAAATGTGGGGGAAAATCTGTGACATAATCTGCCTTTTGTGATGAAGGCAGCTTAGCCTCACAGCAGAGTGATAGATACCTTGGAAGCTTAGCGTAGCTATTTTAGCTATTCACTGTTGTACTTGAAGGTCATTTAAACAACCTGGTTTTAGAGTTGTTGGTTTTATTTTGCTGCTTCATCCACCTGATAAGCTGTCACTCAGAAACACTGAGCCTCTTCTATTTGGGTACCTGTAAGGACTAAGTTTATATGCAAGCCTTCGCAGTATTATTGAAGGCCCCAGAAATCAACCCCTAATGAATGAGAACGGAACAGTAGGGGTGTGGGGTGTGGAATATTGTACGCTTTGCACAATTAAGCAATGTGCCTTTGCATATCACAGCATTTACTGTTTCATTTCTTGCCAAGGTTTACAGCCTGATTTGTGCAAGGGGCACAATATGAAGTTGGCAGTGTTCTTAGTCACAGGAGAAATGAAGCTCACTTAGCCAAGCACAGTAAGGCTTCCCACACAGCTAGGACAGTTGAATTGGCATTAATGTACTGCTTGACATGACAGCAATTTTCTTTTTAAACAGATTTATTTATTTATTTGTTCCTAGTCTAGAAAGTCTTTTTAAGACTGAAGTAATCATGGTAAGAAATCTTGGTGTATGGTGACTTCTAATATCCTTCCTCATTTCCATCTTTCCTTTAAAAAATGTCATTAGCACTAAAAGTACATTCAGTAATGAAAATGTATCAGATGATGCTTTTCTCTGCCCTTTTCTTGGGGACCAGAAGAGCAGGAGAAAGGAAGAATGTCTGGAACGTGAGCACAGTATTCCAGCCCAAGACACGTTTCGATTTTATTTGCAGAGCTTTGTGAACTTCGCAATTTATTCATGAACACAGGCAAGATTGAAGCTACAGGTTTTGAATGAGGTCATAGTATACAGACTCTTCATTTAAATTCTAGATGCTGAGTTCTTTCTCTGAGTGTCATTTGCTGTCACCCTGCAAACAGTGGAGCCACTACTTCCGGACATTTGGTGGGCAGGAAAAGTACCATTTCTATTAAGGTATATATACTTCTCCACTTGCCTTGGAAGGATTGAAAATGTTTCAGGCAAGAAATTTTCTTTTAGGTTACAGTTGGGTTGGGTAAAATTTCATGAGCTTCTGTTAGTCTCTACAGAGACCAACAATAAAGATTGAAACAAATCAGTTGAAGTGATAGACTTTGTAGATTGAACTATATGTATCCTCTACAGCTAAGGAATAATGTTTTTACTTTTTGTAGGCTAGTGTAATTAAGGATTTGCTTTGATTTTTATGTTGTCCATTTAACATACCAGAGATTCTTTTCTTCTGCTTAATAGGCTTAACTAGGTTTAAGAGGCAAAATACTACCAAACTTGCTAGAGTGGGAACACTGAGTAACTTTCCTTTGTGCTCCATGGGACTGAGACCTGTACCAACCTGCATCTCTCACCCTTATCTACTAAATAACCATGCCACAGGCCTTCATCTGTTAAAGCAATCAGCACAAACTTAAAAGTGAAATGTAAATGATGCTTTGACATTTTATAAAAAGAGAAAACCTTAACTGTCAATGACAGAAATGACCATTTTTTAATGATACAGGTGCTTTTTGTTTGCTTTGGTGATTATCAGTTATGTCTGCATTACCAGTATTCAAACTAACTCATCCTCCATTAATAAACCATTGTGAAGCTGGCTGTTAAGTCATTTAAGTCATTTAAAGAAAAGGAAATCACAACACAGACATCAGATGTCTGAAATGTTATTCATATTATGACAAAGTGCCACTGGTGGTTTTAAGTACTAAATGTATGGCTACTAAACTTGGCAGAAATTTGTTATAGAGGAGTTTATTACAAATAATGCTACTGAGCATGAAAGTAGGCCATATATAGTATTTGGCTGTTTTGTAATTATAGACTGTATATGACATGAAAACTTGAGGCAAAACTTCTGCATACTTTAATGATATCAGGGTTCTACTCTGAAAAATGACTAATTCTAACCTGTGAAAGACAACAGAAGTATCCACTGAACAGCTCAAGTGGCAGAGCTTGGTAAAAGCACTGCTTACCACTGAAATTGCAGCACTAAATATTCTGTATATGGAAATGCACAATATACCTGCAAGTAATAAGCCTTTAAGGTGGAGTTCCCAGATGGCAATATGTCACAATCTCAGCTATACTACAATTCCTGAAGCCAGGCGAGAGCCTAAAAAGTAAGGAAAATTGTCTATGTGAGTGCTGTACATATGTGCTGAGTTTCTCTCACACTTCTGGGTTTAAACAAAGAAAAATTCTTTTCCTTGTTTTGGTGTTTGAGGTCCTCTGCTGCACTGCAGAGGTCTTTCTAACTAGGCACGGTGTTAGAATATTGATAGTACTCCAGATAGCTAGTGCTGCTTATCTCATGTGTCCCTATATGGCACTCCTGACTAATTCACGAGTTTAGTAATACCCATAATAAGACTTTTAGAGTATAATTATATTTAACACCAAGCACTGAGAGGTTAGGAGGTCAAGTGGGAGGTTAAAACTGCTGCTGAAGGAAGCACTGCTAATAGGACTAGGTGAAACCTTCAGAGCTTATTTTTTGTCAGCAGTGACAGACTGTGGGATGTCCTAGGCTCTTACTTCAACTTTAATTTGCATATTAATGTCAGCATATTCAGTCCACTATAACTTAGGTCTCTAACTGGGTTCTTCATAGCTTTGCATCAGCTACTCTTCTAGCCTAGACTATATGGAATAACAGGTAGCCCACCTTCCCATAAAATCTGGGGTGATTTTTAAAAATCTCAGTATGATGCACCTTTTATGGTTTTACATTCTGCAATTCTTACAGGATCTTTAGGTTCCAGCTTTACCTCAGTCTCGGCAAGATGTTCCACTTGTGTTCTGACTGCAGTCTTTGTAGAGTAAAATCAGTATTTGTTTTCATTTAGGTCAGTGTATGGTGCTGCTTGGTATATATAATCTATAAACTTTATCACATGTAAAGGAAGAGCGGGAGAGACTCTTGGATCCTGACAGTTCATTTGATTTCAGTAGAATTATGTCAGACTTATTTTAGGTTTGCTGTGAATGAATCAAGCCCCATTCTTCTTGCTGTGGGATTTACTCCTTTGCATGTTGTAGAAGCAGACTAAAAAAATACTACTGAGACTTTTTAAGACACTAAGAGCAGTTGGGTTTGCATTTTGATTTGTTCTTCTCTCCAAGGTGCTTGCAAGAAGGTCACTTTATAAACTTAAGTTTGACTGATGAACTCTTGTGGGTATTTCATTTTGTTTTGTGGGGAAAAATAAGTAAGTTCCTGATGGTAGCCTAAACAAACAAAAGACAACCAGACTTTCGCTAACCAGCTGAGGTTGAAATGTGCTGCCTATCTTTTTGTTTTTCTTTTTTGTACATAATGCCTCACTTCAATGTAGATGCTTTAATGTCTGTATTTTATTGCCTTCTGCACCAAAATAATTAATTTTTAAACAATTTTTCTTGTATTTGCATATGTTGGTGTGAATGTGGTACCTCTGGAAACCTTAAATCAAATGCATGCATGATCCTAAGAAGAATGGGTGAGATCTGCCTCATCAGAAATTAGAAACAGATTTGAGATTGCTTTCCATGAAGCCAGGAGACCCAGTAGGCATAGGGGTTAAGTAATATCTGTAGGGAGCTGGGGATTCCTCTCAAAGTTGTACACGTAACCACCTTACTTTGTTCCCTTCACAAAATGATGAAAGTTCACAGCACTTCTAGAACACAAGAGCAATTGAAGAACCTCTCTATCCATAGTCATTGCTCACTACCAAACAGGATTAAAGATGACAGGACTGGATTTAAAAAATAAATAAAAAAAAACAAAACACCAAACAAACAAGAAGAACCCCCAAACCCTCAAGATCAAGATGTTAGTAGAGTATCTTAATTTAGAAGGTGTGGCACTTGCTCGTAATTTGCCTGACTTGAATTATCAGTTGCAGACACAAAATTTTATTAAGTTCAGTTTAGAAGAAGTTAATAATAGTAAAAATAACATAATTTATTTTAACAAACATTCAGAAGGTTATACCACTAGGAAAACCATGTACATTTTTTCTGACAAGTGGTAAGCTACCTAACTCACCCCTGGCACTACATTTTTTTATTATTATGCTTATTATTGTAGTTCTATGCATCCCAATAATGACCCAGAAATCTATTATATTGAGTGCTGTACAGACTCATAATAAAAAGCATGCCCTTGACTTGAAGAGCTAAAGTCTACACATAGAATATTAGAAACAGGAGATTGTGGGAGATTGTGGCAGAAAGGGGAAAGGAATTCTACAAGGTACTGACATACCATTCTTGGTTAATGTTTTTGGTACATCAGCAAAACTATTGTTTGGGGTTTTTTTGAGACATCTGGGCAAAAGGGAAATTCTGTGGAATGTGCAGAGGAAGGTAAGTCCTTGGAAGATGCCAGCATTACTTCTCCTAGATTCCAGGAATACTTGCTTGAAAAATGTGAACAATGAAGGCTAGCATCCTGATCTAATTAGAAGTTGGAAGATAACCTATTGATACTTGCTAGGCTGATAAGTAAAAGGAGGGGTTAAGAAGGGCTTTGACAATGATGACAGCATGATGACAGTTTGTGCAGCATGGAAAACAGAACAAGTGGAAGGGTGTTGCCTTTCTGACAGGCAACCTGAAAACCAAGTTTTCAGAAGCATTCAGGATGGATTTGAAGAGGGCATGAGTGTTGGCATCAGTGAGGGAAGCCAGCAGGGGTCAACTCTGAGTGGAAAAGCTGTATTTTAGAGGTGTTTTGCAGGAATAAAAGGCTATATAACAAGATTTGATGACTTTGGAAGAGGTTCAAGATGAAGATGTGTGTTACATAACTACAGGATTACTTGAATGTGACTATGCCCATAGTAACATGAAACACTTGGGTGTAGCAGTGAAAAGGTAAAAATCTGCTTTTAAACCCGTTGATGCTGAGCTACCAAATGCTTATACAGAGATGGCAATGAACTAGCTCAGATTTTAATTTGGCCAGGAGTCAACTCTAAAGTATGGACCAGTGCATCAGTATGTGGGGACAACGGCTGAGTTTGTTTGCAGACGAGTATGTGTTGAAGAAGAAGAAACAGGGTAAGAAAGACAAGAGATTCTGTAGAAATCCACAAAGAAAACTGAAGGGTAAAGAGGGATTGGTGAGAGAGGGAAACGGAAATTTCAGATTCAGGACAAAGTCACAGGAGCTGTAAGACAGCATGCTTTTTTTAAAAAGGACACAGTTGTCTATGCTAGAATGGTTCTGATTTTTTTATTTTACTGACTTTTTTTTTTTTCTTGTGGAAGAGTGAAACCAAGAGAAGCTTTAGAAAGTGAAGCAAGTAAAATTTTGATTTATCCACACCTTGTTAATTCTGTAGTTACCAGCATTAGGAAAACTATGGAGGCAAGTACTGAAAGCCTATATTAAAACAACAATTGACAGTTCTATTAAGTTTAAAAAGTAGCGCTTAAGTAAGAGGGTTTTTATTTGCTTGTTTTAAATAAAACCAAAGCAGAATAGCAAAGTAGGCAACAGCAGAATCAGGTATTCCACTGCAATATAGGTTCATTAATTTAAATTAAAAAGTCTGGCATTGAATTCCTGTCTGTTTTCTATTAAAATAATGTTAACATTTTTGTGTCTTTAAGCCTGTATTTATAACATCACGCTATATTATTTAAAGTTTCTGAGCACCTTGGCTTTATTGTTATCAAATATTGATTGTTGCTTAGAGTTCAGAAGTTAATTAGTGCACAGGCATGAAGAAGAGCAAGTAGGTCAGATAATCAGTATGCTGGTGGGTTAATTCAGTAGATACAAATCTAAACACTGAAGTGAAATAGTGAGTTGTTTTCTTTTTACTTGATTTACAATTTGTCTAACCTACGGTGTTGCTACACTTGGTAAGCTAGCTGTTTGTCAGCTCATCAGTAAGACAAGTTTCATAGTGAATAGATCCTCAACATGGAAAACATGTGGTTATAACTGGTTTAAAGTTGTATCATCAGGCTGCACCAGCTGAAAACCTACCTCAAAAAAGTAACATGAATCTTCTAAATGTTGACGTATGGCTTAGGGGTAACTTTCTGTACTTCTCAGCCTGTGTTCTTATGCTTGTACTTCTTCAGCAGTAAGTCTTTTAGGGTAGCACAAGATGCAGCGATGCTGCTGATTGTGGCTACAGGACAGCACAGACTTTCTCTCCTGTTGCTTCCTAAATGAACAGTAAATGGGAAAACACTTTATTTTTATCTTAGCAATGTATTTGTGTTTTTCATAATGAATTTGGATTCTGTCAAGAGTTTCTTATCAGGGTTGGAAAGTTCTTATGTTCAGATGTGTTTATGCAACAAGAAATGCTGGAATAAAAGTAAAGAACAATACAAATAGCCAAATAACAGCAATGTTAGCTAAATCTGGATTTACTCGAATCCACCAGACTGCTCTTTATCTGGAGCTGTAGTCAAGTATGAATCTGCTGTGAGGCTTTGGACCTAATATGTTAATATATTACTCTTGACAATAAATGACTTCACAGAATCATTTGAAGAAAAATACAGTTCAAAGATGGAATAAAGTAGTGGTGAATCAGGCTTCTTATCCCTCAGTTATTATGCCAAAAGCAGGGTAGCAAATAAATACTGCTGGTTCTCGGCATTAAGTTTGCTCATTATAAATGCAGAGTCATGTACCAGTCTTCGGTGTGATTTCATCTGGGAACATTGCCATAAGGATTACAAATGGCTTTCAGCCTGAAAATTGGTGTGTATTGCTTTAAACTTCCAGTGGGGAGTTGGCAATTTATCCTTCAGATAATCATCTTGTGTTAAGTTGAACATCTTACTGTAACTTTTTGCTACATGATAAACCAGCTCCTATGAATAATTTACTGCAACTGACAACCCACTTCAGCTCTGAAGTCTTTATCAACTCTTGTGACTTCTCAAAGTTTTCTAATAAACTTGGAGCCAAAAATGTCATTGCATTTCAAGTCAGCAGAATTTCAGTGTAAATTGCAACAGGAATCACATTTTGATCTTTTAGGGCAAACTTCTTGCGAATAGAAACTACATCACGTCATTGTAAGGGCAAAGCTGTGTATTTGTGTCCAAGACAGCAGAGCTCATTTACCTTCCCTTGTTCTCTACAGCATCATGTTTGTGCAGATTTTATTTCATTAAGGTGTTTGAAAGATTTTAATTGGGCAAAAAAGTTGGCTGAATTACCTGGGCCTTCATTGCTCTCATGGCAGATTTAGGATGTCTTCTGTACTGCACCACTGCAACGCAGCACGCAAGATCTGAATATCCACAAAAATTATCATTCTAGCCCTACAGGAAACCTGCCACGGCCATCCAGATAGTAATTTTCTAAAAAAAACAGCAACACCTTTCAGTTTTCCGCGCCCTGACTGACTGACTGATGTGTACCAGTGAAGTCTGTCCCAAGGTTTCGGTCTGCTCCATCTGGCTAGGCTGAGCCTCACTGCTGTTAAGAAGGAACTGAAGTACTAACTGGGGATTTTGCAAATTGTGCTTAGCATGATTCCCCTAGTGTAAACAAAGGTAGCCAAATCTTGTCAGATGAGCTCTAACACCAGGAAAGAAGTATCTGCTACACCTGTGTACTAGATTCAGTATGCATTATCTCTGCTCTAAGCTTTGATAAATCACAAACTCATTTTTTTCTGATTTTGAGCATTCTGCTGACACAGATCTGCTTTTTGCTATGCCCACTTTATGCCTCTGACACTTGCATCTGCTGTGCACATGTTTTTCCCAGTGAGGATTAGCTTAGCAGAGGATGAACTATTTGGCAGCTAGATGGCTGGCTGTACAAGTGATATTTCAAAATTGCAGCTGAAAGCAGAATTTGTCTAGGAGATAGGTGGAACAGAAGGGCAAAAGGACCCTTTGTTCTGAAGGTAACAATTGAGATTTAGGGGAGACTGTGACTCCAAGCGTGAACTCTCCTTTTTCTCTTCCATGCTGATTTGCTACATGAGATTGTATCAAGAGGGAGGGGGAGTCCCTGCATTCCCCAGAAATGAGCAAGGGTGTGGCTTGGTCCAGTGGCAAATAAAGGGTGAACCCTCTTCTCCTTTATTGTGGAATTTGAGTAGCAGTACTGTATACAGATTTTGTTTTCATTGCAATACTGTATTGGAAGTCTTCCTGATATTCAAGCAAACTTTCTGAAAAAGTTAGGCTTAGGATATTAAATAGAAAAAGTAATATACAGCAAATTAGTTCACCTGAAATGCAGGTGGTGAAAATATTTAGGACACCAAATTTTCTCTTACTAGTTCCTAGTCATTACAAAGATTTCTTAAGAATCCTAGGCTATGCAGCTCTGAACTACCAGTCATTTGTGTTTTCATCATTTAGCTGTCTCCTTAGGACAAATAAACTTTGTTCTTAAAAAATTTGTTTAGAAAAAATAACAAGTATACAAGTATGCCTTGACTAAATGATCAGGGGGCTGGAGCACCTCCCCTGTGAGTACAGGCTGAGTTGAGGTTGTTCAGCCTGGAGGAGGGAAGGCCCCAAGGAGACCTTACATCAGCCTTCCAGTACCTAAAGGGGGCCTATGGGAAAGATGGGGAGGACCTCTTTAATTGGGACTGTAGTGATAGGATGAGGGGTAACCGTTTTAAACTGGAAGAGGGTAGATTTAGATTAGATATTAGGAAAAGGTTCTTTACTTTGAGGGTGGTGAGGCCCTGG
>JANZLQ010000022.1:18216315-18229687 GCA_026212715.1 Elanus axillaris | reverse complement strand
GGCAGTGTTCAAGGCCAGGTTGGATGGGGCTTTGAGCAAGCTGGTCTAGTGGAAGGTGTCCCTGCCCATGGCAGGGGCATTGGAACTAGATGATCCTTAAAGTCCCTTATAGCCCAACCATTCTATGATTCTGTGATTCTAAATCTCACTCTTTCACCTTATTTAAGGTAAATTAAGATTTTGAGAACCATTTTATAAGTTTTTTTAATGTGATACCAATCTCAGTTTGCTTGTCTTATATTGTCTTATTCACATTCTTAATGTGAATAATCAGATTATTAGGTGGAGTAAACAAGAAATGAAGCAATGGCCTTAAATAGGACTTCTAGGAAAATAAATTCAAGAAAGCTACAGTATTATTGATCCTTTAGTTGGAAGATACCATTTTACAGGCATGAGGATATTTGCAGGCCAAGTTTCTGAGCAGATATAAAAAAAAAAAAAACCCACCTTTTACAGTCCAGAGGAGGCTTAGTTATGAAGGTGATTAGTTCTGAGGCTATTCTCCAAGAACACAACAACAGAGACTGAAACAGAAGCCTTATGGCAGAGACCTGTATCAAACATTGAAGGCAACTGGTATGCTTTTTTTCAGACCCAGGTATGAAGATTTTGTTACCTTAATCAATCATTTGCTTGCGTAAACCTTCAGATTAATAACACCAGGTTTTGTTTTGAACAACTTCTTATGCATCACTTTAACCTGCTGCAAGCCCCAGGCTTCCAGAGGAAGTTTCCTGAGGACATGAATGCAGCTGGATCTGTAGTGAGGGCAGGGAAAGCGGGCAGCAAGTGGGAGCTGCCAGAGCCAGCCTGTCAGTGTGTGAACGGCACTCATCCACCCTTGAAAAGTATCTGCTGGGAGTGTGGTTGAAGGAGATGTAGAAGGGCCTAAGGCTCAGGCCCCATGTTGACTCTGACACTTCGCAGATCAGGCAAATCCTGCCTAAATTTTTACAGAGTTTCTAGCTGACAGTAATGCTGAATCCTTGTAATTTCGCTTCTGGAGAAGCTAAGTGCCTTTTGTAGAACCTAACTGATTTCCCGAACAAAGGTGCTGCCTTCCAGTTGCCCAGGAGACACAGTTGTACATCAATACTGTTACAGTTAAAGAAATAGATGGTAAAGTGCTGCGGGCTACAGCAGACTCATGAAATGTAAGGAGGCTTATTTTATTACAGAATAAGGGAGTGTTGGGTTTGGGTTTTTTTAATCATGTGCTTTGGTACCGACGTCCAAGCAAGATTTTTTTTCTGTGGGAGTTCAGGAGCTCCTCAGGGAGTATGTATGTGATGGTGATGGGAAAATGTGTGGCTGTGTTTTGCTGAGGTTGTGTCTTCAGTGAAAGTGCAAAGGAACTTTGAATGAATCTGTAGATCGGCATACAGCAAGGGTCTTCCCTTCAGCGGAACTAAGCAAATGTTTGGCTATTGAGTCTCCAGTACCTTGCACAAGGACTGCTGTGACATTTGCTGTTGTAGCAGGAATGAAAGGTCCAAGTTCTCAATAAAATTGTCAAAGTTGCCATAATGACTTAATAGTCCGTATTCGATATTCAGTTTTTTGGATTTCCAAGAAAGTACAGGAGTGAATGTTCAAAAGTTACTTTCCTAAATTACTGCAAAATTTCTATTTTGTTCTGTTAGTTGATGATGATGTTGCAATATTGTAGGAACAGATGTGCTGGTAAAATGTGTTTTGCCTGTATCTTCCGAAGTGTTTCAAACAAAAGTGCCTTAGTTGTCCATTTTGTGCTGAAGTGGACTGCGAAACAGCTAGCGTACTTGTTGATGCTTGTTAAAAGCATCCTCTTGAAGAAATACTGCTGTGGGCATTTATCTATTTAACAACTGATTTAAATCACAAGTACAAACTGTTTTTATAGGGCTACACATAAGATGATGAAACATAAGCATGGTTTTAATCTGTAAGATTGTATTTTACCTGTAGGTCAATTTAAAATATGATCAATAAGTATGCATATATGCGCACACCTAATAAGTACATTACGAGATGGTAACTCAGTTCAAGTAACTCAGCTGGTTTATCTCCTACTCTCTGCTCCAGAAAGGTAATTTGTGTACCATCTTAAATAAACAAACAAACAACCACCCCCCCCACACACACACACACACAGAAAAGAGAAACAGAAAAAGAAACCCAAAAGTACTTTTGAAAATTAAAATAATTAACTAGAAACAGGAAGATACAGTGTGAAAGCAATGAAAATATTTTTCTTAATATATGAAATTATTTAAAGGGAGGCTTTACTATGGTTTCAAGTTTAGGTTTCAGCCTCGAAGAGTATTCGAGTTTGATCAGTAGTGTCAACAATTAATTTTGTTTTACCAAATGGATGTCCTCCCTTCATTCTGACATAGTTATTATTATGCTGTCTCAGTGCAGGGACTGTTTTATACTTGGATTGGGGGAAAGGAGCCAGTTTTCTTAAAACTTTTCTGGCCAAGTGCAACACAAACTGATACCTCGCTGTTTGCTAGCATGCTGCTCAAGTAGAATTTGTAGAGGATGCGTGCTTTTCATGTGATTCCTCCATTGGGAAAACATAGTAGTCAAATTACCAGGTTGCGCAGTGTTTTCAATTCTGAAAAAGATATGGTATTATTGGGTAAGATACTAAAATATTTATAATAATGAATATATAGAATAATTAAATAATATCCATATTACTGGATAAACAAAGCAACATCCTGCAAGAGCCTAGTTAGAAGGACTAACTTCCACCATACCACAGTCTATTTCAGTTTGAACTTACTTTTAATGCCATTTAAGAGCTGAAAGGTGCCTTTCCCAGTACTAGGTGAGAATACAAGATTTCACACCTCTTTTTCCAAACTGGTCCATGATGAAAAATGAAGTGAGATTAGTAGGTAGGGTGAGCTCTCTAAAGATAAGGATCAACCTGCTAATTATCCCTGTTAAGCATAACTGCATTTGATTGTTCTATTTCTATACAGTTTTGCCAACAAACAGAATTAGGTAATTCCCCCAGCCAGAGCCATCGTTCTGTTTCTGCCTAGAAGGCTGCCTAGACTGAACCATTGCTGATTTGACACTAAAAAAAAAACCTGGTGGAGCTGCACTGTGAATTGGGCTTGCTTTATCCAGGAAGATGAAATGATTACCTTCAGGCCAGTCTGTGAAAGGCTGAGGAGACTGAGCTAATAAAAACAGCTCAGCTCTGAGGGTTTGCAGGTACACCACTTTTTTTGCACAAGCAATCCTGAGCTATAGTGGGGACTTCTCAGAGTTACAGCCAAGCCTGCTCATTTATTTTCAGTGACTGATGTGTATCTTCAAGAAAAGAAAAGAAAAAAATGCAAACCCCCTTCATTTTCTTCTACCATGTCATATCTGGTGACAATGTGCTGAAAAAATGGAATTAACAAATAACTTCCTATTAGTAAAAAAAAAAATTCAAATAAGTGACAATTTCCCTCTCATTTTTCTGGTAGTAATTTTAGGTAAGAGGCAAATGAGCTGCAACAAAATGTTTGTCTGTAGAGTCAGTGTGTCCTAACAATCCCCTTAAAAGATCATCTTGATCTTACTGTCTTGCTATATCACTACCTCAATCTCCCTCCAAAAAAAGCATCTGGATAGATCTTAAACCTGTCTGAAATAGTTGCTGATGGTCTGACTAGAAAGTGCATTTGCAATGTTTATTGCTCTTCCAAAGCACCAGTTTTGTTTGTAGGAATGTTAATTATCTAAGTTATGGGTGGAGTCCGTTGGGGTGTGGTCTTGTTAGTCCTTCTGTAGTTCTTATCATTTACTTCAGTCAGTAACAACCAACCATTTTGGAAATGTGCTCTGCTAGGTCCTTTTATTTACCCTTCTCTTCTCCTGTAAGACATGACTGAACTATTCAACTTTCCTCTATCCAGACTCTTAAAACCTAGTCGCACCTCAGTTCAGCCAGCTTAGATTTCTGTTATCATTTCTGTGGGGTGAAAAGAATGAAACTTGATGAGGGGGGTCAAAACTTTAATGAGTGTAAACCATTAATGGTAACTTCATTAAATTTTATGCAACTATGTCAGTTTACATGTGCTGTGGATGTGCCCCAGAAGTGTTCCAGGGGGGTAAACAGAGGACATAGTCTTGCACAGAAACACCACGTTTGTTCTGATCTGTATTTAATCCCTGCATTGACTGATTTCAGCATTCAAAGTTGGTTTTTTACATTAAGTTCCCAAATCTCTCCTCAGTCCTGGTTTGTTTTGTTTCTCTGCTTTCTCTCCTGTTTGCAATTAATATTTTATCAAAGGTTTCACAAATACGAAGAGGCACATATAAAACAAGCTACAACATGAACAATGAACAGGAGATAGTGCCATCAACCCCTGGGAACAGAAAAGATTCCCAAATACACAGAGCATAATTTCCAGCTCTCCTTTTGTTACAGACACATAGAATGGATACAGTAAGATGACGAGGACATTAATTTGGTGCATCTGTCCAGCTCTTGTCTGTTGTGACTCTGATATCACTAGAGTTGTCAAACCCTTAGACCTACCCTTACCGGATAAGGTTCTTAAGGCATGATGTTGCCATTTCATCTTTCTTGTGGTCCTCTCAGGAAAAAGGTCTGATTATAGCAAAATACATTCTGTTTGTGATTAGCAAACAGACAATCCCAGCATAGTCCTGTGTTAACCTTTCTGGGCTTATATGTAACCTGTTATCTTCAAGAGGACACGTTAGCGACTCTGTCTGGCAAGTTCACCTTCCTTCTTCTCATTCTTTCTTCTAGAGAAACCATCGATATACCTGTTTGTAGTCAAACAGAGTGGAAAGAATTTGTGTAATATAATAGTCTCATGCCTTCAGTCATAAGTATAATCACTGAGGCTAATGAGAGCACTCCTTTGCTACAAATCCAGAGCAGTCAGCATCTGGTCCTTTTTTTCGAATCTCTTGTGCCTGTGTGTATTGACATATACAAAATAAAATGAGAACAAATAGCCTGAAACACGGCCATTCTGGTCTCTTTCCTGCCATGTATCTGTCTGTCACCAACTGCTAATATCTTTTTATTGTATATACTGGATTCTAGTTAGCTGCCTCAAGTTTGGTTTTTAGCATTTGTAGAAAACCTTCCATTTGTCTTTCTATCTGTCTTATAAAAGATTGAGATTGTTCCTGCTGAATTGTTGTGTTGCCTTTCTCTTTTCTTACCTCTCCAGTTAGGTATTATCCTCAGATGAAATAGTCTAATCAGAGTTGATGACAATACTCAAACTGACCCCACTTCCTGCTAGAGGGTGTACTTCATGGTTTTGAAGACCCATGGTGCATGACCATAGGAAACAGAAGTAAAAAGGCACACAATAAGACAACAATCAGTTTTGTTTGCGTATTTTCTATTAAATAGTTAACCAACATTTACTTGTTGGTAACAATTAATTGTAAATTTAGAACAACTTTTAAAATGTTTTGTTGCCTCCTGCATGAAAGGAAATAATTTAAAAGCCACTATGGGGTCAGACTAGTGCTATTCAGCATATTTATCTTTGCCATTAGCTTTTTGGTAAAAGTGCTGCTTCAGTCTAGAGGCCACAAATCTTTTTTGTGCTTCCTGTTGCAGAATGTTTATTACACAAGCAATCAGCAGCTCCACGTGGGTGTTCTGAGTCCCACTATCGACGATGATGACAACAGATGCCTGGTGGACGTGAACAGCAGGCCCAGGCTCATTGAATGCAATTATGCCAAAGCCAAGAGAATGAAGCTTTACTGGCAGTTTACTCAGGTAATTCTTACTCAGCAGACATTTCAGAAAGTTCAAAAGCTCTGTTTCTGTATCTGAAGTATGAGTAATCTCTTTACTAACAGAACTGGACCAGATTTATTCTTGCTTTCTTTGCATGGAGCCAGGAAGCTATGTTTACATTTGATCCCAATGTCAGCTTCCTCAGGAGGTTATAAAACTTTTGTTCTATTTTCTGAGTTCACAAGAAATTATTTGTTTCTAAGGCAGAGTGACTGCTACAGAATTATCTCAATCAAAAAAAAAAGTAAAGTGATTTTGCTAGAGTCAAATGCAAAGTCACCTACTTAGGAGCAAGAAAAAGAAAGTGGTTTTGTTGGTGGTTTTTTGGAAGTGGCAACTCAGAAAAGGGGATAGTGGGTCATTGATGGTAACGGCCTCATCATGAGCTACTTGTGCAGTTCCTTACTTAAACAGGCTAATGATTTTATGTGTGTGTGAGAGAGAGAGAGAGAAAAAGAAGTGCAAGTGAAGGCTGATCAATGATTTCACAGTGATGATAATGCTGAGGACACTGAGTCCAGGCCTGGTGCCCACACGTCATAACAGATTTAGAAATACAAGGGAGAACTATAAAGAAGCCACAAAAGTTATGGGGCTAGGAAACACACTCTGTGATACAATGCTTATGGAGATCACTCTGTTCAGTTTAGCTAAGAGGAAGTGGCAAGGTGACTCAAAGCATACCAGTGTTTCCACAGAGGGACATAGGTTATCCTGAAGACAAAACAGGTTCCAATGGTTGGAAGCTAAAGATAGTCAAATTTGGTCTTTCAAAGGCAGGTAAGATTTTCGTAAGGTAAGAATTAAGACATTGGAAGTTTACCATGTCAAGTACTAACATGTCGGTTTCTTAGGATAAATAAAATGAGATTACAGTGCTTTCTAAACCAAGTACCTGACTTAGCTTCTGTGAAAAATTTAATAGCTAGTGCAAGTTCGACTGGTCACAGTTGCTCCTCTGCAGTTTTGAAGCTACAGATCTAGTTGTGTACTCCAGCCCGTGGGCCGAGGCTCACCATTAAGATAATTTTATCCCTGCACTGAATTTTTCTGTGTTATCCATGTGGGTTTGCAAATATCTTTTCTGCCAGCTCATTAGTTGTGGTTATTTTTCCTTTGACTTAAACAGCCATGATCAGTTTATTTTAGGACATTTAAGACATTTAGGACACTTTAGCATCTACCTTAGTGCACAGAGCATTTGGACGGTAATTAATAAAGCATACTATTAACATAATTTGTATTTATACTTTGAAGTAATCCAGATCTTTGTCTTTAAGGGGTAGCTCTCAAGCAGCAGACCTTAAATCCCTAACCTGGAAAGACATCCCAGCTTTCACTTTCAGTCTCCTCAAGGGCAGAGTTTTAATTGTGTCTTCTCTGAAGTTGTAAAAATAGTCTCATCATGAGCGTGGGTGTTCACTGTGGCCATCTCTGCACTTGATTTTTGGTATAAAAAGTATATATAAAAAGTATATTAAAAAGTATAATTAACATTTATTTAAATAGTATTTCAGTAACATTTTAGTATTGTCAACCTATTCAGTGATTGCTCTCCTCCAGAATACTGCTGCTGTTTTGCAATACTAATTATGTTAGGTCTGATTTGGGGGGCAGCAGTAGAATGCATTGATAATTTAGCTATTAAAAGCTTCAGAAATGGTATTTAACTACTTTAGGTTTGTTTACTGTCTATATTTCCATTCCATGTTCCAAATACAATTTCCCAGTGAAGGTGCAGCTCTATGGACTGTACTTAAGTCTTCTACAAAGAACTTTTGCCCAGGAGAAGTGAAAGCTAATTAGTTGTTTTCTTATGATAAACTAAGAGGCAAATAAAATAATTAAAAGCTTGCTGTTCAAAAAAGGATTTTGTTAATACCCAGTGCAATTAAAATGCCATTATTTCTCAGCATACAGAATGGTACACAGCCCCTCTGTAAGCTAGAAGAAAGTTAATGAGAGTAATCAAGGAATGCCAAGATCAACGGATGAACTCTATTTGAAATGCTCCCATTTAATCTGGTGAAAGAATGTGTTTCTGGGAATACATTGGAAGCTGTTTATCTGAAAAGAGACTTTTTGTTATGTTTTTAAAGCTCTGGTATTTATTTTCCATATTATGCAGTGAGCAGAACTACTGAAAATAAGCAGGACTGTAAGTATTGATGCTTATGTGGTCTTGAAGTTTGTGAAATATTAATTAAAATGTAGTTGGTGGCTATAGCTTCTTATAGCACCTTCCTTTGGCTACAAGTGTGCTTTCACTTCTCTGGATTCTCTAGCCACTCAACAAGAAAGCCTGATGATATAGATAATTAAAAATATAGCAGTACAAGTAGAGAAATTATCTCAGAAAGGAAATGGGAACAAGACCTACGGAACAGAGCAGGGTAAACCAATTGAACTAGATTTCCCAGACCAGCACAAAACCCAGTATTTGCCCTGCATTCCAGACACGTATCTTAAAATTTGAATGAGGAAACTTTCTCATTTTTCTGCAAAACACACTGTATATTCTGAGATGCACCATGATAGTGTGTGGTGGGATATGGACTTCAGACTACTTAACAGATGACTGTACAGCTTTTTGGAAAAAGGATTCTTCAGTTAAAATTTTCCTCCTCCCTTGCATTGTTGAAAACTAATGATGAGAGAAATCCTTATGACAGAAGTAGAAAATAGGGGTCATCCTCAGCTAGTGGTCTTGGTTCTGTAGTTCTATTACAGAGTCATTTAATTCTTAATTTGCATAAAATAGGGGTCATCCTCAGCTAGTGGTCTTGGTTCTGTAGTTCTATTACAGAATCATTTAATTCTTAATTTGCATGCGTGTGTGTGTGTGTGTATACACGTATATACACTTGTGTGTGTGTATATTTAACTTGATTTCTTTCTTTTAAAATTTAGTTTTTACTTTGGTTTTAAAATTTTTAGTTATGTTGCTACCTTCAGTTGTAGGCAGCTGGAGTCAGACACTCAGATGTTCGCTGCTATGTAGTAGACAAAATAGTGGTTTAGTGGGCATTCATATGGAGGGAACTGCCACCAGTACCTCAAACTGTTTTCATTATACATCATACTGGCTGACTGGACAGAGGCCTTGAGAGACTGTGGTATCCTGTACTGGACAAACTTGCATTGAACATTCAAAGCTTGTATTATGTGTTTGTATAATCAGGATCCATCTGAGCAAATTTCCATGTTCCACAGTTTTGTACAGCTGCCAAATGCAACAAGACCCAATAAAATGTAAGCTTCAGTGACATTCTTCCTTCCAAGGCTTCTTCAAGTGTTTATAACTGTAATTATGTCAAATTATGTAAATTAGCCCTGAAAAGACTCCAGTCAACTGGGTAGTGTTCAAGAATTTTATTGTTCAGGTTGTTTGTCAAGTCTTCTCTGAAGGGAAATACTTATTTTGGGACTACTTTTATGCTGAAAAGTCTTCTAGGTGTTTGCCAGTTCACCTAGTTCAGTCTGTCTCACCACTTTTTCATTTAACTGAACAAAAACAGACCTTATAGCAAAATAGTAAGTAAGCCCCAGAAATTACACAAGGCAGAGAGGACAGAATTACACGGTAGTAAAATGATCAGAATTTTACTAAAATATTAATTTAAACATGGTATCAAGGAAGCTGCTCTGGCATCATGAATCATCAGGAAAGCAAAAACTAACCTCAGTTGCTGCTGAGCGCCCCTTATTTAGTACTAAACAATTAGTCCTGCTCACACCCTGTGAGCTCTTTATGGCAAGGAGCAGGTGCACATGCAGTGAGCTGGCAGCAGCAGCCTGCTCCCCCTGTAACCAAACGCTTGCAGGAAGCATCAGGTCCACAGCACATCTGCATGACATCACTGTCCCCATGCTTGGTCAAGCTGCTGTCCTTGGGACTGCTGTAGTAGTTGCATGGCATGGTCTGTTGTGTGACAGAGAAGGGGCACTGAGATGTAGGAGACTGAGGCCAGTGCACCTGGTCAGATATCTCCTTGGGACATCTTGCAGTAGAAACTGCTTATGGCCAAAACCATGCTCTTCTGAACTGACTATCTTATATTATTAAGATTTTTCTGTGTGCTAAGAAATAGTACATTCTAAATGCTGCAGTCAGGGTTTTTTTTGGAGGGGGTGTTTGGGTTTGTTTTTTTAAGAAGTTTCTCAGTCTCCAGTCTGATTTCTTGGGTTTATTGCTGATAGAAAGGCAGTTGTGACGTAACGCCTGCCCTGTAAGTAAAATTCTTCTCTACATACATCACCTGGGTGACAGCAGGTCATCTAGAAAGTGCACTTACAGCATGTTAGGACTCCTCCAGCAGCATAACAAAAGTAGGCAAAAGGAGAAAGTTTTTCTGTAATTACTCTTTATCTTGAAGTGTCTTCATGTTTATATTTAGTTGGATAGGAATGTGACTGTTTCTTATGCTTCTAACCGGACTAGCTATGCTGTCACTATTTGCTGTTATGAGAAATGTGACAAGTGAGGGCTCTGTGTAGAAAGAGGTATAAGGACGGACACGAGGCAGAGCTAGAAAACAAAGAGCTGACTGCTTTTAAGGCTGTTCCATGTTGAATCCTTTTCAGTACAGCAAACTCTGTTAATTTAAGTAATTCAAGTGTGGCTGCCATAGAAAGGTAAGAAGAGTATGCATCTGTAGGAATGGACACTCATCACAAACCTCAGGGGAGGGAGAGGCTGTGCAGAGCCTATGCTCAGCACTGTCAGGTACCTATATCCAGTAGAAGTTGCATCTGCCTGTGATGCTAATGTTGCTTTTACATGTTACGGAGAATTGTCATTCTAGTCAGTGCTGGAGGTTTCCACAGGAAATCTTCCAGTTCAGAAGTGTTCAGAGGGGGTGGTTTATGCTATCCTGAAAAGCTGTAAATAAAATTTGTGGCTGACAACTGTAGTTACCATATGTATAATTTCCCAAATACCACAGTAGGAATTGCTTCAGAAGGAAAAGGGAAGACAGATGAGAGCAAATGAATTACTCAGTTGGTACAGTATTCCACAGATAAACACGATTATTCAGATCTCATTTAAAAACATATTAGATAATAGATATTCTATGTAGCTATATAAAGAAAGAATAGACCTTAAAATTATTGAAAGCATTTACATCTTGCTCCTCCTACAGATTTTGGCCTTTGCCAGACAGTCATTCTGAATTATACTTACCTGCCTTTATCTTACAAAATTAAAGGATGTGCAATACTACCACTATCTGGAACCATTACCCAAAACACATCCCAAACAAGTAAGGGAATACAGGGTGCAGACTGCTTAGTAGGATTAAACTGAAGGCCTGTGAAGCAAGCAGAGAATTTCTGTACCAGTATCATATGCCCCCTTGCTGAGTGTACACAGTGCAGAAGTGGAGGCTAACACCATTAAACAGTAGAGTTTCCTTCTAATGTCCACTCCCAGTTTTCAACCCTTATATTAGCCAAGGACATGGGTGTACAAGAGGGATTAATTTCAGTAGAGCACTGTGTCTAAGGGAACAATGGTCCCCATTAACTTCTTCAGATTCTTCCATTATGAGAGCAACAGGGTAGAAAAACTGCATCATTAATTTATCAAGAATTTGAATTTATGCCATACTTCTAACCGCAAAGGATGCAAATGCACACTCAATATGTATTTGCAGTATAGGACATGCTGTACTGCACTACAGCTATATAATAATGCAGTGCTATCTGCATAAGAACTCAGAACAGAAAGTGATTGTGATCCTGCAGGAGAAATATAAAGAAAAACATAACCTAATTATTCAATTAATTGAGCCAACAGACTAGGTTAAGCCCCGTATTTTTACTGAGGCTATCTGAATTTTAAATAACCATTGTCACAGAGTTTTCAGTTTTAAACCCCAACTACAAAGGAGCACTTCCACAAGCCCCAGGGGCCCCAGTGCAGTGTTGGCATATGTGTCCAGTACATTAGGAGCACTTTTTTTCTATTCTTAGCTACTCTTTGCCCATCTTTGATCAAATATTACCTTAGCTTGCCTGTACTTAATATTTTAACTAACTGGGTAACTGCACAAGGTGTTATAGCTGGAAGACAAGGAACCTGAACCATTGTTCTGCTTAGACATGAAAGTGATAGTTAATGTTTTAATTTTCTTTTTGCTCTAGTAAATTTGTCCCTAATTCATGTGCAACTTAACCAATATTCTTTCATATTAAACACTTTTTTAAAAACAGGTGTATTAGAGTATTTGTTTTTCATGCTCCTTGAACTATATCTTACTATAAGCCTACAAGCTCTTTATCTCAATTTATGCAAATAGAATTTTTTAAACGTACAAAATTCTGAAAGCATTCAGTCTTTCCCCATATTGAATGAATACCTGACTTCAACTTAAATATGAAAATGTATATGCAAAGCACATGTGGAAAAATATTACTAAATACAAGTATTACTATATAATACTGTTTTTAACAATTGGTGTTAAATTTGCTTGCAGTTGTTGCTGTAGTTAGTGGTAACCAAAATTTCCTTGTATAAGTTTAGTTTTCTATTTGGAGTACTTCTTTAGTAGCAAGTTTTAATTTTTGCAAATTAGGTGTGGTACTTGCCAGCTAGAAAGTTTGTGTGTGAATACAGCAGTAAAATGAGCTTTTAGTGGGTGCATTTCAAGTCTTTTCCAGCATATCACATTATGCAGTATTTACTCTCCTGAGGACTACATTTAAGCTCGAAGGACACTTGTGCTGAATTAATTTAGAAGGAATTTAACACATAGCCATGTTTTTCCTTCAAAACAGATACGCTATTTGCATATTTTAGCATATAATTTTAAACACCAGATTTATTTACAAGGAAATTATTTGTCCTAGTTCCACCTGATTTTCCCTAATTTCTGATGTCCAGATAAGCTCCATCCAAAAATCACAGATGACAGCTACTGCTGACAGGGTATTGCATGGCATTATAACAATGGCCAAATCCAGAATGTTTTCTATAACTGATAATCAACACTTACCAAATTAAGTGGCTGGGTTCCCGGAGATGCGAGCTCTCTTCTCGGTCCCTCTTTGGCATTACTGGACCAATCACTTCTTGGGTTCTGCATTCCTCAGCTGCAAGATGGTTGGAAGTATGTTTACCTTTAGCATACATCTTTTATTATTTCTAAGTTCCCAGATGAAAATGAAACTCTCTCCTGATCAAGTCAGTAGAAGTTGCATCTTTAATTCCAATGCAGGCAAGAACAATATTTATGTAAGTAAGGTTTGGCTACAAAGAAACACCCTACAATCCAAGATGCAAATAATTGAGAAAAATGTCCACTTGGAAGGCAATTAAATCAGGATGCAATAATGATATACATGACAAGAAAAGAGCGTTTGTTATTTAGTGAAACGGTCAGGCCTTCAAGTCTGGTATCCTGAACCTAACAGTGACAATACCCAGTATAATAGACAAAACATAGATTATTTCCATTATTGTCTGAGTAAACTGTGCAAGGTTTGTGGTGCAGCTGTGTCCTGGTTTCAGCTGGGATAGAGTTAAGTGTCTTCCTAGTAGCTGGTATAGTGCTGTGTTTTGAGTTCAGTATG
>JANZLQ010000022.1:18191152-18207088 GCA_026212715.1 Elanus axillaris | reverse complement strand
TCAGAGTGTTATCAACATTCTTCTCATACTGAACTCAAAACACAGCACTGTACCAGCTACTAGGAAGACATTTAACTATCCCAGCTGAAACCAGGACACAAGGTATAACACCGACTTGAACAAAACCAATGACGTTGGTTTTTTGTATGGGGTTGGGTAGTTGTTTGGGTTTTTTTCATAGCAATTATTTTTTCCCCATTGTACAAATAAGTAATCTAAATGTGGCTGCTCTTTCCATACTTCAGCTGTACTAATCTGTACTGACTTGCACTCCGTTCTTTGATTTGCAGATTAAGCCAGTAATTCTCTACTACACAAGTCCGACTCTCAGACTTCTGTGCAAGTAACTCTACTCTGTATATCTTGGAAGAAACTTCCCTGACACTAATGTGTACAAGTTATCTATTATCTTTATTGGACAGAAGAGAGGTTGAAAAAACCAACTGAAGCCAGAATTAATGGAAAAAAGTGTGATTTATGTCACCTACATGATGGTTTATTTGTAATTTAGGTCCATAGTTAACTGTGTGGTAGCCCCAGTGATTTAAGATTTGCTGCAATTCAACAACAAAGGTAGGGCTTTAATATGGCAGTATTAAGCTAAGAATTGAACAGTCAATACTGAGGCTTAGCAACATAAGATTGTAAAAGACAGTTCATTTCAGAATTCAAAGAATAAATGATTTTTTTCATTTTTTCCTACATACAGGACACCCCTTCCCTAGGCAGTGGTTCTCTTTTGCCTTTTTTTTGATGTTTCAGAGGTACAGCAGAGCCACTAAGCTAGGTAACTGAAGCAAACAGGGAAGCTTTTGGCTCCTGGTAAGCATGCCTAGAAACACAGCTTGATTCTAGAAACCCCATTTACTGAAATGGTAACCAGGCAATTGAGGCTATTCCAGACTGCATCAGAGATTAAACCAGCTGGTGACAAAGGGAACCTTCACTCCAAATCCAACCTAGTGCTTATCTTGTCTCTAACTGAAATGTTTTTCACAGTAGCAGTGGATTTAGTAGATGGACATTGGAATGTTCTCTAATCTATATTATCACACAGTAGCAATGCAACAAGTTCACAATGTTTAATCCAAACACTTCTTTTTTTCCCCATCTTTAAAGGGAGGTCCAATCCAGAATCGAAAATCCAAGCGTTGCCTGGAATTGCAGGAAAACAATGAAAATGAATTTGGATTTCAACTCATCCTTCAGAAATGCACTGGACAACGCTGGTCTATAACAAATGTCCTGAAAAGCTTGTCATCATAGCAGACTAAATTTTTTACCCATTTCTTTTGCTACTGTGTAGCAAATACTGCATTGTTGCCTGCTGTACTATATTCCTCTCACCCCTCACTGATCTCCACTTCCTTCTCTCCTCTTTTTTGTCCCTTTGATTTTATTTTGTGAGTGCGTGGAAGTTGGGTTTGTGGGCTGAAAAATAAGACATTTTTATTTCACGGTGATGTTTTCATGGCATTTATAGAGACGCTGAATGACAGGTGATGGGTAGGCTATCCTAAAATATTTTACAACTGTAAATAGGAAACAAATGGAGAATATTTATAACTCAAACTTTTATTGAATAAAAAAGTCCAAACAGTATTACTGTCTAGCTGTCTCCATGGAAATCCGTTTGGAAGTTAAGTGGTGGTTTCATTGTTTTAATTAACCGAAGCCTGATCTAGGCAAGTTGTTGCCGAGTGTCAGTACTCTCCAGACTTGTAAAATGTCCTACCTGCACACTAGTAGCCACAGTGAGGGATGATTTTCTCCTTTCTCCCTCTAGGGAGACCTGTCTAGGTCACTGTAGCTACTAGTTTGCAAATATGGGGGGAGGTGTGATGCAGTGTGTGGAGGTGTGGAGGTATATCATATGCACTCACGTACTTTTCCTCACCTGTACTGCTAAGTAAAACCACAGAGAGAACCCCAGGGCTCAAGTGAGGCAGGGAAGAGAATTAATTAGAAAGAAGAAAAAACAGCTATAAGAGAAAAGCAGCAGCTACTGGAATACAAAAAAACCCCTGACATTTCTCAGTGGGTTGGCCTCTGTTTCAATGGCTGCACTTTCCTTTCAGTTGTTCATAGTTCTTACAACGTCTTTTTTTTTTAAATGCACTGTTCCCTGGCTATCACAGACTTGGATAAAAATGGCTCCATCCAAGAGCAACAGCAAAACGTATGAATTCACTCTGCCTTTCTCCCTACCTTTAAGGAGGTGCGAGTGCAATGCCATATCACTTCCTCTCAGCTAAGACTGGGATGAGGAGAGGAAGAAACAATCTCATGAGATAAACCAGAACACTAGGATTACTGGCCTCTTTATTTCTAGCTGCTTTTATTTGTATGTAAATTCCCCCTCTTTTATTACTCTATTTGTTCTTTTTATTCTGTTGTTTGTTACCTTAAGTAACAGGCATAGCCTCTTTTGGAGCTGGTTATGTGCCAAACTGTCTTTTGCAGGCTGGCTTCACGTTCAGGACCAGCTAGCAGTATTGTTTCTTATGACTGTTTAATAAGTCATGTGGTACGTTAATTATATGTGTCCAACCTTCTGCTATATAGTTACCATACATCTGCTTCTCAGAGAAGAAAATGCTGAGCCAACAACAGGAAAACAGTAACAGCCAATAAAAGTCAGGCTTAACACCTGCACTTTGACCCACTTCAGAGGTCCCTCGGGCCTCTTTGAGTGAAAACGCCCATTAAAATTAGAACCCTGAAAGAGCATCAATAACCTGTGTCCAGGTACCACAGTCAGACAAGGTAAAGCAGCTTTAATTCTACCCTGTAGAGAAAACAGGAGGTTGCTACACAAGCGAGCCAAGCCTCCTGCATACTAGAGCGTGTGCAGTGTCCCAACAGGAGAAAGCTCAGTATATGGCATGCAGAGCCATTTAGAGCATTCCCAAGTTCCACCACTGACCAATTGGACATACTCTTCACAGGCATTCCAGATGAATGAGGAGGAAACTGCACGTTCAGACAGAGAAAAAGCACAGAACTTGTACAGAGTAGCACACATAAACAAAGCTTTCTTTCAGCAAAGATACCAAGACTTCAGTGCATGGAGACACAGCCATTAAGGGAAACACAAGTAGTATGGATCAAACCAGTCTCCTCTTGATTTTTACAGGCCTACTGCACTCTGACCACTCACCTTCTGGTTTGGTGCTTTGGGGGGTGGGGGAGTTTATAAGCACTGGAGGGAGATGCCTGGCAAAGACTTGACAAAAGCAAAAGGAAGGAGCTGAGCTCTAGACTGTTTTATTTCATACCAAAATGAATATTATATGTCTAGCATTTGCCCAAAGAAGATTGTAGTTATTCCCAAGTACATTGCAGCAATGGGCTGATGTTCACTGCTAAGTGAAAAAAAGCCCAAACACTTTAAGTGAGCCATGTAGCCTCACCAAGCCATGTTTGGTGCTATCCAGCCATACCTCCCAGCTACACACCAGTTCTAAGTCTGCTGCTCCCCTTGATTCCCATGGGGCCTGCACTGAGGAACAGTTTTCTTCTGCTTCTGTAGAACAGAACAACGTTACCGAGAATCCCTCAAAATAAACACTGGGGGGGGACGGGACAGATTTAAATCCAGACTTGAAATATGACTTTATACTACAGCAATTCAGCTACACGTAAGATACATGCATTAATATGCTTTTACCTTTGTTTTGTATCATAACATTTTTATATGATAACTTAGTAGGAAAAGGGAAATGGGTTTAAATCTGTGACTAAGCCTACTAAAATGTTATAGTAGAAATTACGAATGTACATAAGAAGCAGCACCATTATTGTGCACTTTGAGACCTAAGGTCTCAGAACATATTTTCTTTGACATGTCTCTTCTCTTGGAAGATAGAGGAAAACAGAGCAGAACTGAAGGACATAGCCATCTTTTGCTAGACATGCACTCACTCATAGTCATGAATTGCCTCATCTCCACTTTCCTTTTCAGATGCACAGGAACTACATAGATACAGCAGCAGTGCCTCACACTGTAAAAGACAAGTAATCACCATACTAAGTGAAAAATAAAACTCATCTTCATTTTCTGGAAAATTACAGAATTTTATTCAATCATCAGTTGCCTTAAACAATCAAAAACATTCCCAAATCTGCCTCTGCAATAATTTGGTTTTGGTTTTTTGTTTTTTGTTTTTCCAATTGTTTTAAAGAGGGAAAGCTAGCACTTAAGGGCAAAAAAGAACACTGTTCCAGAAGTCATATACCTCCTCAACCGAGTATGGTCAGAGGTGAAGACGACCAGAAAGATCCAGTCAGCTCCCTCTTCCTCATACTGCTGTAGAACTGCTCCCAGTATATTTTGATGAGTTTTTCTTGACAAGTAACAACAGTGTATCTACTAGCTGGTAAGAATATCCTGACAATTAAACAAGAAAGAAAATTTCAAGCTACCCTAAGCCTTCCTCCTACTGTACTTCAAATATTTATGGATAACATACACTTACCTTCCTCCATCTCCACAGCTGTAATTCAGCCAAATTATTATACCAGGATATCACTTACAGTGGTTTCTCAAGGCTGTTAAGAATTTCACTATGTGTCCTCTCAAACATCTGTGTGTGGGATAAGGCACCAGCAACAAGGATGAAAGGAGCTGTGCTGACGACATGAGCACAACATGCAGAAAAGAACACTTTCATGTCCTTGGGGAGAAGATATTAGGGTTTGTCTTGTATCAGAGATCCCTAGGTAATACTTCTGGAGATGGGCTGTACAGTCTTCAGAAAAGATCCAGATTCTACGAATTTATTCATGTATCTATTTGTTTTTACAAAGCTAGAGGTATTCAGGAGCATGGAGTCAAGACCATACCTGTTCATTCCCAGCTAGAACTCAGATGAGAATTCAAAAGTGTCCTCACCTTCTTGGTCTTTCCAGGGTTGGTAACATCTGTTGGGAGTGACTGTGCAGAATAGGGCTTAGTCCTCTTTTGCTATGGAAGAGGCAGCTATTTTTGGTTTCATCTTTTTGAAACACCAAAATTTAATCCACCAACAGCAGGCCTTAGCTGTACTACCTTCTGTGTCTTTGCTAAAAAGAAGTTAGTCAGTCAACACCCATCACTGAACTTTTTTATGTATGTTGATCAAGAGGCAGTTGGAAAAGTGATAATTAAGCAAGTAGCTGTCACAAGTCATTCTGTACTGGGTAGTACTGAATACTCAGCTGCAGATACAGAGAAAGCGAAACATTGAGATTTCAAGGTCACACATCAATAGAATGCACCACAGTTTTGTTTACACCCTAAATTAATGTATATTTGTGTGTAGGGATATATATATCTACATGTTGTGGTTTAAGCCCAGCCAGCAACTAAGCACCATGCAGCTGCTCACTCACGCATTCCCCCACCCCTCTGCAGTGGGATGGGGAGGAGAATCAGAAGAAAAAGCTAAAACCTCGCAGGTTGAGATAAGGATAGTTTAACAGGACAACACAAGGACAAAAGAAATAACAATAACAATATTACTAATAAAAGAATGTATAAAGCGCATGATGCACAATGCTCACCATCCGGAACCCAATGCTCAGCCCATTCTGGAGCCGCGATCCTCCTCCCCACCCAGCCAGTTCCCCCAGTTATATACTGGGCATGATGATATTGAATAACCCCTTGACTAGTTCGGGTCAGCTATCCTGGCTGTGCCTTCTCCCAGCTTCTGTAAAAATTAACTCTACCCCAGCCACACCCAGGACACTACACCACCAAATACATACATATATATATATAAATAAAATTTTATACAAAACATAAGCATGCATGTACACACTCACATATTGACTGTTTACTGACCCCCCCAAAAAAAAATCACATTAAAGTGCATTTCATCCAACCACAGTCTTGAGGACATCGAAACAAGACACCAAAATGAAATGTTTGGGCCACAGTTTTATCTCTGTGCTACCCCGAATACTTTCAGCACTACTTCTGGTTTTAACACTGACAAAAAAAGTGGAAAATAATATCATCATATTTCAACTTTTGTTCGAATAGATATTAAAGGTTTTCCAGAGGGTTAAGACAGAATAACTTCTCAAAACCAGAATACAAAATAGTTGTGCTAAACAGAGGCTCAGGAGGCAATTGTTAAAGCTTTTGAACAACAGTGTGTTCTCTACTGATTTGCTGTAGTATTTCTTAAATTACACACCCCTCACTTTTATCATGAAAATACTTAAAAGTGCAGAACATGATGCTCAGGACTGTCATTCACAGCTATATTCGGAAACAGCAAAGCAATGTATTTTTGTTTATTGACTAACATTAGTTTTTCGTTGTCAGGTGGAAGTGACTATTTTACCTGACTTCAGTCTTGATACGCACAGTCTCAGAAGGTGATCTTTGTGACAAACAATCTGAAAACTTCTTGCAACACCACAGAAATATACTTTTCATCATATTATTTCCAGCAAAATAGCCTCATTTGAAGTGCATATATGATAGAACAGAATTTCCAGTTAAAAGAATATATATTTTTCCATCTTACGATGTGAAAACAACAAATATATATATATAACTTGCAAAAGGCCAGAGGTAAATGCAATTTTCATCCCACTTTTAAAAGGAAGAGTGATTCTAGGAAACTCTGAACCACTGTTTAGAAGGTGAAGACCGCTCAGATCTAAAAGCAAGTATTAAGAGGTTAACTCTTTCCTTTAAATTCTGCTGACATCCTTGGACAGTGGTCCTCTGTGAGTGGTATGGATTTTTTATAAACAATAACACACACAATTTTTAAAATAATGACGCTTTCTTACTAATGGACAGCTCTACAAAATCCTGCCTCTTGTGCCAGCTAAACTTGGGTGTCCCATATCCCAGGCCTACAGCTATCCAACAATCTTTTGCGCACTAATTTATCCACAAAAGGGAAGCCAGATTGTCCAGCTAAATCCAGGGGCTTATTCATGCCTCAGCTTTTGGGGACATAAAAATGCATCTCCTTGGCCAAAAGCAGCAACTTGGTAAATTTGTAGTAGAATGAATCTAGTCCCCAACCCTCAAGCACAGCACAGAGCACACTGGCTGCAGACATTTACCACCTCTCAGCCAGGCCAGAGAATGAAGAGAAAGCTCTTGTCAACCCACACAAAGAATACCATAAGCCTCAGCTTGTCATTTTGGCTGATGTAGCTCCCTTAACTTTTCTCACTGTTAAAATCACTTGTACCTCAGTGTTTTATTTCGCCATCTTTAACATTTGCCCTAGAACTGGCATGCTAACAGTTAACCTCAGGAAGATCTGTTCATTTTCTGAAAACACAGATAGGAAATGAAATATCTGTATTTAAAGTGCCCATGTGTGACAGTGATTCTCATACTGGTTGTGAATATGTTGCTGCAGGTTACATTGACAAAAAAGCATTCATATCAATTCAAAACGAAACACCAGAGACTACATTCTTATCTTCAGCCTCTGTTAATAAGGGTTTTCTGTGCATTGCATTTTTGTTATTTACCATTATTTTATAATTTTCTATATTCTCCTAGACATTGTTCAGCTATATAGTGAAAAGTAAGTCTTTTATCACTTGAGTTCCAGATGCTCTGGAAATGCTCGCAGTTAAAGAGGAGATACTAAAAATACATCCCAAACTTCTATCCCAAATATGTCTACAGATCATCTTGAATAACCCGTGACAAATCACAAACTGAAAGCTCCTGCCACTTCCCACAGGTCACCAAGCAGTTCTTACTCAAATGCAGAGCCAAATATGAGCATAAAAATACTGAAACGCTGTGCAATCTGCTGTTGCAATACCTGCTAGTAACAGGCATGAATCCTCACCTAGTATAAGGTAGCACACATACATTGACTTTGAAGAACAGCATCAGTTCCATATTATGAGGAATTGGCTTGGATCCCCAAAGTACACCTCAAGCAAGACTCACGCTGAATTCCACAAATAACCCCTGTTTATACAGGCATGTAAGCGGTATTAACTCACACTTGCCAGCCAAATTGGATGCTGAGAATACCTTTCTGAACAGTTGAAAAAGTACAACACAAGCACTGCAAAGATAAGAATTAAAAGTTTTCCTATGAACAACTTTCCAAAATGGATCACACAAGAAAAAAAAAAAAAACAACAAACCACAAAAACAGTAGCAGTAGTAACTTTAAATTTCTGGCAGGTACCACTTTTCTAATCTGTATTAGTTTCCTATTCTAAAAACGTAGAGTCTAAACTTTAACTGAATTACTCTGAAGCCACATTGGCTGGCTGTATGTTAGATACCTAACCCTTCTGCCTGCAGCTGAATGCAATGCATGCCACCTCCATTTTTCCAATCTGTGTATATTGGGCCAAGGCATCTTACTGTTATTATTTCTATGTATTTAGTAGTCAAGAAAGTTAAATAAAAAGCCTCTGTGCTCTCAAATTTGATAGCAGAGAGACAGATGACACTTAAGAGTTAAAACAGTTCATATTTAAACCATTGTATTGTTCCATAGCATGACTTTGTCTACTTGATCTCACAATCAATAACTGCTGTCAAGGATGGCAAATTTAAATAATTCTGCTTCTTAAAAGTGATGCTTCCAGGTATTAAATCCTTGACTGAAGTTTCCTGGGAGAGATTAAATCACATGGAGCTTTCATCATCTGAAAAGATCTGAAAGAACACTGTGTATCATATCTAAGCTTACGCAAGTCAAGGTTTACTGATATAGTTTCAGAAGCCTGTCTATTCAGTTAGACATTAGATTGTCTGCAGAAGCTATAATTTACTTTATGGAAAACATTCTCATGCACTTTCATGAAAGATGAGTATTATCAGATAATCAAATTAGCTGGAGAGCTATCATCTTTTCTTGTATGTCAGTTTCTGTGGAACCACTTGAAGAGTCACATGCTTTCCAGGAGGTATGGGTATTAAAACTTGACTCTTGATTATGAATTGAATTATGGCCTATTGATCTATACCTTTCTTTTACCTCAATACAACATCTGGCACTCTTAAGGGCACTGTAGAATCAACAGACTGTTAAGGATTACTATACTAGTCAAAGGTACAGGAAAATTTAATTTTCCAGCAGATTTGCTGACAAGTCACACCTCACACTTCCCCACAGAGCACTCTCCAATACCTGTATATCAACGATTTTAAAAATGATCAGCTGTGTCAGAGTTCAGTAGTCTCTTAAAATCATTGCTGCTAATTTGCCTTTTGATAGCGAGACTGCTGGAAGGAAGCTGCAGGAGTGTAATCGGTCAGCAATTCCCTCTGTATCCAAGCATGGCTGGGGCTGCATGAAGAGGGACTAGGACAGGGTATGGAGACACAGACTCAGGTTGCTCCATGGTGCAACTCCTAGGAATCTTTGGATGCAACTACAGTTTCTTCCTTGTGTGATTACATAATGCTGCACATTTTGCCCTCCAATTTTCTTTATCAATTGATCTTACCAGATCAAAGTAGCAGCATGCTAGTCTTAATTAATTGTGTACTCTTGTGCTGATGTAGCATCAGTTTGTGTTTAACAGTTGTTTTTATTCAAACACTGAAGAACAAGAGAATTAAAGTCTGCTCAACATTATTGCTAGTCATAAAGCCAAACCTTACAGCTCAGAATGCACTTTGCTTTTCCCCCCCCCACTATGCCCAAGAAGCCATCATGTACATGAGTAAGTGTTCTAAGTTCTCTGGCTTCTTCACTGCATTACTTATGGGTTCTGTATATCTGGCCACAGCTTTTTTCCTTTCATTAAAGACATGTTGTTGCTATGGGATGAACAAGGAGGTTTGCTTGCAGTCCAGAGCTCACTTTTGCCATTAAAACATTTGAGAAAATGGGTTTCATGAGTGCTAATTTGTGAAAAATTTTGCATTTGGCTCCCAAACTAGTGCATGCTATCAGAGACCGCTCTCTAGTTATTTGATCCAACAGAAAAGTTTGAATACTACACAGCGTATGGCAAAAGAAACACATAAATATCTTACCATCTTTATAAAAGCGGTACTAACATGATAGATGTGTCTTTGAAGTGGTCTAGAACTTCTCATCTATGTAAAGACATAATACAATACTTCAGAGTCAGACAGCAAACAAGAATGCTTTCTTCTGCTATCACAAATGTCCCTTGGAGCTCGTAGCTGAAGAAGCAAAGCACTATTTTAGATATTGATGATTTAATATCATCAGCAGAGAAGCAGTTATCTGGTTAGAATAAAGGTGCAGAAAAACAGTATGGAAGAGAAAAGGAAGAAAATGCTTATCAGACAGCTTACACTTGCCTGAAGCTAGCTTATTTCCTGATATAAAAGACAGCACAAAGCCATGTAAGGTGAGACAGGCATGTGCTGATATTCATATGGCTGTTGAACCTCTGCAACTTAGGCATTTCCCATCCTTTCTCCAGTCATCAGCTGCTGAACTGCTGATGCTAAAGCTAGAAATCCATCACAATGCAGATGCTGACCCTAGGTATTTTTCCACATTGCAGCTTACAGGTGTCCAGTGTTTAACTCAGAAATAGCACCTGTATTACCGTTGCTTTTAAAAACTGAGCAGAAATCCCTCTGGCATAATATGTGCCAACAGTTGCCTGTGAAATGGCGGTGGTTTATATGACACCTTTCTGACCTCTGCAGGTGCTCTACTGTTACAGTAATAACCACGACAAGAAATAGTGTAAAACAAAGTTGAAAACTGTAAAAGGAAACAGCCAACTGAAACAAAAAACTGAGGAAAAAATTAGTCGAAGTCAAACCTTGAAGCCAAACAAGTACACACAGGTTTGCAGGTAAACTGCAGACAAATGTCCAAATACAAACCTAATTTTACAACTGGAAGGTATTGCACTTGTGGGACTATCCACAGAGGTAATACAAACATTGCTGCAGGTATTCTTAAATTGCCCATTAAGCACACAGGCAACAGTTTCTGTCTGAATCTTGTCAGAAATTTGGATAGGACCTCTAGACACTCAGTAAATGACACACATCACATTTCCCTGGGAGCAGCACATAGAGATTTGGCTACCAAGATTTACATATGAAACTATCTGGCTGTACTTTCAGCCAGGCCTTCTGGGTACCGAGAGGTTTGGAAATAGTGTTCTGATCCCATGTCTATCTGTGTGCAATCCGTCTGCATTTATGGGCAGCCCTTCCTTCCCTATCCCCTAGGGAAGGGGGAGGTTAATTTAAAACACATTACCAGAATCCTCATCTTACTACTTGGCAATGGGGAGCATCTTGCTCTCCCATTCTATCAGTCACATGCAGTTAAGCAAAAAAGATTTTTGCCTCTCCCAAACAGTAGAGAAGAAATACTGATAAAAGATACTGCAATAGTTGCCATAACAACTGCTTTTAACCGCAATTGTAGTATGGAACACAATTTCTTTTTTGTCCACAGATTAACAATATCTTTATTCCCAAGCCACTCTACACAAACAGGGAATGCTACCACAGCAGCTGGTTTGGCCTGAAACAGTTGCTACAAACCAGGAAGGGAGAACCGTGTACAGTCATGGCTGCAGACAGTCACTCCTGTTCAGGAAGGGTCACAGAGAGAGAGAGAGCTGAGAATGGAAGCAGGTTTGTTGGCAAAGGGCATGAGACACACAGGGGTAACAAATCTGTCCTCCAAAGTGCAACATCTTGCAGGAGAAACATGGCGTGACAGCTTCATATATCACAAAACAATTCACAGTTCTTAACAGTAGGATGGATTCTCTAATTGTTCAGCCTTACCTCTTGCCTGACAGAGGCTGTGCCACACATAATGCAGGGTGCTGAGGGTTAAGTGTTAGGTGTGAGCAGTGGATACAAAGCACCTAAGATACTAAGTTCATTTTAAGGTGACTGAAAAGCTTCCAGTATGTAGGTGTATATATGGTGGAGAGAGGGATTGCACATAGATTATTTGCAAAGTCTTGGAAGAATATAACAAGTTTAATAGCTACTCACTGCGAAAACTAGCTAGCACAGCCTTCTGGTTATTTATTACTTTGTTTAAAGTCCCAAAGGCAATTGTCTGTAATTATGTTGCAGATTCTTTTTAGTGCTGCACTCTGTCTACTCCTAGCACCTTAGAAAATGAGTAATTCCATGTCCCTTATGCAAGCACCATAGCCACTAGCTATACACGCTGGGGATCTAGTTGGTTTTTACAGCTGCTCCTAGGAGTACCTAACATCATGGTTCTGCAAATAACCATTCTGACAACTTGGCAATTCAGGGTCAGCCCTGCTCTCCTCACTCCCGCAGGTACTTGGACAACTTCACAACAGTGCTGTCGTTTCTCACGCAACAGCAGAGAATACCATTTCCGGTTTTTAACATATTCTGCAAACTGGTAATTTAACACAGCCAATGCATTCAAGTATGACTTCCTCTGGGAGAAACTCCCCAACAAATCATCCCAAGGAATTGTTTCATGGGATATATTGCATCTTATGGCTATATGTATTTACATATAGCAATTAGCAACTGCTAATTTTAACTGCTAGCTCTATTCAGGGAAGCATTTGCAAACGCATTTGAAGAGACGGCAATACAATATGCATGAATTATTGTTTTCTACAAGGCCCTTTTCCCAGTAGCCAATCTAATGGACACCATTAATCTAATAAAAGGTTCCTTAGCTTCTCTATATTTAGTCTGTATGCTGTCCAATGTGCACTGACAGGCGAGATTACTTAGCTACTGCCTTATACATCAAGAGCACTTCATAAACGCTCTTCTGTGAGCTGTATCTACTAACTAGCCAAAACTATCTGCCTCTAAATACTTCTCTGTACTGATGCATTCAAATCAGTTAAATCAACATACCTAATTCCAGTTATTTGCTATTGAATCAGAACAGCACATTTTTGTAAAGAAGCAATACACAAATAGTCATTCAGAGTTTTCCTAAAGACAGATTGGGCAAGAACCTAGGACAGACATGAGGTTTCAGTCTATAATGATGTTATACAATTATAAGACCAAGAACTACAGCTATTTGAACTTAACAATCATTTACCTTTTCAGATTTGATAGCTTGCAATTGCCCACCATTTTGGTAGAGCAGCAATTCCACAGGAGTACTGAACTTAATTTTATATTATTAAAATGAAGTACTTAAACTTACCGTAGATTAAACAATAGAAAGGTTACATCACAGTGTTTCAACCTTGCAGTTAAGAGACTGGATGTAATTATTCAGGGGGGAGGGAAAGAAAATAAAAAAGAAAAGCTTTTTATCTCTTTTTTTTTCCCTAAAAAAATCAGACTGTTGATAAACAGCTGTATTATATGACATTATATGGTTTAAAGTATTTCTGGAGAAGTACTAACCAGGCCTCACAGTTTAAAAATAAATCAGTCGATCAAAGTACATCTGAATATCAAGCTGCATTGTTCACAATTCCTTCTCAGACCTTGGCAAATAGAGGTACTCAAGTCTCAGTGAAGTAATTTCTCATTGAGATTTTAGTTACTGTTTTCTATTGGCTAGCTTTGCTTTACAGGCTTTCTGTGAAACAAAACTTAAAACACTTGTAGTATTTGTTACGTGGAAATTGTTAGTCTAAAAGGACTTTCAGGGAAATTTGTAAAGAAAAACACAGTGAAAATTTATGTTAAAACATTAAGAAAAGAAAATTTTGTATGAGTTCAAAGGAAATAAAGTGCTTAATTTCAGTAATTAGTTGATTAAACACTGAATCCTGCCCTGACCCAGGTTTTGCTTCGTATATGCTCATCGTTCTACAAAGAAAAATGCTTTTGCTTCATCTGGTTCCTTTTTCAAGCTTCAGCTTCACCAAAAATTTATTAGGTACAGAGCTATGGGATATAATTCCTGAAGATGTGACCAGGTATGTTCTCTGGACCCTCATAAAGGTATTGTCGCTACTCAAAAATAGCTGGAGAAGAAGGTGTGCCTGTTTTCCCTTTTTATCAGCAGTTAAGACCATTCACACTGAACTGGCAGTTATATTAAATAGCCTTCATTCTGGAGGAATAAAAACCCATTTTCCCCAACTTTCAGGGGAGTGACTTTCCTAACAACGCCTTTTAAAAGTAGTCTTGCAAGGGTTTTCTCCTCTTCGGTGTATTTTATCACACTGTTTCTAAGTTACTGCAGTGGAACCATACTTCATGAAAAAAAATTAAAGCTACTGCTGCCACCATCTCTGCTAACCCACCGATGTCTGGTGCAGCGCTATATCACAAGCCAAAGGTTTCAGGGGACCTACTTTTTAAGAATACCAGCAGCATATTCCTATTGTTACCATGCCAAAACATCTGTTCATCAACATTATTCATATCTTATGAATAATACTGCTAGCTACTGCTAGCTAAACGATACTGTGGAGCTAGCAGGTAGAGTGCTGTGCTAGGGAAAAAGTTCTCTGATAATCTTTTTTCAAAGTCTAATTTTGTCCAGAAAAACGAGAATCTGTGCTGAGGGAAGTTCTCTTAGTTACACTGCTGCTAATTTGCCCCTTTCTATTGACTCTAAGCGTTGTCAGTTCTGATCATCTGGACATCTTCTAGGCATTTTGAACAACTGACCTCACAGCATTTTTCAACCATCATATTTAACTTTAGCCATGGTTGGCAGCCAGTCAACATTTGAGTGGCTACTATGTTGTATGTAAGATGCATGTTAAATGAGCATTTAATAAATTCTTTTTCCCTCCCATTCCAATAAGATGTTCGGCTTGTTTTTTCTCATCTGAGTATCTTGAAACAATACTACCAGAATGTTTGACTTTGCAGTTTCTTTACCATACAGTGGGTAGCTGTCACATAAGAAGAACATGAAGAATAAATCAATGTCACTTGTAAGGCAAGTGTGAATCATATCCTCAGCACATGTCCAATTCCCTGCCAAGTAACTTCAGAGTATAGCATAGGATATGTTAATTAATAAAATTGATATTTGGAACAGAAAGCATCCTTATCATGCAAGATGAAGCACAGGCTAAAACATTTTCAAAAAAAATCTCAGGTTACTTATGACAACTCTAATAAACTCATTGATAGTGCCCCTCCCGTCTGAGGATTTCAAAGCTCTTTGCAGATTAAATGCCTTTGAGGTACATCATTAGTCTTCCCATTTGGCAGAGAAGTTAAGTAGCTTCCCCCAGGTCACATGCTATAGCAAATCACTACTGCCAATAGCCAAGGGAAATTTTTCAGAGGCAGAAATTGCTGTTAAGTGTCCAAATGCCATTTGTGCATCTGAGTATCTTCACCATTAATACTCATCACCTACTTAAACCAGTGCTTTAAAGTGCTGCCTAAATAATTTACTAGTCTTTATAACATCCCCGTGAAATAGGTAACGAATTTATCTCTACTGTACGAGTTAAAATGAGACATAGAGATGTTAAGTACTTTGTCCAGACCATTCAGCAATCTATGAACTAATCCAGAGTAACAAATCAGTAGACCATGATTTTTTAAGTGTATGTTCAGTTTACATCACCATAAAGACCCTAGTCTAATATTTTAATATTTCCTCCAAACATATAGATGCTCAGTTTCATCTACAAGCAATGAACCAGAATTTTAAGAAAATCTTATAACAATCTGACAACTGAAATGCATGCATGCTGTATTATGCAAATAGAAACATAAGTAAAAGTATACCTTGCTAGGATAAGAGGCAGACAAGCTCATCCAAATATATTTCATTGGGAAAAAAAAAGTAAGTGAAGCAGTACAGAATGATTTTATACTTCACTATTAATGGGAATTAGAAACAGACAGGAGTACAGCACTAATATTTGGCAAGTTCCTCTTTGAGAACATAGAAATATGTACCCTAAACTTGTAAATGACTTTGAAAAAAAAATGGGAAAAAAGCAATAGTTTGCCACCCCTGTCACATCAGGAGGCAGCAGCAATTTTACATCAATGTTATCTTTTTTTTTTGGGGGGGGGGGGCACGCCAA
>JANZLQ010000022.1:18179854-18191142 GCA_026212715.1 Elanus axillaris | reverse complement strand
CCCCCCCCCCCCCCCCCCCCCCCCCCCCCCCCCCCCCCCCCCCCCCCCCCCCCCCCCCCCCCCCCCCCGCCCGAGGAGCAGGGGATTAGAAAGAAGAAAAGTACAACATTTCATGGTTAACTATTTCTTGTATGGCCCTTTTGTTTTAACTCTCCTAGAGGTAACACCATAGAGAAAACCTAAAACCTTTTATGATTACTTAAGAAGTACATGGAAACTTGTACTTGGATTTTTATTGTAGAAAGCATGAATTTTCTGAAGCTTGAACACTCACCCAGTGCATTTGTGGCACTATAAGCCAGTGCTGCTTTGTCTGTTATATGCAACTGCATATAACTGACTGCACAAGCCTGTTGGGAAAGGGCTGCCAGTGGTATTTCAGCAAGAAATCCAGAACTGGAGAGTTCTGGTACCTTCCAGGGATGACAACAGTGCATTATTCATTGAATTGCCTCCTCTCAGGGCATTCAGTCTGAGAAGAAATGCTTCTAATATGTATTATTACAATAGAATTTACAGAATGCCCACAGGTCTACAAAAACATAAGGAGTCATCATCCTTGCTCCAAAGAATTCACAATTTGAAAGACAGATAGAAACAGAGGGGAAGAATACCTCTGGATAAAGAATACATGGACAAAGAATGAAGGGCGCTGGCTGATCTCAGATGTTCTTTGCATGCAGGCAGGCATACGCATACCCAGGCACAAACCATCCCTGCACTTACATTTCTAAGTTAGTGTTATCACTTGGGCAATGAAATAAAACAAAAGAATATATCCAGCCAAGATGGTAACAAAGACAGAAATAGCATATGAACCTTTGAAGATGTTTCAGGTTTGAAAGAAAGCAAACGATGACTGTAGTAGCCTGTCAAGATCTGTATCAAAAAGAAAACAGTAGTGGTTTTATTGAATGCAAGCAAGACCAGCAGAGGAAAAGCTGACAGCACCAGCCTGACAGAATCTAGGATTATTTGTAATACACAGGCATTTATTCTGTGAAACCTAGGCTCAAATACAAAGACACTACCCAACATTAAGCCAGGATGAGCAATTCAGGCACCTGCATGATCAAGAGGAAATGCTATTGCTCAGAGAAAAGGTTTTATCTGCTGAAACAGGATGACAGGACAGAGGATAAAGTAAAAGAAAAGTTAGATTAAAGTTCTCTGGTGTCTAGGGGCACAGGAGAAAGACAGGGGAACAAAAAGCTGAAAGAAAGAGGTAGAAAATTCATTAGTTCCAGACTGCTTTTGTCATTTGTTGGTTTGGGGAGTTTTGTCTTGTTTAAAAGAATAACTGATGAGATGCTACTGGTCCTAAAACCAAAAGATTCTGAATTCCGTCTGGTTAAATACATGCCTTCAAGTTCCCTTATGTACGAAAATCTCAAACTTGCCCCAAGACTACCCTAATTCTGTGTTTCTGGACCCAATTTATCTACTTGCACTTGTATTTGGCTCACAAATCAGCTGAAGAATAGAACAATTAATTTGAAAAATGCTGGCCAAGAATGCACAAAATAAATTGACAAATACAAAGAAAAGGGAAGGGAGCTGGAAGCAAGCAAAGAGAAAGTAAAGCAGTGGAACAGTTACAGGAACACATGCATTGTTTGTTCCAGAGAAAAAGCTAGGCAGAAGGACAAGATGAGGGATCAGACACAGAAAGCAGTGAAAGAAGAAAGCCAAGGGTGTTGACCTGTGGGAAAAGAACCAGGTTCTGAGGAAGAGAATGGCTGTCCTGGGTACAGGAAACATTATAAACAAGACTTCAAAATGCTCATTAAAAAAAATTAACTAAAAAATAAAGTTCAAAGTCCTCTTTGAACCACTGTGTACAGTTCTGAGAGGTGGAATAGATAACTTGGTACTTCCCAAGCAAAATGAAATACCTGACTGATTTTTATAGCTGTATGCAATAACTGACAGACAAAGATGTGATAGGACTGAACGGAAAAATAAAACCCAAAGCAAAAGCATAACCAGAGCGCCATGGTCCACTCATCCTTATTTTCCTATATGTATGGTTTCTTAATAAGTCACTATCAAAACCCCCAATATACATAATCTGCTAACCTACTGGTTTACACTCTTAAATGTTCTACATTACTGTGTCATGAAGGCAGTTGCTTGTTATTATCCTAAATAATAAAACACACAAAGCATATCAGGTACGACTAAGCAACACTACATTCTGACACATAAATGTAGCATGGCTTAATACTATGTCCTAGGCACCTTCAAAAGTCTGCTGGCACAAGAACATAAAACTACAATTTTCCTTAAATAATACAATATCATTAGGAGTCCAATGAGAGCTAGTACACACAACACAGTGATTTTTTTCTGGTGGATTCTGTTTCCCTAGTTGTTTCAAATAACACTAAGTGGGGTGCATAGTCTGAACTCTGTAATAAAAACCAGTTTTCATACAGTTTAATCTCCATAAGTTAAGTGTTGAATCCCAGCACTAATAATTAGAAAATGCAAAGCTAAAATGGGTTTCAATATTCTTTTTCATGTCTTCTGTTGTTGCTTACCCCAGGAAGTCAGAGAAGCAGAGTTTACAAGCACCAGACATTCTCATTTGCTATGCTGTTCTGCACAGCCACAGAACAGCTACAAGATAAGGATTCCATGTTAAAGTTGTGCTCAGTCAGCTGCCTTTGTGTTTCCTTTTGGAAAAATCTGCCAAGCCCTCTCGGATAAGAAATGGGTACAATTAGAAGATGGAAAGGAGAGCATGGAGAAATAAAGAGAAAATTCAGTCATTTCTCAACCTGGGCTAACATAGGTAAGAATGTTAATAGACTTTTGCCAAAACATTTCATTGCTTATGTGCCACCATAACAAACCCTACAGTGTGCCTAGTGTGCCTTATTGCCACAGTAGTAGCATAGTTGCCATCTTATGCCAAGAGTAGGAGAAAATATCTCACCAAAATTTGTGCCAAAGACTATATATGACCTCAAGCAAGATACATGGTTTATCTTACCCTCAGTTCCCACATCTTAAAAAAGAGAGATTAAAAAGTTTTCCCTCATGGTGTTTGAAAACCAGTTCACTAAAATTCATATAGGGTTAGTGGATGACTGATCACACCACTATTTTGAACACCTCCAAGGATTAAACAGGGCACCTTCAGAACAGAATGCGAGTTTACTGGCTGAACTAAGGGACATTTGCTATTGCTAGGATCTTTACTAGATCCCTAATCCATGACCAAACCCTATATAACAGTACAAACTGCAGATCTTGTGCTTTATTCTGGCTAGTAACTGCAGAGGAACATAAATAAGGCAAGGACAGAAAAACTGATAGTGAATGTACACTGTCTGATTTTTTTATTCATTGTTATGGGATGATGTCAATCTCCCCATGGAGTTATTTTTGTCTTCTGCTGTGTGTGCCACCTCCTAAGTGGCATGATCTTCCAGTTACCACCACAACTGGCTTCCTCAAAGTCTTCTTTTTATGTGTAGAAAACCACATTACCCTCTATCTGTAAAATCTAAGGTCTTAGAAGAAGCATAGTTATCAGCACTTGTCAGTCTGACTCAGTCTATTCAAAGCCAAGTTGTTCTGTCTGGAATAACAAGGAACTTTTTGCGGAGAAAGGATTTACTCTTGCTGCCCTCCCATGCTGAGGGAAATTGGAATCTCTTTCATAGTTGGAGCTATTGATCTTTGAACCACACTTTTTCATAGCTCCCTGGACTCAATAGATAAACCAAATGCTTTTCCTTCCCCTGAAGAACTCAAGTTTTGTCACTCAATTCAATCCTAACTAGGACAAGTGTCAACAACAGACTTACACAAATCTGTAAAGCATTATAAACCTCCAAAGAAAACAGTATGTATGACTTACAGATGTAACATGAGGGAATTGTCTTGTTTTAATCCAAGACTGTTCATAAACTTTGTCCAACACTTAAATATCCTGCTACCCCCACCTCTATGTGCTGCCAAAATGCCTCCTCCATCTGTGATGTCTTGTTAAGCTATAAGCATCTAAACTAGTAGTATTCCAATTTGCCCTCTAGGCATAATACATAACAGAATAAATAATCCTAAGTATTTCCTGTGGTTCACTATGCTAAGCAAGCAAGCAAGCAATCAAAACAAAGAATAGGGAATAAATCTGTTCAAATATCTGCCCACTAGAAGAGGTAAGCAACAGTAAGGAGCACAAAGCATAAATAGCAACTTTGAGAAATCCATCCAAGTTTCTTTTTCCAGCTTACAACAGCTCAAGAACTATTAGCTTGTCAGTAAGGCACAAATGGAGATTGTCACTGTGGAGTTTCTTTAGCATGGACCTATGGCTGATGCCAGAACAGAAGCTTACTCAGCAAGCTCAGCATGTTGGACCATGCCCACTTAACAGAATTGTTCCTCTAACACAGTTCAGCCAAAAGGAAATCCAAATTAAGCAAACAAAGGTGGGAGAGCAAGCTTCCCCTCTCAACTTTGTATAGCAAATAATTTGGTATTAGACATCTCTTGTTTTGCTTAGGAATGGCAACTGCAGGAATGAAGGGAGACAGAAGAATCTAAAGATACATAGTTGAACGATAACTGAAGAAAAACCCCAAGAGTCTACTTAGGCACACACTTGAAAGTGGAATGCAAGTTTCACTTAAGTAATGTCTCCTGTAGATGTACTTGAAGTAGCCAGACATAAAGTCTTGACTTGCTGAGCTACATAAAAATGAATACAGTTAAAAAGACTACACTAGCCATCAAACTTCCTGACTAAAGGGATCAAAGATGAACATCTCTGAACTACAGTGCAGTATATAGACAATGCGTTATGACTCTGGATAAAGATAAAGCTTGCCTGTACCTGACAAACTGCATATTTTTTCCAAGAAAAACAGAACACACATACAAAACAAAAATCTTAAAAGTGAATGCTCCATTGTTATCTCAGCAACAGTTTCCTTTGTAGTCAGAACCTTTGAGAATATAAACCAAGGACACCTGCTTTAATGTTCCATGCAAAAAAAATGGCAGAATGAAGGTTGAGAAATGGAGCACTTAAACCCTGGAAAATTACTAGTATTAAAATGCCTATTGGATACATCAGCTATGTCACAGTAGAGAGATTTATACATTTTGAGGAAAAAAGGTTGATTAAAAAAATTTTGGCACAGGTAGACCTTACCTACTTTACTTAATCCCAGATAGAGAATGCTCATGTGAACAAGGATTTTACAGTTGCCTCACTTAAAATTTGAAGTGCAAACATGGACTTTAGGAAAGTCTGGTGCTGTAGATGCTAGTTGTATTTTGATGAGGCAAGAATAAAGCAACCCAAAATTCATCCAAGTATCCTGAGCTAGGCTATTCTGTTCAGACTTTCTTCCCCAGCACATACAAGTGTTTTACATGTACCTTTTACCATGTCCCTTTTACCTCCAAGGAGCTGCTATGTTTTTTGTGAAATCTAGAACACATGCTAGTATGGTAAGAGGACAAATACAACCTGCAACTGGTGTTAAATAGTATCAGCCTCATCAAAAGGAAAAGCATCTTAAAACTGCATTCTCATTTTGTGTATCAATGAAATCCCATAGAAATCTATGGAAACACTATGTTTCAGACCACCAGTTATAACAAATGACACGAATGACATGTTTATGAACTTTTTGTTTTATTTCACTTCACTGAAATGGCTACTTGCAATACAAAGCAATTAGAAGTCTTCTGCTCTCTGTCCTATCATGCCTTCACCTGCTAAGGGTTCTAGCAAGACAGTTCCTCTGAGAATTTACTTCTTTATTATACACAGGGAAACAGGGCACACTACAAGCCAAGGAACATCTCTGAAATTTCAGAAGTAATCAAGACAGAAGGGGAGCAGGATACGTCTGACTGATATCTACAGGATTATTAATCTAAGTACAAAAGCTTGGGATCCATGTACTGTATCTATATTGGCTCTCTGCCAGTCTTGTTTATGTTACAGCTAAGGACAAATCTTTAAAAATGCAGGTTTACTTCATGACTTTTTGGCCCTAGGATTCATCTTATTTTCCCTCTCTTGAGAAAGCCTTATTCTTCACACAACACATTTAAATGCTGTGGAGTAGAAATGCTATAGAACTCCATATGCATATTTCAGAGTTCACAAACAGTTATTTGAATATTCTAGAGCTAACTAAACTCAGGTAGAGGATGAAAGGTTGGTGTCAGTTCTGGGCTTCCCATTGTAATCAACTCATAAAGCACTTCTATTTGAAGCAAGTACAGGAAAGCATACTTCAAAGCTAGTTTCTCCATTTACAGCTGTGCATTTAGAGTGTAATCTCCAGTAGCACTTTTACCTGCTTTTTAAACACAAATACTAGTGATTGATTTTCTTTTTTTTTTTTTCCTTTAAGTGAGTTTCAGATAGGAAAGATACAGGCATGACAAATGCTTGATGAACTCATCAGCATTAACAATTTTTTGAAAGCTATTCTATTTATGGAAGAAAATTATCAGATTTCTTTTCCCTTTGAGATGCAGTGACAGTAGAACAATTTAGAATACAGCTCTGTAGCATGAATTAGTGAAGTTCCTAATTCCATTTCAGAAATAGCTTTCAGTGTTAATATGTAATATTAGGGTAATTTTGCTAACAAGAAAAGTCATAAAAATTGGGACAATACAAACCTAATCAACTCAAATGCCTAAATGAAAACCAAACCTCATTGTAAAACAATAGCAACTTGTTTTGGGGAGAAAATATTATAGATTACCTTAGCTTCCTTGTGTTAGGGAAACTGTTGGCAGCGTGACACATGCCAATGCAGACCAGCTACTACTAGCTGACATAAAATTTTTAAATTAAAACTCATAGCCAGTCTGAGCATAGCCAGGTAACATGAAAGTTGGGGCTCCTGTCTGAACACCTGACATATCCAAAGTCCTTTCAAAATCCCAATCTAAAAACATACTTTGTGGCTTCAAGGAGAATCGATATAATGCTAGCCATATTATTACTGAAAAATTGCCAAGTTGCTAAAGAACTTGACATAAATCCTCTTGGCATAAAGTTTTCTAAATATTCAAGCTTTTGTGCCTGAGAAATTAGGTGCACAAACAGAATCAGCTATGTACTCTCATGATCTTCACCAAAGAAATTATGAGATAAAGTTTGTCAAATCAGAGACTCAGAAATGCTACTTTGAAATCAGTCTTGAGACCCAGCTTTGAATGCTTAGTCAATTGACAGAAGCAACGAACACAATTCAGAATTAATATAAAACAGTTAAGTATTTTTCTAATAATCTCCATTTCATTATAATGACCAATGGCAAAATGTTTGATCTTAAAATTTCCAGATGTTTCTTTGAAAGATTTATGTGCATAAATATCTCCTGATACACACAGTTCTATCCTATACAATGCTCTTGAAGGAAAATCAGAAAGAAGGAACAGGTTGGTTAATATGAAGCTTCCTGTCATTAGACAGGATTTCCTTCATCAGAATGAACAGCCATTATTAATATAGAATTGAAAAGTGCCCCTAGAGTCTTTACTGTAATGAACTTATTCGAGATATACTTATTTTTAAATATTTTCAATGGTTTTATATTCCACCCAGACATAAGGAATGTGATAGGGAAGGTTTGAAGTAAATTGCAGCAGTTTATTATTTACATATCTCAAAGCTAATTCTCAAAAAAATAATTTTCTTTAGTTTTGATTTACAGTACAGTGGTGAACCAGAGGATAAAATAAAAAGCACACTGGCCCATTTTGGAGTAATTTCTCAAACATGATGTGCTGATAGGGGACCTGCAAAGGGAATTGTCAAAACTCCCTGGCTTTCATCCACATGCTCTGAAGATCTCAAATTTCCAGACTTACAAGTTGCTTTTTTAAAAGGACAAGACGGGAGGAAAACAAACCCAGTACTTTTCTATCATGAAAGATTTTGTCCTTATGTAGTTTCTAAATTGAAAACCAGATGATAGTGGTTACCCAAGGTCCATGCACTAGAAGTGCCCCAAGTTAGGTAAACAGAGATACAAGTGTCTAAAAAACAAACAAAACCATGAAGAATTATTGACATAATATAAGCTCTGACCTCACCCAAATACTGCCGACCTTGTCATAGCTGAACCGGCAAATCCTATGACAAGCTCAGCTTTAGCGGAATGGATGTTGATTTCACATGTGTTTTACCTGAGGGGGCCATATACTCCTCCTTTCCACACTGTGGAAAGAAAGCCACTGCAATGACTTCCACAGCAGTCATCAAGCCTGGAAGATTTTACTGTGGGTGAAATTCACAGTTACATAAAAGTGTTCCTTGATACCAGGAAGTCCAGCTTTTAAAGTCCTAGTCATTGCCAGGCGAGAGGCAATAGGTACTCAGCAATTTCAAAAGCAGGCTTCTAACTTCAATTTCTCAAGTAAAGGGTAAATCACCCTGAATTTTGGGCTCTCATCTCCCGTCTGCTTTTTGGTTTGTTTTTCTGAGTAAAATAAAGGTTACATTAAATATAGTTTTGTCTCAATGACTATTTCAAGCAATGTTAGTAAAGGAAAAGGTAATGTCTTCTTGACTAAATGATACCATAGGAAAGAGTGGATGAACTTTCAGACATTCAAGACCTTTGCCATGTTTGTTTTAGGTATATTTGAAAGGAGACAATAAAAAAGTGAAAAACGTGAGAAAAAAAATGAAAGGATGAGTAAGGAAAACAAGTTACAGCCCTTGCAGATGTAGAAAAAACCCTAAACATTACTAGCCGATTCACCCTATCACACATTAAGCTTGGTTCATTAATAGAGAATAACTGAAGTCTGACATTCCAACCAGTGAAGAGCAGAGCAATTCTCACATCAGAAATAGAATTCTGAACTCCGGCAGAGGAAGGGAGAAAAGTGTTACACAGCAGAGAAGTTAGCTTATTGTTAGAGCCGCTTTCAGCAGCTGATGGAGAATCAGCCCATTTCTTGTCCTTTTCCAAAAAAAGAATTCAGTACATACACTTGCAGAGGGTAATTCATGCCATATTATCTTACTTTAGGCATTTCTATCCCTCTCTGAGAAAAGAGAATATCAAAAGGTGAACATATTTCCCTTGCCCTTTAGCAGAGCTTAAAGCAGAACTCGTCTTCACAGGCTGTATAGGTTATCTTCCACTTCAGCCAGGAATTCTAACATCATTATTACTATTGTTTGGAAAATTCCCATATCTCTTCATCTAACTCCATGATTCTCTCGATTCGCCTATAAATCAGATACTAAAACCTGCCTTTTATCCCTTGCAAAATATGGCTCACCTGCAAAGCTGTTTGAAGTCTTAAAATACAAAGATCCTGATTCACGCACTGACATTTTGTGCCCTTAGTACCGAAGCAGGCCTTTCCCATATCAGTATAATTTTCAGCTTGGTAATTTAACATTTCAAACCCCTGCAGCTGGACTAATGACAGTTAAAATCAATGGATTAATCATAGGAAGGTCTCATACCTCTCTTCTGCTATACCATACCACCTTCTTAACTCCATAGTTAGCATAAATATGGCACCAATTAGCCATTTTCATTCATGACAGGACTCACTAATTTTAAGTGCGGAGTAAATAACTATTCTGCACAGATACCTAAAAAATAAGGTTATCCACTGTTTTCTCTTTAGTTTTCAGATAAAGAATAGGAGGCATAGTGCCATAAACTAATCTGACAGGATTAATCAATAACAATGATATTTCACATAGGGCATACATAGCTTTTTTGTAGTTTTTCTCCATAAATGACCAATTTAAAAGGAATATATAAAATAGGACAGCCTCAAAATTCATTTAGATTTTGCTAGAGGAATCTTGAGGAACACAGTATTGTTACAGCCATGTATAGGTACTGCTGCTCCATAAACAGAATACAACTCCTCTCTCCATTGAAATTCAGGCCTTTCTTTCACAGTATCTTTATCAAAAAATAGCCAATTTAGATAATGCTCATTCCTAATCAAGTAAAAAGCTGTGAATACATCAGTATGCATAGAACTTAAGCACACACAGAACATACCTCACTGAAAGTTACATGGTGTATTTAAGCATGCATCCACTGGGGTCTAAGAATTACCTAGCCTTAAAACATTAGTTAATGATCTTTCATGCAGATAAAAATAAGGTTTAAGACTTCACCCATGAAGGTACATATAGTTTAAGAAGAAACAAATGATGATTTAATTAAGCTGGTTCTAGAACCTTTAGGAAACACTCATAATCGAATGAATGTAAAAATTTTAGGTTTTTAATGATTGTAACTGTTCTCATAACAGATGATTGCACATGTGCAGTAATTTAAGAGAAATGCCCTTTTCTGTCCATACCTCAGGACAATATTTGGTTGTGGCACAAGTATTTCCAGAGTGTCTATTTAAAATCATTACAAAAGGAAAAAACCTCTTCCACTGCATACTGAGCAACTGGAAAATTCTGTCTGCTAAAAAATCCTACTGGTTATAGCAGAACTAGAATATCATCCTGGCATCCATTACACTGGCCTATTGCATGCTCGTATATTGTGTATGTCTATAGTCATCCTTTGACTGAATGCCACTTAACAGAAATGTATTGAGCTTACCCAAAAAGCAGTAAGCAAAAACGAGCAACCATGAGATATGCTGTAGAGTTAGAAATTTGTGGTGCTGCAGCTCTGGGGTTTATGTAGCTCCAGAGACTATGATATCAGAGAACAATATTGTGGTGCAGATTTAGGGGAGAAAACACAGATAGATTAGATCCAGTAAAGGAGAAACAGACAGATGATACTGCCATCCCCATCTGAAAGCTTTCTAACACAACATTAGTTTTAAACATGGTATGAAAAGCCATTCACTTGTATAAATTCTCTGGCTTCTACATATTCAGATGAGTTTTTTCCAAAGTACTTTCATTTTTTTAAATTTAACAATAAATATAAAAATTATAAATCAGACAACATTCTTATGAAACTTTGATATTTCAGAGCTGAGACTAAACAAAACCTTTCTTACCACAGGAAATTCTGACATCTGAAACATTAAGGGAAACCTACAGAGTGGAAAGCTTTCAGGGTTTCTGTTCCACCTTCTCCATGCTTTAGCAACAGCTGCTTGCATTCAAAGGCAATAGAAGATAGCTTGGGAAAGAAATAGCAGAAGCATGGAAAGGTAGCAAAGCCAAAAGAACATTTACTCATCTAGAAAAAATTGAAGGTAAGAAATCAATATTCATTGTAATGGTATTGCCTCAAGGTATATGCGTGTATATATACATGCATATATGTTTTCAATAT
>JANZLQ010000022.1:18163715-18179834 GCA_026212715.1 Elanus axillaris | reverse complement strand
GGAAGGGGGGGTGGGGTGGAAAAAAAAAACCAAAAATAAAACATGAAATACATTTAATCCCCAAACTTTGCTTATGTAAAGTAATAAGACATCAAGGGTTTTTTACTGAAGTTTCTTTCACCAACATTCTTAATGTCTGCTTTTTAGATTTTAAAATTATGTACCTTGTTTCTATTCATTCTTCAGCATGACCTTCCTAAAATGACTAAGCTGATATTATGATTAATGAGCAAATTATTTTCATCTAAGACATGGAACAAAACAAATAGCCTACAGCCTATTCCCCTGCAATTTACTTTTTTAATGAATAGTTCCCCCCCCTTTTTTTAACCACTGTGTTCATACCTGAAAGTTTATGATGGATTTCCTATGCAATTCATTCTCTAAATTAATAGGATCTGAACAGGGGAGGCTAAAAATGTAGGGTTTTACTTGCCTTTGATATTAAAGCAAGATGTAAATACAACTTTACTATTCGTCAGTGAGAAACACTCGGAAAGAAGGCTGACAGGAATCCAAAAAGAAAAAAAAATGCACTTGAAGACAGTCACCCTCCCTACGATGCTCTAAATTATGAAGGTATCAGATTTCTTTCCCTGTGTTTGTCATTTGTATTTTCATAATTTATTCCAGGTGTCCTTAAACAATTTAAGAAAGGTACAACTGCAGCAAAAGAATTTGAAAATTCTTTTTTATAAATGAATTTGAAAAACAATTTCTAAGCCACATGTGTGGAGACTGTACATTTAAAGAAGGAAGGAGAAAAGGGAAAGAAGAAGAAAAAAAACCTGTGGGAAAAGCTTTCTTCATCCAAGGAGCACTAAAGTTAAATAAAAAAATATGCTGTAATGGCACCAAGGGAAATGCATTATATTATACTCTTGGGAAGCGATTTGATAGCAATACTGCAAACTGTACAAGACCATGACTTCTAAAGCTACAGGTCTTGAGAATCTCATGCTCCCTCGAACAGCTGCAAAACACCAGTTCCTCCTTTCTCATTCAGCTATGAAGCCCTTGGCAATTTGGTATCTGCCAGTGTTTTCTGCAAAAGAACTTGACTTTTGATGAGTACAGACGGTTCTACAGACAGCACCAAATCTATCTGTGATAAGAAACAGTTTAACAGGCAGACTAAACACATTGCTTTTCTTGAGCATTTCTGTTTCTTCTGGCTAGTAGTTTCATTTTCTTTTTTGATAACTTACAAAAGATAGGAGAAAGAAGCACCTTATAGGAAGTTGAGAAGGTAACAGCGCAAGACTCCTAGTTCTGGAAAATTTCTTATTATACTCCATGTACTGGTCTGAGTACCAGGCCCTCAGAAAAACACCCTCAAGTTATGATGATAAAAACCCCAGGGTCCCTGTCCTGCAGTATTTAATTTGAGGATCTAGTTCTGTGTGCCTGTGGTGCCTTCCACTGGAAGGCTTCCCTTTCCTCTACAAACTACGATGAGGTAATCTCCAATATACCTGTCATGCTGACAATTATAAGCTTGACAAACACCCAACCAAAAAAAAAAAAAAAGAACAAAAAAGCCCCAAGCACAGATTGAGGAAATAACTTGCTAAAGGTCACTCATCAAGTCTGTCAGAAATAACAAAAAAATCAGACTCAGTCTGAACTCCAGACAGCCACAAAACTTTCTTTCATCATGAATCTTGGTTAGTTCATACTATACCTAATCTGTGAAGTTAGTGCTGCTATTTGCAACATGACATGGATGGGAGAGCACCATTTTGAACAATTCCAGCTGGCTTAATATAGTGGATGCAAAGTACTCAAGGCACAAACTTTAGAGTTCAGATTTAGAAATATTTTTGAGTACAAATGAAAACGTATTGCTTTCCCCATCTATTTCAGAAGCCAACAAATAATTTCTCCGTGTTCAGTGCTGCAGACTCCCTGGATAGCAAATTAAAATATTCATCACCTTTCTGTGAGCCCCTAGTAAATTCCATATCTGTCTAAATGGGGAATATAGATGCATAGCACAGCAGACAATTTCTTTCAGCTCTGAATGAACAAGTACATGAAGAAGTAAAAAACTAAGAAATCTTTCTTTTCCTATCTACTAAAAACAGATCCTAGAAAGTACTGAGCATTATAAGACTTTTGGTTGATAATGACATTTTGAATTGTGCATCAGCCTATGACTCATAAAGAATGCAAAGTTACTGAAACGTGGTTTAGAAAACGTATATCTTACAGGAATGATTTTGCTACTGACACATCTGTCCTCTTTTATTCTTAGCACCTGAAGAGAATCTATTATTCTTAACTCCAATTTCTTAACACTGGCTATGTAATCCCTAAGCAAAACTTCATAATGAGTATTAGAAGAATTCTGCTGATTAATAGTTTTCCTGGTCAATTCATAATCAAGATACTCTACATGCTATAGGCCAGCCTGACAATGTTTACATTTGTCAGTGTATTAACAGGCATAATTCTAAATCAAAACTTGAGAAGTAAAAAAATTTTACACAGAAAACATTAAAGACTCTGAAAGGCACACACACAGATGCAATCAGTATTAGGGCAGTCAAATATCTCCAGTGCCGAGTGTGGAAGACAAGAACTTTCTATAGAACACTAAAATATAAAGAAAAATCTTCATAATCTTTCAAGCAGAATTTTTGTTTGATCTTCATTTGAAAGCAATTCAACTATTCTTTCTGATGAACTGCAAAATCCTATAGACGAATTAAGTCAGTCATGCATAGTCTTCAAGAAATGAGAAAAGAACAGTTTGAACTTCGGAACTTCATACAGAAATTGGTAGAAAACTCTTCTTAATGGAAAGCTACTATTCAGGATGATTCTGCACTCTAAATTAACGCTGACTTTGTAAGAGTCCTGGAGAAATCGTGCCACTTCAGCAAACACTAATCAGTATCTAGAGTGCTTTTGGGTGGGGTTATGCACCATTTTAAACAGCTCCAGAAGTCTGACAGATAAACTGCAGTTGAGGAAGCCCTCACTTCAGTAGCTCTTTCTTGAGTTAAGTGAAGTTAAGGCTCTGAAATAATTTCATTTTAAGAACTACAAAAGTAAGATAAATACTACTGTCTATGCCACCTCCAAAGGTGAAAACCACCCTGTTTTAGAGGAAGAGCAAGGCGCTGTGAACCAAGCTGTTACAGACCACCTTTTCAAGTTTCCCACATACTCAACCAGGTAGGAGTAGTCTTTCCCTAAAACTTTAACATTTACAATCTACCATGAACCTGGAAATCAAAGTGACCTATTTTCAAAAGAAAAATGTTAAGTCATCAGCAATTACTGAAATCTTTAACCACAGCTTTTAAACAAATAAATGGCCCATTTAGGACATTCAATTACAATTCACTAAAATGCTATAATATGCAGCCCTTCTCTTTATCCTTCCTCCTCACCTCCTGAACTCCTTGAAATATGCTTGCTAAATCAGTATTATGTTAAACCTCTTATTTTCTGTGTTCAGCATCTTCATATTTTAGTACTCTTCCAGTATTCAGAGAAGGGCAACCATTTTGTTCTTGGACATTAAGCCCCTCAAAGTAATAACACTGCTTGTATTTTATTTGAAAGAACAAAACACAAGCCATTAATACCAAGAAAACAAATACAAAACAAAAAACCAACCCAAACCAAGAACACCAATTCTGAATCTCCACGCTCAATGACTAATGGAAAAACCTATCAACACATTGTGGTGACAATGATAGAATTTTAACACATGATACGGTTAGAGAAAGAAGTGGGAAAAATGGATATGATGTCTGAGTCAGAGCTACATTAAAAGAAAGTGTACACAGTAGCCATGCAGGTTTAGCTTACTCTACAAGGACATCACAAAACCAAGTTTGACTTATTTTTTTACCTGTACCGTGTTGTTCAAAAGTAGCTTTGCTTCTATGTTGCACAGCAGCACTGAAATGCTTTATAAAAATGGAATAAATTGCCACTGTACTCTAAAAACCAAGGCAGGCATTACATGTATAGAATGATTAAAAGCTTTGCCTCCATAACTGCTTACCACCATTTCCTTTTCTGTCACTGTGTATCTTAAAGCTCCTCTGGAAAGATGCTGAGAATAAGGTTTTTTTTTAAAATGCACACCTACTGAGATACTTTTGTAACATTCTTGTTGCAAACTATACTTCTTTATCCTATCAACACCACTTAAAGAAAAGGACTCCAAAGCACAGCAAATAAAAACAAGTTAGGGTGACAGGTCTTTAAACACAATACAGGGACATCAGATCAACAGACTGGGTTTGATAACTGTTGCCTTTTAATACAGTGTCCCTGCTTCCACAGTGAGGCAGGAGATTTAAATGAGATGTGCAAACACTGAAAGACAGGAAAGCAACTTTTTCCAATACTTAGTAGTTTTTAGGAAGAATATTAGTAGCTGCCTAATAGCCTTTACAGTTTGACATAACATCTATAGTCTTGTACTAACAACAAAAAAAAATCATACACACACACAGCCCAGACCCTACAACTCACCACTGTGATTCAGTACTGAATTTTCTTCCAAATCTGCCTTTGTGTATTAGAAGAGGAGAAAACAATGATAACTTGAATGTATGGCAGAGAGCTGATAGGCAGAGACAAATTACATCTTCTGAAACAAAGTCCCCAAAATACAGAAGTTAATTCTGCTACAAGGTAGTATAGAGTATTTAATTTGTTATAAAACAGTCTTTACTATGCCGCCTTATATTCTGAGATGTGCCAATCATTGCAGCCCAGTCTTCCCAGGGGTTTGAGCTACAAGCTCTTCAGAACCTTCTACATTCCTTATTTATGAATTGATAAACTTTGATCAGCCATGCCGGTCACTCTTTCCTCCTCCCCATTTTCATCAGTCTTTTGACAAAATTCCATTTCAGAGAGATGTATAGAGCAACACTACACTGAAGGTTATTTTTTATGTTAATTGCAGAAACAGATAAAAATCAAATAGACCCCATCCCCAGTTTCTCCTGACAGTCCCTTCCTTCTTACAAAAAAGCCTAACCACACTACATAAAGATAAAACTAAAAAAAAACATTCTTGCATCCACTTGGGAAAAACAGGCCTCATCTTTGAATACACAAAGAGTGTAGCAAATGACAAAAGCAAACTCGATACACACTATAAACAGGTAAATTTAGCTGCACTATTAGGTACACTTCTTAAAAAGCATGGTAAAAGCCTTTTGTAAGCAGTCGGCAGATTTTCTGTTTAATTTACTGTTTCAGTGGTGATGTGGTTAACAGTGTGGCTGAGGCTTTGATCAGATGGCAATCAATATTGCAATCAAAACCAAAATATATAGAATACAGAACGTGTATGAAGTGTACAGCCAAATGCAGTCATTATGACTTCACAGCATAACCCTCTGCATTACCCATGATGGAAACAGGGCACTGTGTAAGGCTCCAGGGATTTTTGGGGTTTTATTATTTTATAGTACTGCAAGGTCCTTAGACAAGAAAAATGAGAAACTATGGAAGTAAGTGCATTTCAGAGGCAAGGGGCTGAAAGAAATTTCTCACTTCCTAAAACTTTCCCCAGTTAGAGGAATCAATGGTAGATACCCTTGTCTCAAAGCCCAAAAATAGACAGTTTTTTGTGGTTGCCCTTTTCTTAATAACAGTAGTACCAAAAGCCCAGTTTTAACTTAATGATAAGAAGAATGTGCTCATTTATTCCACTGGTATTCAGAGATAAGGAAGTAAAAACCAGATGTGAACTACAGTTGCTTCTGTCTGTTGTTGCTGAGCTCAGTACAGCTTTCAGTGTCTGAGAGAAATTATTAACAAAAAAGCCTTTCAATTTTAAGAAGAAACACTGTGGATCTTGGCTGTGAATTTTCAAGCTTCCTGAACCTTGTCACTGTTTAAAGGGAGAAGAAAAAAAAAAAAGTAAAAAAATTTGTCTTTCTTCTCTCCTGAAATGGGAAGATGGTTTACTTCCCAGCTACCTGTACAAGGGGATAAGTAGGTTATAGATGTTTTGTGCTCTTTATCTCAGTGCAGCTTCGAGGAGAGTAGGCATTGGCCCAAGAAAAATCAAGGTAAGACCATCTCCACTTCTTACATACAGGAAAGACCTTCTTTGCATTATTTCCCTTTAAGTGTCACAAAATTAAGTAACAAAACCCCACAGTTCCATAAGAAAATTATAACTAAACTACCATAGACACCGATGTGACTGCAACAGAATATGAATGCTATTGCAATATTGACAAGGCGTGACCCTCTTCATTACTTAAGTTGGCAGTTTTATTATACTGTCAGATTTTAAAGTGTGTTGTCATGGTTTAACCCCAGCCAGCAACTAAGCCCTACACAGCCTCTCGCTCACTCCTCCCTCCCCCACCCCCTCAGTGGAATGGAGGAGAGAATTGGAAGAGTAAAAGTGAGAAAACTCATGGGTTGAGATAAAGACAGTTTAATAGGTAAAGCAAAAGCTGCACATGCAAGCAAAGTAAAACCAGGAATTCATTCCCCACTTCCAATGGGCAGGCCGGTGCTCAGCCATCTCCAGGACAGCAGGGCATCACGCCTAACGGTGACTTGGGAAGACAAACACCATCACTCCAAACGTCCCCCCTTTCTTCCTTCTTCCCCCAGCTTTATATGCTAAGCATGATGTCCTATGGTCTGGGATATCCCTTGGTCAGTTGGGCTCAGCTGTGCCAGCTCCGAACGCCTTGTGCCCCCACGACTTCTCACTGGTGGGGTGGGGTGAGAGGCAGAAAAGGCTTCAGCTCTGTGTAAGAGCAATAAGGAAAACATCCCCGTGTCTTATCAACACTGTTTTCAGCACAAATCCAGAACATGGCCCCATACCAGCTACTGAGAAGAAAATGAACTGTATCCCAGCCAAAACCAGCATGTGTCCATTTTCCTACAGGTGATGTGCCTGTCAAAATCTTCAATCAAGGTTCAGTTGTTATAGTCCTACTTCACCAGCATGAGAGAGAGGAGAAAGATGACACCATTTGTAACCTGCTTTATTTTACCCTGAAGCATTATAAAAAGTCATCTAGCTCCAACTTCCAAGACATAGCCATCAAATAATGGGACAATCAGTGTCACACTGTTTGGGGAAAATCAGACAAATCAGTGGCCACTGTTGTGTTTTAGAAAGAGTAAAATTAATTCTACCACATGCCTACATTTGTGATTCTTTTACCTTGTTCACACACAATAATTACAATTAAAATCTAGAGGCTTGCATCACAACAAACAAATGACAGAGAGATCCAAGATATGGGGGTTCTGTGGGATTCCTTCTATCTCACTGAGAGAATGACTGGAAAACACTGACTAAAAAGTAGATATTCACAATGAAAATATAATGCAAAGTTTCCATGTGACAAATTACACCGCTAGGACTCTTACTTATTCATGCATAGACAGACGCTCTTTCAGATTAAAAAACAAAGAAACAAAAAAAACCCCAACAACAAAAAACCAAAACAACCAAAATAACCCAACCAACAAAAAAAAAAACCCAAACCACCCAGCAAATTAAAGTATGGAGTAAGGTCCCCATGGAAGAGTCAGTGTTGGAGAGCAGGCAAGAGTCCAGCTGCTTATGACTGCAAGACTTCAGCATTAGCCAGCTCATAGAGGAACAGTGTCTAAACTTCAAATATTAATCCTCATATTTATCACAGTAGATTATAAGCCTACATCTAAGATATGCTTTAAAATCTTTTTCAAGGTTTCATTGAGATGCTATTAGCCCAGAAACACATAGTGTCTAATAAAAGCATTACAAGAACTGAAAATGCAATAGCCATGTTTATTTAGGTAAACATTTTGACCACAGCCTACAGGGACCTCAGCATACAACGCAATTACTTGGAGAGATATGGGTACATCTGCTCCTGCAATAAATCATAACAGTTACTCTTGACCTTAAAATATCAGCTACAGTTTACAACAGTTTTTGACATTGCAGTAGTAGGAAAGAAAGCATCACTGCTGTTTGTCTGGTAAAGAATCTTATTGATCTAAAATTGTATTCATTCAGATAAGTTATTTGCTAGATCCAGGGAGGTTTTTTAACCTGTCTAGAATAGCTTGGCACTGCTTATTTGCTAAATATATAAATATTAGAAGAGGGCTATTGTATAAATACAAACAAATGAAGACTCTCAAAAAAGTCCTTAAAGTATCAAATATACAGATAGATATAGATATATTGGTGTATCTGCCTCTATTTTCCAATAAATAAAACAGCTCTTTAGAATAAATGTCTTTTGTGCTTACATATAAATATATATTTTTATATAAATATATATAAACCAAACAACAGCCTTAGCTGCCTGGAGTTTTTCCAGCTATAAAAATTGAAATCCATTACTTATGTGCTACAGGAAAATGAGTCAATATACCATCCACCTCAGTAGCTCATTTCCTTATTTCAGATGCTCCACAGAAATTGAGCTTTCTTTCTGTCACACCCAAAGAAGCATACACTACATTGCATTGGAATGTGCCCCTTAGGCTAAGTAGATGTACTAATGCTCAGTGGTTAACATTCTCTGCAAATACCATCTTGAATAAAGAATCTGCGATGGTATTACCAACATCTCTACCAAAACTTCTTCCAAAAGTTAGTAGCTTACTTCACTGAAGTCTCATGCCAGTGGTTAATTCTAAATTGTCTTAAATCAGTAAAACTATTGATACAATGTATTCCCAATTTGGCTAGGTGTTTTCTTTGTTCATTAAAATGAGGAGTTCTAGCTGCATGGCTTCCATCCATTAAACTACCCAAGCTTCTTGAGAAAGCAAGCCACAACTCTGATTTCTGAGAAAAGAGAAATAAAGACAGTAACTCATGAGCATAAATAGTTGAAAAAGCAAAAGAATTGATAAAAAAAAAGAGCAGCTGATCCAGGCAAAAGAAATGAAAGCCATATCCTGCTGCAGTGAAGTAGGACACTTTCCCAAGAGAAACATATTAACATTGGAAAGTTGGAAGAGCACCTTAGATCCAGTACATAGACCAAGGCATGAACACTGACAATGCCAAAGTTTATGTACTGTCTGAAGCATGTATTCTTCATGTACAGAAATGAAGTCAGACTGCAGAACCTACATACTGTATTCTGAATATACCTATACCAAGTTTGCACCTAGCTCAACTTTTTTTGTCGTCTGACCTTTTTTAGCCTTGTTGAATATGAAATCTATTACTCCATTAAAAGGAATAAATAAAAACCTTGAATATAAACCAAACTATTCACTTGAGCACAAATGTCTCGACTCAAACTCTAAGGTGGCTTAGAAGCAACCTGCTTAGAAAACTCAGCAATACTCATAAAACAGAGTCTTTTCCAAAATGTTTAAGTAGTCACTGTCAGAATGGATATGGGAATGTAGAGGAATACATGCTTTCATAAATCCAATATACATGGTTCACATTTTATAAAACCAATTTCTCATATTCTGTTAAGTCACAGAAGTGGCAGGATATAACTTCTGTCATATGAAGGTATAAATCCTGTTTTAGTGTATTTATTGAAATACAGGAAAACCAGCCCTTTGCCATATATACAAGTCATATTTCTCCTGATACTTCCCACCATACCTGTTTCTGTCTTTTTCATTTTTTAAGTATTTAGACAATACCACAGTTCTATGATATCATCACAAGATAGCTAAACAGTGCTTTATCATATTAAAACTAGAGCTTACAGGGAGTCAAACTTAAAGCACCTCCAAAATATTTTCTAACATCTCAGCAAAAAAAATCCTAGGCATACACTGCCATGTAAACCAACGCAGAGTTTCAAAGCTGTAAAAATAGAACAAGCACCAAGCTGTTTTATCAAGCTGTAACTGAAAGCCAGCTTGGCAGGAGGCTGTGTTCTACTGGAACATGACAACCCACATAACTTGTTTACTCTTTGCCATCACCAATACAATTCCACATCACAAATCTGGGGACTTCGGGAGGGACCTGTGGTGTTTCTGCCACAGGATGTGCCTTAAAATCAAGATCACAGAAGGAAAAGAGAAGGCAATTTCCTTCTGAAGTAGCTTGGTATACTATACTAATATCTTAAAACAAAAGGGGGTGGGGGGGGGAGTTGGTTGGTTGGGTTTTGGTGTTTGGTTTTGGTTTTTTTTTAATGCTTCAGGAATTGTTACTCATAGGCTTACTGCAAGAGTCAAATAAAACCAGGACCCCAGCTTGCTAACCAGTCAGCTTAATAAACTAAGTTACTGCAACACCGCAGTCACTCTTGTATATTGTATGCTGCCATACTAAAAATATCTGCCCATGAGAGTGCTAAAATGTGTTATTTATTTAAACAAGGATAAGAAAGATGAAGATGTGTAAATTAAATCCTTATTAAATCCTTAGAAATGTCTGAAGTTCACAGAAAGTGAACAGATCTATTGCCAAAATAGGCCATTCATGACTATGGTAAGAATGTTGCTTCCCATTCATCAGTTGTTGACTTCACTAGTAATGCATTAAGTGCCAAATGCTATTACAGCAGAGGATTAGATGCAGGAATAACAGTAAGAACGTGTCACGTCCAAACTCTCTCACTGGAAATTATTGCATGTCTTCAAGGAATCTAAAAGATTTGCCACTCATTGCAGATAGGATTTGAACCAAAATTCACTAAAAGTAGTTGAGATCTGGACACTTACTTTTATTGAGTTGATAATGCCTTCAGTGAAGAAAAACAAAACACTGCAATTGACAGCTATGTTTAGCAAGAAGAAAACATTCACTGGTGAAGATGAAAACAATGTGTATTTTAACAATTTATAAACAGGAAATTAATCATCTCGCTTAGCTTTCTACATGTACTTCTAGAGGGGAACCCATCTGCTTTATTTTAGAAGCACACCTTAGTGTGAAATGAATTATGCTTTCTGATCAATAGAGAGAAGTAGATTAGCAAGGGAATCAAGAAAACTACTTAAGTGACTACATGTGAACCAATGAACACCATTCATGAGGACTTTGTGGTAGCCCATAGCTCAAGAGTAGCTTTTCCTTTATTAACTCTGCAAAGCGCAAGAAAAGACTGGATATAAAAGAAAATGATATAATCTGTCTGGAGTTTCACTCTAAAAAATAAACAAGTAATGGATCTCAGTTTCATTGACAGTTTAATTTTCCTTTATTTCACCCTGAGGAGGTTATAACTTAAACCTCCCAGATCACATCTGGGGCAAGTTTTTGACTTTGCGAGGACTCTTGCCATCCTTCTGGAAGTGTAAAACAAAATTAAATTAGTCACAATCACATGCAAGAGAGCTATTCAGATCAGTATAAGTTAAGTTTGATGCGTCCAAATAAAGTAACAACACCCCAAAATCATAATAGTGATCTCCACTACACAAACCGAGTGTTCACAAATTAAGTTAGTTAGTTCCCAGGACACGCTGAGCACACGCATGGATGCCTCTTATCAGTGCCTTATACATGCCCTTAGTTCTGTAGTGCTGATGTATCATCAATTAAACCAATTTCCCATATAAGCTGAATAGACAAGGGTTATGAGAAATCAGTTACACATACTGATCCATCACTGTGACAGCTAGGCCCAAGAACTTTGCAGTTATAGGTAGGGGACCCTGGGGCAAAAGACACCATTGGAGAAGAAAAGGGAGTCTAATCCCAGTTATGTGTCAATCTGAAGAGAGTTTAACTCAGTTCTCAATGCAGATATCAATATAATTAGCCTAAAGCTTGCCACCACAATTCAAAAATGAATTTGAATTTATGTGACATTTTAGGAGTGGTTTGCGTTTTTTTTCTTTGTTCTATTTCTTAAGTACAAAAATGCCAACACTGTAGATCCTCCAAATTCAGGGAACATCAAAATGAAAGGTTGTCTATGGAGCAACAGTATTTTCTTGGCCCCCTCAGGAGTTCTCTGTGTCCAGTTGACTCTGCTTTCCCTCTACTGAATCACTGTTCTGAAGCACCCTAGAGTAAGCTGACCTACATGCAAATCCTTACTTCTCAAGTATCTCTCTGTCCAGTCAGCTACTTCCCACTGGAGATTAAAACCTTATCAACAAAAAGACATTCTCACTGCACTTGAGTATGTACTTCTCTGTACAATACAGAGGGTGATCTCCACAGAGCAAATCACAGACTGAACTTTTGGCAAAAGCCTACAATCCCACACTAAAGAAAGAACAGATAGGGATGTATACACTCTTGTGTATTAAAGAGACACAGGAGACAAAAATTCAATTTTTGATCTTTTTTTTTTCTCCACAGCATCCTCTTCCCCAACATAAACAGGCTACCCCAACAAACTTACACTATATTATGTATACACCCACACTTACATATATGCAGTGGAACTGTGTTTTTGGATGATCCTGACCACTTTCTTCAACAGAACTGAACCTTAATAAAGAAATATTCCACATCCAACACAGGATTTTCCTAGTATTTCTATTAAAACACTTTCAAGTTAGAGAACATTCTCATATTGAGCTACAAATTTCAACTGTTGCCTTCATTCATTCATTTGAATTCCCACTATATTTAAGTGCATATTACTTCCAATGAAGCTACTAAGTATAGGTATCAAATGCTCTTATAGAATATTCCAAGTGCTATATAGCAGCAGTTTATTTCTACTTAAATAAGTGCAGTAAAGTCATTCCAGAAATTTTTGGTTGCTGTTAAACATGCAGAATAGTAATCTGTTTGGAAATGCCATGCAGGATAGCCAGAGAAAGGATACTGATGAAACATCACCCTACATTCAGTGTACTAAAACAAGAAAACTAAAATATTAGCACTTATTTTAAGACTTTCCAAAATTAGCCTAAATAATGTTTCACCAGGGTGACAACTATGCTCATTTCAGAGCTTTCACACAAATGGTACAACCAATAGTAGAGAAAAGAGAGCACAACTCCTCAGACAGTACACCTTTGTATATCCTCCATAGTTTTACACCCAAGGACGTGAGCATATCTGACATGTAGTATATTAACTCCTAGCTACTGTCACACTGTCCATCAAATTAGTGAGCACATACCAATGTGTGAATCCATATTCTGCCTTTTCTAGAACTACCATCTTCACTTCTAACTTTTGCAGCTTATTGGACCACACCAATTCTGTGGTTCAGATTAATTCAAGAAAAAAAAAAGCAGACTGCAAACTCTTCCCATAGTATTTACAATTCATTTTTCTTTTGCTGTGATTGGTATCATGATGCATATTTAATTATGTTTTCTTGCTAGACTTACAAAAGATGAAATTAAGCAAGAAGAGATAGATCACATCTGTGCTTTTGAAAATGCACCTAGCAACAATCTACCTCTGTACAGTTATCAATAATAAACACCAAGTTACATGTCATTACTGAAGCTATAACAGAGATGGATCAGAAAATCCTTCAAGTCATGTCTGGAAGGGAGAGAAAAGACTATAACAAGCTTTTCATTCCATGCGGTTTTCCCCTACATTTTTATTTCATTTCCTCATTCTGACCTGACTACTATCTTGCTACTCTGATAACAGGTGCTATTTTTAGTAAGTACAGTATGACTATATGATACAACCTTGACATTCTTTTAAAATGAGCATTAAGAAGGGAAAAAAAATTGTAAAGTCCTTTGCAAGTCAAAGTCAGTCAGTTGCTTAGTTGCACTTCTCGTGCATTCTAGATGTCTTGCATTTTAAGACATAACCAAAAAAACCCCCAAAAATACCCAGAAAACAAGCCCCTAAACTAATCTAATCTTCACTTTATCTACTTTAACTTACAGCCTGAGCATGTTTTCTCAGAACTTATGCCATATCAGCTTCTACTGTCTTTGACTACATACACTGAATTGGGCTTACAAATTTCTATCTAATCATTACCAAACCCAGCAAAACACGCCAACAATACGAAAGCAAGAATGATATTCCAATTCAAGAATAAAAAATTTAGGAAGCACTCCAACCATAAAATGCAAATTCGGACTATTTGTGTGTAAAGAAATTATGAAAGACTTTGTCCCCTATTGGTGAGGGCCCTATATTGTAAAAAACTGTCTGTTGCAGTTCATCTCATGTAGATTCTTTAGTAGCTACAACTACATGTGTCACCAAGTCAGTTGGACTGCATGCAGAGTACACAAGTGTGTGAAAATTTAACTCCTTCAAGTTAAATGGTAAAACAGAAAACCTTGAGGTACAAGGTGAGTATAGCCTTCATTTTTTTTTAGAAAAACAAGAATTGGAGTTTTTTTTCTTGAGGATCCAGTTCCTTCCCCTTTCTAACTCTTCAAACTGGATTGAAAGCACCAGCCATATAAACAGCAGCACCTGATGCCTTCACATCTCTTGCTGGCATCCCTGAAAGATCATGGCTGAACTAGATTTCATTTATGTGTAAGACATTGCGAAGGTAAGAGATGAAGTGAGAAGGATTTAAGCTGTCTTTGGAAATACCAGCATACACTTAGCTGAACTCACAAAATAACCAAAGAAAATTAAACTCCTTATACTTGTATTCTAAAAAGATATGTGGGTTTAGAGGTGTTATCAATTATTCACAATTACTGCTTTCCTGTTATTCATTTAATATGTTTATTTCCTCTTCTTTCTGTATGAGAGCTGCAGATTCAACAGACTAGTTCTACCTAGTCAGGGCATTAGGCCTCAGTGAAACACAGTTTACAAGGGTTGATCTACAGCTGCTTAAAGGTATTTGAGGACATTTTCTCTAGCCTCCCACACCACAACTAGACACACTCAAATAAAATTGCTTCAGAAGAACCTTAATGTTTCTAGAAGACTTGATTTCAAGAAAAATATTTTACACAAAGTATTTCAGTGTATTGGGTTTGTATGGCAAGGTTTTGGTAGCAGGGGAGCTAAAAGGGGTGGGTTCTATAAGAAGCTGCTAGAGGCTTCCCCTATGTCTGATAGAGCCAATGCCAGCTAGCACCAAGACAGACCTGCTGTTGGCCAAGGCTGAGCCCATCAGCAGTGGTGGTAGTGCCTCTGGGATAACTTATTTAAGAATGGGGAAACAACCCTGCAGAGCCCCGGGTCAGTGCAGAAGGAGGGGGAGGACATGCTCCAGGCACCGGAGCAGAGATTCCCCTGTAGCCCATGGTGGGGAAGACCCTGGTGAGGCAGGTTGTCCCCCTGCAGCCCAGGGAGGTCCACAGGGGAGCAGATCTCCACCTGAAGCCTGGGGAGGACCCCACGCCGGAGAAGGTGGGTGCCTGAAGGAGGCTGTCACCCCATGGGAGGCCCGCACTGGAGCAGGCTCCTGGCAGGACCTGCAGACCCATGGAGAGAGGAGCCAAGGCTGGAGCAGGTTTGCTGGCAGGACTTGTGACCCCGCGGGGGACCCACGCTGGAGCAGTCTGTGCCTAAAGGACTGCTGCCCATGGGAGGGACCCATGCTGGCGCAGTCTGTGAAGAACTGCAGCCTGTGGGAAGGACTTACGTTGGAGAAGTTTGTGGAAGACTGTCTCCTGTGGGAGGGACCCCACACTTGAGCAGGGGAAGAGCGTGAGAAGTTCTGCCCCTGAGGAGAAAGGAGCGGCAGAGACAACGTGATGAACTGACCTCAACCCCCATTCCATGTCCCTCTGTGCCGCTGAGGAGGAGGAGGTAGAGAATTTGAGAGTGAAGTTAAGGCCAGGAAGAAAGGAGGAGTCAGGGGAAGGCATTTTAAAATTTGGTGTTACTTCTCATTGTCCTACTCCGATTTGATTGGTAACAAATTAAATAAATTTCCCCAAGATGAGTCTGTTTTGCCATGATGCTAATTGGTTGAGTGATCTCTCCCTGTCCTTATCTTGACCCATGAGCCTTTCATTACATTTTCTCTCCCATGTCCAGCTGAGAAGGGGAGTGATAGAGCAGCTTTTGTGGGCACCTGGCATCCAGCCAGGGTCAAGCCACCAAGCCACCACATTCATCTTTAGCATAGTACTTCTAGACAAAATGTGATTAAAGAACCAGTTATCTATGAAGAGTCAATGTTCTGTTTGACACAGAATTCTAAAAGTCTTGGTTTTGTTCTAAGGCACCTTCAAGTATTGTATTGGGTCTGGCTGAGATGGAATTAATTCTCCCCATAGCAGCCCTCATAGTGCTGTGTTCTGCATTGG
>JANZLQ010000022.1:18116292-18163615 GCA_026212715.1 Elanus axillaris | reverse complement strand
TGTCCAACTGAGGAGGGGGAGTGATAGAGTGGCTTTGGTGGGCACCTGGCGTCCAGCCAGGGTCAACCCATCACAAGTATTTAATGAAATAGATATACCATATTCCAGCCTGCCTCACTTGAGCCTTGCTTAGCAATTTAGATCTCTTTGGCAGGCTTACGCCATTGCAGAAACATGCTTCAAGGAGAAAAAGCCTCAAGTTTAACACTATCTTTAGCAGGTTTTATTTTTACTCACTTCAAAATCCGGTAGCTGGTGATAGTGGGAGCATCATTTGCTCCCCTGAATATACTGTCAAATTCAGAACAGCAACAGACCAGTTGAATTGGCCTTAGCTAACATAAAAAATGAATAACCCTGTAGCAGCACTAAAATTTAAGGACTAAGTCACATCTACATGTCACTGGGAAACTGGATCTTTGGACCCATTAACTTTTAGCAAAATTCAGTCTGTACCTTTAAGTGACTGAGATACTATATTAAAAGCATTATTTAGAAACTAGTGAAAGAAAAGAGGATAGGGAAAGATGAAGCAGCTTTTTTGGTTTGTTTTTTTTTTTTTCATTCTCCTTTTAATGTTTTCACATCAGACAAAACCAATCTCCTAGCTGCTTGGAGAAAAAACTCTTCTGTTGCTTTTGCATAGTTTTCTGATGATCTCTCAATGAGAAACTCAGCAAAGTCAGGTCTTGGTATCTACACTGTCAATCAAACTGAAAATAAAGACAATTCCCTTAACTTCCTCTCTGTGCTTAATTACTCTTTGCACATTCTCACAAAGGGTTAAACTGGCCTGGCTTATACTAATTGCCTCACAATCCTCAACTCTGACACAGAAGTTGAAAAACAGGTCTAGTAAAGCTCAGAAAATCAGAGCATTCTTTTAAAAAATGAAAGCATATTCACTTGGAGTTTGAAAGCACGTTCTGCTCCTTAAATCCCAGTCCTCAATGAAAGATGACATTGGAAAGCTGAAGGCACAGAGTGCATATTTAATTAAGGCTACTTCTATCTTTAAGTATAACAGGAGAGTGGTGTTTTCATTGTACGTCTGATGCAAAATTAACCTTTACACAGTGGCATCTAATAGCATCCTGATAACTACAGCCCATTTAGGAATTCTGATCTATTTAGAGAATTTTCTGTGATGTATAGAATTCTAAGCATATACTCTGAGCTGTGTTTTTAAAAGATTACTAGACTATCCTTTTACCAGCAAAAGGGCTCAGCAGTTGAAGAGTTTATTTCAATATTCCTACCAGAGTGAATAACAGTCACCATCTTCTCTCATGGAACCTGAATATATTTTTCCCTGTTTCATTTCCTCTTTGTTTCCTTTATTCCAAACTATGTTTTCCAGACCAAAAATACATGGCTTATTTTCTGTGAATGGGAAGTACAAAGCACAACATTCTCCAGACACTAACAAGACAGACTGAACATAACTCAGTAGTACTGCCTGATCCCCATCGGATGGACAGACGTAAAGTTATCCAATTTCCCTCTCTTGGATCATTCATGTGGGGAAAAAAAACAACACCAAAACCAACACACTTTCCCACTGACTGTAGAATTCATCACAAAGTATTTGTCCATTTTGATGCTAAAGAAATCTCAGATAGGAGATACTACTGTTGTTAAAAGCAGTGATAAACATAAACTTCCTAAAACTGAAATGAATGAGACTGAAGTACCTAAGCAATGAAATAGTTGGGTAAAGAAAAAGAATGTAATTGCTTTCAGCATTATTTTAGCTTCACTATGTTTGCAACTAAAGACAAGCACTATTGTTTGAAGAGTCAGAAGACTCTTCAATAGTTGAGTCAATTTGACAACTAAAGTTACCTAAGAGAAAGAACTATTTGACCATTACTAAGCATATTTCAATTGTGAAAGTTCATATTTATAAAACAGCAAGGAGAAGCTTAGTCTTGCCACCATATCAGCTCAAAAAATTCTAATATAAAGCTAAATTAAAAGGAAAATACAAGCTCCTCCATAGTCTTTAAAATTAGAATATAGGTATGAAATTAAAGCCGTATGTCTTATACAGACAAGACTTTGTTTGGTATCTGCACATATTAACTAAAACATTTTAAGCTATGCTCCAAGCAGTGGCCTACAAAGGATACATTCTTTCAGAAATAATATGAGATGCTGCTCTGCAGGATAGAGAGTCTGACTCACATAATTAAAAGAAAGGGATACCACTGAGTCACTGGGCTGTTATGTTTCTATCTGAAATAATTTTTTAATCACTTCAAATTCTCTATTACAAAAGAACAAGTATTTCAAAGACAAAAGGAAGACATTGATTCAGAAATGCAGGTTTTCCTTTTACGGATTCCCTAGCAATACAAAACACAAGGACATACATGAGAAAAAATTTACATAGATGTCAAAATTTGTAAACAGAAAATGTACAGAGAGTTTCTCAAATATTTCTACTAGGCAGCTGTAGTACTTTAAGCATAGATCAGCTATTGTTACTGATACTTTTCACCATGAAATATTATTTGGCTGGCTGTACAGTTATAATTCTTGTCATCATTAACTAACAAAAGTGACGTGGTTAGGGTAAATGAGTTTTTAAGTATTCTAGAGAAATGCATGCCACTTCATCTGTGGACATATTTGACTTCAATAGTCATCTCAAAGTAGGAAAAAAAAAGCAATTTTTTGAAAGAGACCGCAACCAACCTGTTCTTCCTGACACGTGCTTTGTCAGTCATCTGTCTGCCTTTACTACACCTAACCTTGTTCTCAGACATTTTACATACTTTTAATAGAGACTTACTTCAATAACCTGCTACAGATCTGAAAAGAATGAGAGAACTGCAAATGGTCATATACTGATCTCAGCACTGAAAATATTCCACCTAAGATTTCAACTTCAAGTTAAAATCACCCCTCTAAACATTCGAAATACTCTGAATCAAAATTAACGCTAGACAGAGCTGAGCAGCAAAAATGCACAGGGAGTCTGATTCAATTTTTTTTCCACATAAAAATATGTGGAATATTTTATGAAGATGTCCATTTTTCTAATAAGCTAAAATACAGATGCTATATTTTATCTGTTTCCAAAGTATTTATCTTTTTCCCTGTGATGAACCAACAATCTTCTTCCCAACACTTCTGCTCTTCACTTTTTTCCTTCCCCAAAAATATGACAAAATGTCCTCCCACCCCTGCAAAAAAAAAAAAAAAAAGAGGGAGGGAGGAAATACTGAGTTCTTAGTTCAAAGGTCAAGTATAGGACCACCAAAAGAGGAACTCTTGTCCTCCAAAACCCAGAAGTACAGGTCACTGGAGCTTTTTTATTTGTTACCTGGAACACTGGAAAGAAGACTCATGGAATGCACAGGCTCTGCCTTGCTAGAACCCAGGAAAGTAAGGTGGCAACTAGCTGGTCCGTCCACAGCCACTGGAAGACCATTACAAGTATGCACAACCACTATTGTTTCAAGAGTACCCTACAGCAGGTGTGAAAGAATATTAGTCATTAAAGATGTTATACACAGCTTTGTAATTTCAGCAGTAGAGCATTAATTTTATTCACCAATACTTGAACTTAGAAGGTATTGGAGTGGAAGGAGAAGTAGCTGAAGGAATAGCTGCTAAAGATATTTCAGTCTTTCCATTCTAAGCTAACAATTCACTAGCACAGACAAGTGGGTCCTTCTAGAATTATGGTGGCATCTACATCATCATAATGCAGCATCTTTGCAACATGAGTATTAGATAGAAAGAGAAGTGCACAGAAGTCATCCTGTGAAAATACCCAGGGCTGGGCTTAGTATCTGAACAACTTCCTAAATTTATGAGTCTAGAGTGTTTTTCCCTTTCTTTATGCTCTACTATATAGAGCTTCTAAAGAAATACCTAGAGGTTATTTTAAATTGATATATCAATATTTCTTCTTTTGAGATTTTGTTTCACCATTGAAAGATTTAATCCTCTTCACAGAGACACAAATTCAGACTTTGATGCCAGAAAGGGCCTAAGTAGCTGTTCTGCTAAACAGGATGTAGACTACAGAGTTTCTCCAGATGATTCTCATACCCAACCTGTAACTTATAGACAAACAAAAGCATGTCTTCCACAAAATTGCACTCTTCTAATGCTTAAGAAAAACACACAACGCCAATCTGCAATAAGTTACTGACTTGCATGAGTGCACGACAGTCACTTTCTCTTTTCTTACTTTACCCACATCACTTGAAAACAAAGCAAATAATGCATCCCTAAACGGAAGCAGATTTTGCACCCAAATTATTTTTCCAGGCACATAAAAAGACAAGTCAAGAACTTAAAAGAAACTGAGTCAGTGTATTTTCCAAGCAGTCTGCTTGAACTCTGGTCTGCAGATTCATGTAACTACTTGCATTCATATACAAAAATCCCATATATCATTATCCAGCGAAGGAGAACTGAAGTCACACGAGATGTAATTATTGAAGTTTTCTTGCAATTACAGAGAGAACTGTAACTTATATTCAATGAAGTGAGTTTTGCAAGTCTTTTAAGCAATGTATAAACCATAATACATCCAACAGCGAGAGCCACCCCAGTGATTAGCCATATTCTTTTTTTTAGAAAATACAGTCCAGGTTTAGTAGACATGTTTTGCATTCACAAGGAAAATTATAAAGTCTTCACCCCAGAAATTTATCTAGTTTTTTTAAACTTGAAGTGAGATTCCTTATGGTGTTTATCTCATTGAGGCTTTGAAAGACTTTACTGAGATAACAATGAATTAAAAAGGACACCAGTATCACCTAACATTGGAAGAGTGGGGTTTTTTAAATTAACCTAAAGGACTTGTGAGTCTGAAAGAGTGCTGAGTGCTCACGGTTCTTACATTGGTTCATTTAATGACTTTGCTCAGAGTTTAAGTGTTACCATTTGGTATGAGGAAATATGGATTGTTTTAAAAATAAACACATTCACTACCAGAACATAATACAGTTTCTTATTGAGAAAGGGGAAAAAAAATACATGAAATGACTATGTAGTTTTCCAAACAAGCATATGAACCCTTCTTTGATTCCCAGCTTCTAGAATGACAAGTAGATTTAACAATTTTACACACAAAAATCTGTAAAGAAAACAAGAGGCAGTAGAAAAATTCAATACACCTATTAAGAAAGTTTTTTCCTTGACTTTTACAAAATCTAGACAAGATAGTATAAGACCACCAAGACTAGAATTTTACATCTGTTCTCTGTATTCTACACTCTACTTAGGCAGTGATTCTAGGCCAAGTCCTGCATTGCTTGATCAGGCAAAACTTCTCCCCATAAACTGGCAGAAAAAACAAGTGTGTCTCACAGCTGTTCAGCATTACAGTTAAGAAATGGATTTGTGCCTTAAATAATGCAAGGGCATGCCTCTTGCACAATTCATGTACTAGTCAGTGTGGAAAACTGCTAGCATCTCACGAATAATTTCACATTCAAGAATTCATGTGTCTTAACTTTTCTGCATGAAAAAACATACATTTTCCTATGCCAAAGTTACATAAAATGATAGTTTAGGATGCAAACTATTCAAGGGTCAGAAAATTACAAAGATACCATTCCTTGGTCAGCAGTAACTCTGTGTGTATATATTAGATCTGCTCTCATAGGACCCCCAAACTCCTTAGTTTCACAGGCCAAACCATACATCAGGCAGTGACTGTGCAGGCCAATTCTCCAGGTCCATTATCACCTTCTGCCTTAGCTGGCATCTGTAAAATATGAACAGTCCTCCATACAAGAACTGCAGTCTACTGCAAAGAGTTATGTAGAAGACTGAGTCTTTATGAACCTCACAGTATTCTTCAAATAATCCCTGAATTGTTGAGGCTGATCATAGAATTTATTACTGGAATTTATTTGATACTTCATCTTGGGGAAACCTAGATGCCTAGAAAAAAGTTTGCACATTATTTAACTCTGATACACAGAAAATCTGAGACCCTAACTCAGCATCCAGGATGTTTTACTGTAACTTGGTCTTTTAATTCCTACAGCAAGCTTTTAGGTTCATGTGAAAGAGGTACTCAAGAATGAAAGGAAAATTCTCATGCAACTCAGTATTAATTAATATAATCACACACCTACATACTTTATATTACCCAAAACATATAGAAAAGCATATATAGTTTAGTGTAGAAAAGACAAGGGAAGCCTGTGGAAGATGAGAAAGTAGATAGAAGGGACATGCTGAAAGCACCAATAAACACAATCACACAACTTCTAACAACCACCTAGAGAGAGAGGCTGCCAAGTTCACAGTCTCTGTCTCCAGAAAGCAATGAATGCCTGATTACAAAAAAATTGCTACCAAAACCTACACCTTCATATATGACCAGGTTCAATGAGAAACCAAGGAATAGCTTCATGAGCTATGACATCAGGAGACAGTAGCATAAGATAATTGGCCAAATCATCCCTGTTTTCACTGATATTTCTATGCCTGTGGTATCGGATCCATTCTGCCATCCTAGAACACCATGGCTTTACTAAAGCCAGAAGTTTTGAAAATTTGCTATGCTTGTTTTGTCCAGTTATTGGTGCTGGGTTATTTCAAAGAAACACTAAGTTTCTAATACCTCATGGCTTTTACAAAAATGTACATTTCAAACAAGTAACTATAGTTCCCATATACTAATTATCATAAACTGAAACAAGAGTAATTCTTTAGGCTTCTCTCATTGGGCTAAGAAGTCAGATGAGTAAGTTCAGGGTTTTTTAACCCATTTCAAGGAAAACTGTTACTGTGATTTCTTAACCCATCTCCAGAGAAGCCTAAAGAAAAAAAAAAATTGTTCCTTCTCACATGTTTTCAAGGCCATGTACATGACTGTTATTCAGCTGAGATAAAATATAGAATAAAGGAGAGCATGTCACTACCAGATGTTGTTATGGGAAGTAGGTTAAAAACCCCAAAATATGGTAGTGAAATGTTTAACTCCTTTCTTCTACATTTTGATTCAGCTGACTAAGTCATGTATATGGCCATGAAAAAATAGGTTGAGTGAGATAATCTCCACTTTCTTTTTGTCACTTGAAAACCTGAAGGAGACATACTAGGGCAAGCTAGTAAATACTTAATTTAACATGTAGCAGTATTAAGTCACTATCTCCAAAAAAAGGTTCCCATCTTATTTATTTCACCTGAATAATGGCTCTGGTTTCACAATTCATTTTATCATAAAAGCAACAATGCAGAAGCAGCAGTATAGAATTGTGACATACTTTTAGAAAACATATTAAATTTTATACAGCTTAAACATCTATGTTGCAGTGCAGCACTATTTCATTACTTTTAAATTAATTGTCCAACCAGGAAGTCATAGATCCTAAACTAAGCTTTCATGACAAGTGCGAAGTAACAGTATCAACACTATGAGCCCACTAGTGACAAGCAGCTGTGCATCTGCAAAGATTAGAGGATCTTTACCCTCTTTGAGCCTTTTCCTTGGAAGTAGTCATAATCACAGACTTAGAAGACAAATACAATGACTTCAGAGAGCTTAAAAAAGAAAAAGAGAGAGAGAAAGCAAGCCTTATGGAAATAAAAAGCAGGAGAAGATAAAGTTCTCCCTGACAATAGGGTAGCAAATTGGATGTACTTATCTGCAAGTACTTAAATACTTAAATTCATATTGTACTTTTTTATTTGTCAGAAACTCAAGAGAAAGTCTGACTGGCTGTGGGCCAACATCTCCTATTTCTCTTACCTAGGATGAGACAACTAGAACCACAAATAAGGGGGTCATTACCTTCTTAATATCAGCAGCACAGCTTGCTGTTGGGGCAGTAATTCAGTAGATGAGTTTCAGAAGTTTACCAGGTGTAAGGGAATGAGAAAAAAAAAAAAAAAAACCCGAAGTGGAAACTTGTGATAGATTTTTTGTCTTTTTGTGCACAAAATGCACATCTTTTATGTGATTTATGAATAAGCTAATTCTGCTGCCTGATTCCCAGAGCAGGAGGGTTTAGTTGTAGTCACTAGCACAACTGCAGAGAATCACCCAATTCCCTGTCTTCTTCCTAGGACAGCTAGGATCTAGAATAACGCAAGACTAGAAGATACCCACTACTATGTCAAACTAGCAGTGACAAGGACAAATAAGTCATATGACAAATATTGGTCAATGCTTTATTTTTCCTTCTCATACTACAACTTTTCCTTTAAAGTTCTGCCACACCAGCACTCTCAGTCATCCAGCCATGATGACAGTACCCTGGTTCCTGCAGCTGTTCCTGCCGATGGCCTCACCCCAGCTGCGTGCCATCATAACTAACTCCTTATGCTCAGTGCACTCTTAACTCTCCACCTTGCCCTAGCTCCATAACTTACTTTTGGAGGTCTCTGCAGTCTGTGTTGTTGATCTGAATTGTTTTACTATAACAAGAGAGGTGATTAAGCATGTATTCTTGTGTTCAGACACAGCAGTGTAAGAAACCTTATAAAACTCTTTCTTTAGGATCACTGAGGACTGAAAACTTTTTTTGTGTATCTGCTCTAACAAAGAGCTCACTGCCTTTAACAATTTCACAACTTCTGAATTTAAGTAGGTAGGTCAGTACAAGAAACCTGTTAGTGATTTATGTTCATTTTTGCTAGATTTTACTGAAGGGAAAAAATATAATTATGGAGGACGGACTCATTAGAGTCTAAACCAACAAGGGGGTATAAAGCAAGAATGTGTTGTATGTGGTTAGAATTGTTTTGGTTCTTAAAATTAATTACTAATGCTTTCTCGGAAAAAATCACATAACACTGAAATCTCTAGGGTTTTTTTTTTAATAATTTTAATTTAGGTATGCAGTTAAAACAATGGCAAAGCTAACTATAAAATACTACTGAACAGAGCTGTTTTTCTCTGTCTATCTATATATGATGGTTTTTCTATGAAAACATTTTTTCAAGATTATTTAATGTTTTCCGATACACGCAGTTTAAAAATAAAATCAGAAGGCACTGGCTTATATGCGATATTTTAGCTTGTATTGGGTTTGCGTGGCAAGATTTTGGTAGTGGGGGGGCTACAGGGGTGGCTTCCATGAGAAGATGCCCGAAGCCTTCCCTATGTCTGATAGAGCTACTGGCCCATCAGAAATGGTGGTAGTGCCTCTGGGATAACTTATTTAAGAACGGGGGGAAAAATTGCCGCACACCACCAGCTGCAAGAGAGGAGTGAGAACATATGATGGAAACAGCCCTGCAGACCCCGGGTCAGTGCAGAAGGAGGGGAGGACATGCTCCAGGCGCCGGAGCAGAGATTCCCCTGCAGCCCCTGGTGAAGACCCTGGTGAGGCAGGTTGTCCCCCTGCAGCCCAGAGAGGTCCACAGAGGAGCAGATCCCCACCTGAAGCCTGGGGAGAACCCCACGCTGGAGCAGGTGGGTCCCCGAAGGAGGCTGTGATCCTGTGGGAAGCCTGCGCTGGAGCAGGCTCCTGGCAGAACCTGTGGACCTGAGGAAAGAGGAACCCAAGCTGGAGCAGGTTTTCTGCCAGGACTTGTGACCCCACAGGGGACCCATGCTGGAGCAGTCCATGAAGAACTGCAGCCTGTGGGAGGGACCCATGTCGGAGAAGTTTGTGGAGGACTGTTTCCTGTGGGAGGGACCCCATGCTGGAGCAGGGGAAGAGTTTGAGAAGTTCTGCCCCTGAGGAGAAAGAAGCTGCAGAGACAACCTGTGATGAACTGACCCCAACCCCCATTCCTTGTCCGCCTGCGATGCTCAGGGGGAGGAGGTAGAGAATTCAGGATTAAAGCTGATCCCAGGAAGAAGGCAGGTGTGTGGGGAAGATGATTTAACATTTGTTTTATTTCTCATTACCCTACTCTGATTTGATTGGTGATAAATTAATTTTCCCCAAGTCAAGTCTCTTTTGCCTGTGACAGTAACTAGTGAGTGATCTCTCCTTGCTTTCCTTATTTCAACCCAAGACCCTTTTGTTATATTTTGTCTCCCCCTGTCCAGTTGAGGAGGGGAGCAATAGAGCAGCTTGGTGGGCACCTGGCATCCAGCCAGGGTCAAACCACCACATTGCTGTATTTGTTCAAGTACCTGCATTGGTTACGTGTGTTACTCATGTCAGGACACTCACATTGACTTGAGTACTGTTAAGAGTGTGAAGTCTCTTCTTTTTTTTTTTGAATGAAAACCGCTGCTTTGGTTTTGCTTCTAAATTTTTATGAGGCATAAATACCAAAAATGTAACAGCACACTACAATAGTGTAATTAAGTCTCAGGCTGACAAAGAAGTAAGAAACAAAGCACTGGCTGGCTGGCAAAATGACCAGATTATGATCTATTGGTGTGAATTCAGTGTGCAGGCCAACAAAGATTTAGTGAATCTGAGGTTAAGGCAAGACTAATGTGTTTAGTGTTAGTATTTAGACAGACATATGCTGTTTGTTACTGTAAGACTAAACAATGATTTTCAAAATGAAAACATTCTATATCTGTCATATGTTTTTATCAGAATCTCAAGAAGTTCATAAGATGAACATGTATAGTTTAATCTTAGTTGAAGAGAAACTTTGAAAATAAAAAAAAATAAACCAATAAAAGATTAACCGTTAAATCCATTCATAAAATAAATTTGAGGAGATGCATTCCTCACTAATGACATAACTTCCTGATTTAATAATATATTTTCTCATTGTTATTTTGATGACACAACAATAAATTAATGTAGAGGACTAAAGCTTCTGTATGACCTCCTCAGTTGTGTTGGCACCAAGTTTATGTGCATATATTTTCTAGCAAGTCAAGGAAGGACCATACATTGTAAGTTGCATATAACATTACCTAGAAAACCAACATCAATAGAACACTAATGCTCACTGAGAGGTTAGACAATGGGTCAAGTATCATTATTAAACTGTAAGACTCCCTGAGAAAGAAGGACAGATAGTACTGAAGATCAAAAACTGTAGCTCGGTTTATCTTTTTTTTTTTTAATTACTGTTCTATATTTTTGGTCTTCCAATATTGTGGGAAAATGATTATGTCTGTTGTTTGTAATAACAGAGGTGTTCATTACATCCATATGAAAGATGTGTTCTCTGTTTTGCAGGTAGGATCCAGTGTCAGCCCTCCTGCTAGATTGCTTCTTATTGAGCTAATATTATTTTGTAAATGCAAAAAAAAAATCTCATTCAATACTTCTTTGTGACTAATCTCTTCAGAAGAAATCAAGAGGGTGCTGAATGTATTGGTTAAGCCATAAGTTCTCTTCATTCGCTGTAGAAGCTGAAAAGCTTCACTATCCATTGTGAATTTTGTTGTTGAGTGTAATCTCCTGAGTCACTTTATTTTTGTGCCTAATGCAGCAGTAAGTTCCCATTGGCAGTTAATCTGTGTATATTATATACTAGAGGGCCAAAATCAACCCAGTTGTAAGCAAATAAAATTCTGTTGATACTAGTGAAATCACCCAAGTGCTAAGTTTGCTACCTAATAGTTATTTGCCATGTTGGTCAGAAGAAAACGGTACTTGCTTTCTAATAAGGCTGACTACAATCCTTTTCATTTTTTTAATTTGCGGTTACCATGCTTTTTCAAACATCTCAGAATGATCATACGAGTTCTTACACAAACTTTTAAAACAGTGCTGCTGGCTTTGGGAAAGCTGTTTATATATTATATTTAAATCTTTATATATATGTGTATATTCTTTCTTTCCTCTTGTAATAAGATGTTCACAATGAACCATTTTCTTCCTCAGGCCATTTTCCATGAAATAAAGTCATCCACAAGCAAAAAAGCACCCCATGATTGCCTATGACTATAGCATATACTACTTTATATAAGCTTTGCTGCTGATATAAAATCATCAAGCCTGTACGGGCTTTTTATTTGCTTTTGACTGAATGTATCACAAGGAATCATGGAAGCAGGAAGAACTAGGAGTGGGGAAAATGATGATAATTTTGGTAATAAATTCAGTATCACTAGCATTTTGAGGCTGCAATAAAAACTTAGAAAATCTTAATGTCTTGTAGTGTTTTGAAATTTTGGTGCCATGATGTCATCTTTTTGTTGTATGTTCTCATGAATTAAATCCTTTGCAGCATTTATATGGGTTTTTGAGCTAACTGTAAGACAGAGAAGTAGAATGGCTTGCTTTAAATGCTTAGAGTAAATTAATTTCAAATACAGAAAACACATTCCAGCTAAAATTTATTTAGACTCTAAGATCACTATTCTGTCTCATGCCTGGAGCAGCTTTAATTTGAAGCCAAGTGCTTTTTTTTTTTTTTTCTTTTTTCTTCAGTTGTGCTCACAATGAGCACAGTCAATATTAATAACAAGTAAGAAAGCAAATTCACTGCTTGAGCAAGGATTCTAACAATTTGGGTGTTAGTCTGTTCTGGAAACGTCTTTTAAAAGAAAAAAAAAACCAAAAAATACCACAACAGCCTGTGAAGAATCTGATGCTGTAGTCTGCTCTGAAAATCTGTACTGCAGCGGAGATTTCAGGGCACTTAAGTAAAAGAATCTTGAGCTCAGTTGCTGGATTACATTCAGGCATACATGGGACCTGCAGCTGTTTTGGTTAAAATGAGGTAACTGTTTCTTGAACTTCTTCACACATAGAATGGAGAGCTATGAGTATACAAACTGAAACTGTGAGCTTATCATTTCTTTGTTAGGAACATAAAAATATAAATATCCCTATACTACATGCAAAATACTTATTTGGAAGTACAAAATGGGTCTGTTTAAATGGTGGTATCTTATTTTTAACTATGTGAATATTCTTTCGTGTGATCATTCAGTCTTTGTGCCTACATTGACCTCTGTTGTCAGAAATTCAACTTCAAACTTTTCAGGACATCCTTTGTATGTGAAGTGTGATGCAATTTCTATCCAATGAACTAAGATACAGGACTGGACACATAACTTAATTGGACATGTTGCAAATACCATGGTATTAGTTCCCTGACTTTCATTATTAAGATTATTTTTTTAAATATTCCATTGTGTGGACAATACACAGATGACAGTGTATTAGCTCTTTACCTTCATTCCTCTTTCAGTATATTTGGGAAGTGTATGGTGATATAATGCCATTAAAAATCTATGAAAGTGCAAGGAACTTTAAGACTGTGCTATGTCATGAAAAACAGTATTTGTATAAGCAAGTTATGGCAAAGTATTAAAAACATGTTACTATTTCAAACCTGAATGTTAATGGTAGCTACCTGATGCCCTGTGCAGCTAATTTTACACTCAAATTAATTGGACTCCTCAATGTAATAGCCACAGGCATAAATTTTTTCCTTTTTTCCTTTTTTTTTTGTTGTTGATGTAATTTTTACATATTTTATCCAGTTTCAAAGGGAAATCAGGATGTTTTTCTCCAACAACTAGATGTCTGGTTTTACACATTTGCAACTATGATTTCCTTTGGAAATTTTAACGCTGGTTATTGTGTCTCTTTCACCTCACAAAAAATACTAGTATGGATACTATATCCAAATTACCATTTTTCTTGATTATGCGTAGATATGTGAAGCCTAACTATGAACATAATACTGCACTGACTGCACCTTTAAAAGAATATTATTCTACTTCTATACAAAACATAGTCAGGAAATGGCAGCCAATGTACGCATCATTTGTTAGTAGCTAGCTTACTAGTTACTTTGACCTATGAAACTGAATTGGTATGGGATAATGTTCACTATCCTATGAATTAAAAGCCTTCTCAACTACCCAATGTTCACATTGCAGCTGAATTTGTCCTCCCTCATACAATTTCTTAAAAAGCTTATGCAGAATACACCTGATAAATCTCAGTTTGGTCACAGAGTACTTAGAGATACCAGTCTAAAAGGAATGTCTTTTTACAAGTCATCTAACCCAGTTTTAACCTTTTACCTCTATAGAAGGCAATTTTAAGACTGAGTTGTAAAGGGCTAGTAAGCAAGTTTACTCATTTACTCACAAGGATATTCCACTAACATGAATAAAAGTTGTCTAAAGCAATTGGTGTTATGCATGTGTTTCCAAGACTGTAGGTTTAGGATTCTAAGTTAAGAGTACGTGGCTGAGAAAAGAAAGTGGACTTATGTGTTTAGTGACACTCTACAACTACCTGAAAGGACATTGTAGCGAGGTGGGAATGTGTCTCTTTTCCCATGTAACAAGTGATAGGATGAGAGGAAATGGCCTCCAGTTGTGCCAGGGGAGGTTTAGGTTGGATATTAGGAAAAATTTACCAAAAGGGTTATTAAACATTGGAACAGGCTGCCCAGGAAAGTGGTTGGGTGTCCATCCCTGGAGATATTTAAAAGACTTGTAGACATAGTGCTTAGGGACATGGTTTAGCAGTGGGCTTAGCAGTGTGAGGTTAACAGTTGGACTCGATGATCTTAAAGGTCTTTTCCAACCTAAATGATTCTATGGTTCTATGATTCTATAACCCTACTTACGTAACTTCACTACAAAAATAATTCAGTACCAGTTTGGCAAAGTGAAGTTGATGCTAATTAGGTGATAAATTTCATTTCCACCGCCAGAATCTTCTTCAGTAGTTACATATAAATATCCTGTGATTGCAGCAACAAAATATCTGTAACTGTTATGCATATAGAGCTATATTCACAACTTGCTTATCTCTACTGGCAGTGTGGTATAAATAAGAATCATGTATTACTGCTCCAGTATATATTCAGCTTCTCTGTGACTCTGATATTAATATTCCCCCTTGAACTTGCTTCACGATTTTTTTTATTTAGGTATGATAAGAGATGTCAGATTTAGGCTTTGCTTAAAGATAGCAGCAATGACAATCAGCTCCAAAGATGAGAACTGACTTGAGCTTTCAGACCTTCAAATAACCTGCTTAGCAAGTTATCTCTATGTGTGGTGCTATGTGTTACTTATACTAAAATGTATAATATTTCAGAATTTATATACTGAAATAAATGAAATACTGGCCATTATCTACCATGATGCTGTGTGTTGTTTTAATTGTAGTTTGGTTGATCTTTGTGCTTAAGAACCAGAGGACAATTTGCTACATCAGCACTCAGTCCCTGGAATAACAATGGGATAGCAGAGTAGGAGACCAGAAATTCTCAACATTTGGTGAAATTTCTTACTTCAGAAACCAAAGCAAAAAAGATCTAACTATCAGACATTTGGAGAAGAGACAATGTGAGATATTACATCAGTTTTTGTACAGCTGCACAGTGGTTCCAGAGGGCACCTTCCTGTTTTTGCAGTCTTAATGGAAATAAATCTCCTTCCCTTTTAACTAACTTTCAGAAGAAAGGGCACAGGATTTTGCTTCTACCAGATTTAGTCTTGATGATATTGAGGGACACAGCAAGATGGTGTGACACTTGTACAAAGCATAATATTGAGTGTCCTCTGAATGGGTTATTGGATTGAGGAGGCATAAATGAAATTTATTCTTAAGCCTTTTGTACAGCTGTGCAAGGTCTTGATCACAGTCTATTCACTAAGTGCACTCCAGAGAATAAAATTACTTTCTCTTTCTGCCTGTTGCATTTTCCACACAGCAAAAATGTAAACAGAGGTAAAGATTTAAAGCAGCCTCCAAATCAGCACAAGGGAACAACAGGATGTTCTGATCATAGAGGCAGTGTACTCTCAAGTTGTGCTTTAAGGGACTACACTGAAAGATGATGTGTGTTAGATCCTTAGATTTTCTTCAGGTTGCTGTGAGCTGCTGAATCACTGCAAAGAGGCTGGAAAATTACATCAGAGAAGGCTTCTCAGATAAAGTGAGACACTGAAGATGGATAGAAAAGGTAAAAAATATAGACTAAAACCTGTCTTCTGCTCCATCATAAGTGTGAGGCTACAAAGTGTGAGATTGTTCTCCAAGAGCAACTGAGTGTAATTGGCTTCTGAATGCCTTGAAAGACTAAAACTTCAGTTGGGGACATCCAATGGCAGTCATAGTCCTCAACAGAGTTCTGAATAAGAAAACTAAGTACTCACAAGGATTATTAAGCATATGAAGCATCTGAATTGAAGATTTCCTTTGTCTAAGTGAGGTGCAGCACAGTTCTTTTCCTTTTTTTTTTTTTTTCTTGCCCCATGTCTGTGAAGCTTTACAGTCCTGATATTCCTGGGTCTAGGAACAGAGATGCCTTCACCTCTGTGATTTGCTGTAGCTTAATCAAACGCTTCCCAGAAACTCCTTTCCAGTGAGGTAAATTTGATTCCTCAGTTGAGTTCCTAAATTCTAAACTCCAACTGCATAGACACTTTGGCAAGGCATATGAGAAATATCATGTGACGTAAGAATTTTCTGTTATTTTGTCTTCAAAAGCTTTCCTTTCATGTGGCAAGAAAAATAGCACGACCAAGGGCTAAAAACACAACAAATGCTTCCTTCTAAGATCATCTAAAATATTCATTTTGACTTTTTCAACTGGGCAACTGGTAATAATCTCCTTTAACTATGGAATAAATTAAGAAATAAAAATAATTTATAGCTAAGTTTGTTATTTACATATTTTTCTTATCCAGTTAACAACACCTCAATTCATTTTTACATGAGTTTCTCTCATGCATACAATTTTTTTTTCCTTCTACCATTTTTCTGCCTTGTTGTGTCCTTTAATGAGTATAAAAAATGGCTGTTATTGCTGTTAGGTAATGGAGAAACAGGCAATGGCACTTTTTTTTTTTTTCTCTTTTGAGCAGAGTCACTGCTGTATCCAATAAACACTTTTCCTTTTCCAGGCAGTGAACACCACATGGGTTTCATTTTATAATCCAGGAAAAAAAAAATGCCACAGCCAAATTAGTCTGTATTAGAAGCACTGAGAAGATTCCCTTTTTCATTGCTGTCCCTATACATAGCAGAGAAAGAGATATTACTTAACCTTGAGAACAGCAGGTTTAATTGTTGATGTATTTTTAGGCAAGCCTTTGAATTTAATTTTCTCATTTTGTGTGAACAGAATTCCAGGCTAGAAGCTGAAGGACTGAAGTTGCATATAGACAGATAGCTCTGTGTAACAGGCATAGTTAGTGTTATCCATGCAATTATGGAAACAGAAATACATTCTAAAAGCTTAAACAGATGCTCACTATTTAATACTGACTGACTGGAAAGGAAAGGAAATTTGTCCCATCTTATTCATATTTATAGCTGGGGTTTTTTTCCCCAAAGAGGATTTTGTTTAAAAACTATGGTTTTCTCTGGTTTAGTTCATAACACTAAAAACCCAAGTGCCTAGTCACCAAAAAACCCTCAGCCTTTCTTGTAGGCAGGAAAGTATGCTTCTTTTAGATTCAAATGACCTGACATTCAAAACTGCTGATTATGAACAGATCCCTTCAAAATCAGTATGATTAGCAGCACTTACACCTTTGAGAAATTCAGACCAAAATTAAGTGTGTAGGTGTGTAAACTCTGCAATCTGCCTGCAAACTTGATACCAGTAACCAAATGTATTTCAAGACAGCAGTAAATCCACATTCATCTTTGTGTTGTTATATCGTGACTTTTCCCCATCTATGAAGACCAACAGAACAGCTATGTATATAACAATCAAATCTCGCTAGTTTATTACCTGATTATTTCCCCCCCTTCCCTCAGTTCCAGTACTTCTAGCATTCAGGATAATGTTATCATCAATCATTTATTTCATTTATTAATTACTTTAAATTAACATTTAACAGCTATCCTCACTGTGAACTGTAAAGTTTAAATCATCAACTAGATTTTGGTCCCTGCAGAATACAGGTAAAAGTACTAATCATGACAAGGAGTAGATTGAAATTCTTGAGGTGATGTAACAAACCTAAGGTTTTTAGTAAATTGAGTCTAAGGGGGGGGGAGAGGAACATATTTCTAGTATAGATAAGATATAGGTAAAGCTGTAATTCTCTTTTCTGAAATGTCTGTGCATTTTTGCAGCTGCCCAATGAAAGATCAATTTCTTGCTAGCTTTGAGATAAAACAAATACTTGCTGAAGGAGCAAATTACCAAAAAAAATCCAACCTATACATTCAAATGCAAGAGCTTTTTTTCACATTTTTTAAAACCAAGATCACCTTTTTTTTCTTGTTTTCAGCATTTAATAGGATAAGCTACTTCACAAGCACAATTCCCCACCCTATCTTTAAGTGAATATTAATGTCAGAACGAACATGCACAGGCAAGATAAATCCAAGTGTTTCTCTTTGATTTGACTTTGGTGAGATTTCAGAGATTTTTTTTATTATGCAGCATGCATATTTTGTGCTACAAAGTTTTATAGCCCCAGAATGGCTTTCTGCAACATTTTTTGAAAGATAGTAATAGTGTGAAAGTTGATATTTAAAGTAGACTTAAAAGAGCATAAAATTAATAATTGCCACATCTACATAGTGCTGTCAAAATGAATAGTAATCATTGTGATATTAATATCAGTAACTCTTCTCGAAAGCATTTAAACTTGGCATTGCTATCATTACCAAATGTGTTTATATCAGCGACACTAATAGTTTTTCTAATGATATACATTTCTTCAATCAATTATAAACAAAATGGCATACTTTATTGATGGGTCCTAGTAATAATATATTATCCCAGGTATGTCTGAAAGATATCCGGTTACTAGCAATGATGCAGCTCAATTAATGATGCCAAACACTATAACCTTGTTAATACTAAAAGGCGCACTTGTATTCCTAGAAAAGAAAATTAGGTGTCTTCAATATAGAAACAAAAAAAAAATGCACTGAGTTGAGGGCAAAATGATCCTGTCATGTTAACTTTAAGTAACTCTGAACTTACACAGTATAACAGGGCAAAATCCTGCCTTAATACTTAACTTAATAATACTTAACTTAACTAATACTTAATACTTAACTTCTCACAGAGTAAACAAAATATATACTGAATGAAACAAAGTGTCATGTCACTTGTCATCTCAATTGGCAATGAGCAGCTATTGTTCCGGTGTAGAACAAAGAAACATAGGGAAAACTAGGCATATGAAATTCCTTAATTCTGTTTAGCAGACCTCTGTTTATCAGAATTTACGAACAATATTGCTCCAACTATCTGGACACAGTTTCACAGGAACAGTAAAACTTTCTATCTACATAAGTTAGAACTTAAGGTTACACAGGGCAGATTCATGGGAGATAGAGATATCACAGGGCCTTGTTCTTTGGTGTGGTTTGGAAGCAGGGCCTTGCCAGTGGTAGGATTTGTAACATTCAAGGAATACTCCTGATTTTCATGCATAGCAGTGAAGAGAATAGAGCATTATCTACTAGGTCACTAAAGCTACCAGGCTGAGGCGGGTAACTTCAGGTAGCTATGAAGAAAAGATGAGAAGAAATTTTGGTGCAATAAACCACACTTTTCTTCAAGATTCTAGAACTAACTTTATTCTGGAAGATTTTTATTATTTTTCCCTTTTTACTCATTAGTTCAGTGGCTAAACCCCTTACAGACAAAGAAATCTGGTCATGGTGTCCAGCCCTGCCTGAGGGGTATTTAAAATCACATTATTTCTCCAGCAAAGGAATTAAATGGCTATTGGTCCATTTAGGAGGGAAAAAAGGAAGAAAAGGGATGCTCTCCCAATTCTTGATGGAATTGTTTCTGTTTAAAGCAACCATTTTTTATTATATATTCTCTATATTTCCAAGATTAACTTTTACATACTGCATAAGGAAAAATAAAAGGACTCTTGTCCTTATTTTGCTGTCTTCCAAGTAAAGTCACAGCACAATTAGTGCCAGAATCTTCTTCTGATGCCCCATCTTGACTTTTAGGCTTAGCAATGTCTATCAGTAAGCACTGTATCTCCATGAGTAATATATGATATATCAGCAACAAGTTTATGTATCCTCCTGCAAAAGTCATACTGCTCTGTTCCTCTTTATGTTAGCCCATATGATTCTAAGAGACTTCACCCAAACCTTACCTTTTTAAAGGGTATAAAAGTCTCATGCTCCAACAGCCTACCCAGTCTACTATGTTGCCTCTGAAAGACAGTCGCTTTTATTTAACTGTATTTTATGCAGTTCCTGCATTTTTTACACTTCTGTATTTAATAGTATCAGCTCATTATTTTTTGCTAAATTCAAGCCAATTTGTTACTGTAAGGAGTAATGAACAGAAAATACGAAATATCACAGTTTTGTAGCAAAAATCACCAATTTCAGCTACTTTCCCCAGAAAGAATAATCTGAACTATACAAACTTCCCAATATGAAACACTTCAAGATAAAAAAAAACATTGTTTTCTCGTTTTGTTGGCCACAGAAACTGTTCTTGTGAACTTTGTGCTTATATAGCATAACTGTTTATACCCAAGTGCCTAGGGTTATCTACATTATCTTTTAATCCTATATATATCTGTGAAGTACCTAGCACATTTCTGAGTGCTATATAAATTAACATTTGAAAGAGCACAATAAATGACTTGAATTAGTGAAGTAAAATTACCCGTTCATCAGGGCAGTCAGTTTATAATGATATGTGACTATTTCAGTGTAGCATAGGCTGGTACCTGGATGGCTGAAAACTAGTTTGCTTGGTAACACAGTTCTTTTATTTCCTTTCCTTCCTGGGGAGTGGAAAAGAGGTAGAATGAAAGAGAAGGAGGGATAAGAAAGGTGGAGTGAAAAATCCAGCTTTATTCTAGAAATACAAAAACGCTTTAGTACAATCCACCCTTGAAACAGATGTTTTGGTATTTCCTTCAAATTTCATTAATTGCCAGGGAAAGACCTACTAGAGATAGAACATATCTGAATGATTCCATGGTCCTAGAGAACATGCCAGGCTACAGAAGGTAACTGGCTCTAGAGAAAGGATAGTTCAGGGCAGGCTTTCGCTCTCTGAACACTTAAGCAAACTATGTTACCACTGACCTTTGAAATTACGTTGCAAGTATTAGAAAAAAAATTGACCACTGTTTCCATGTCATTATCAGAAATTAATATGTAATTTAATGTCAAACAGCCTAAAATAGAGATTCTACTAGATCTGCTTAGTAGATCTCAGTTATTACCAAGTACATGAAAATTGCTTGCAACTTAGATTGGCCTTTTCCCTTTAGAAGGCGAGGACTTTATGTCTAAGTCCTCGTAATGATAAAATGTCTCCTCATCCATGCATTTACTCTAGTAGGGCTTTGGCCAGTACCATTTTCAGAAATCCAAATGGATTTATTTCTTTCTGCTTGCAATTTATTGAAGAAAAGCACAGTATTTCCAAATAGTACTGAAGACTTGTATTCTTGAAAGGGTAGCTGTGTGTTGACATATATAAATGTAACAATAAATTAGCAATAGTCAGTAATTTGCAGAGAGCAAAATGAAATCAAGTTACTCTTGCAAGCCACCCAGCCTGAAATTTATCATCTTTCTATATTCACAAAGGAATAAAGATCAATGGCTTTCTAAACATACTCTGAAGCTTTCAGCCTGGAAGGTGCCACTTGGAAAAATGGAACAATATGCAAAAGAAAATACACTGAGACCATTCTTACACAGTCTCCATTCTGGTACCAAACTCACGTCAAGATGAGCCTATGATGCTCTCCTCCTACTGGCATGTGTGTTAAATTACAGCCTCCTATTGCAAATGGGAGCCTGAGAAATAATGTAAAGTCTTTACAGCTGCTTTGCATAGGGCATCCTGCTGAACAGATCTTGTTGTGCTGACAAGTTCTGCTACAAAGTCAAAATGGTTTTACACCACTAATAATTTTTGTTGTATTTTCTGTCTTGACAGAGCTGAATGTATGCCCTAGTAGGTATTTTTCACATTTAATTGCTCTATTTATCTCTTTCACTGGATACAGAAGTATTAAAACGAAACTCCTATGGGCTAGGTCCACCTTGAATATTTCTGTCGATGCACAGAGGTGTTTCCTAAAATGTCTGGATCTAAGTTTCAGCAACAAAGGTAATACATTTAGAGGCTGCATTGGGTTTTTGTGGTGGAGTTTTGGTAGTGGGGGAGGGGCTACAGGTATGGCTCTTGTGAGAAGCTGCTAGAAGCTTCCTGGGCTCTAAGTCTGACCAGCCACTGGCTAAGGCCAATGGTGGTAGGGCTTCTGGGACAACATGTTTAAGAAGGAGAAACCTGCAGCAGAGCGGGGAGTGGAATGTGAGAGAAACACCTATGCAGATAGTGAGACCAGTGAAGAAGGTGGGGGGTGGGGAGGAGTAGTGGGTCCCCTGCAGCCTGTGGTGAGACGGCAGGCTGCCCCCGCCCCAGCCCATGGAGGTGAGCACAGGAGCAGATGCCCACTTGCAGCCCGTGGAGGACCCTACACTGGAGCAGGTGGATGCCCCTGAAGTAGGCCGTAACTCCATGGGAAATCTCGTGCTGGAGCAATCTGTGCCTGAAGGAATGCAATCCATGGAAGGGATCCAACACTGGAGCAGTTCATGAAGAACTGCAGCCCGTGAGAAAGATTTGCAGTGGAGAAGTTCATGGAGGACTGTCTCCTGTGGGAGGGACCCCACACTGAACAGGGGAAAAGTGTGAGGAGTCCTGCCCCTGAAGAGAAAGGAGTGGCAGAGACAACCTGTGATGAACTCACCTCAACCCCCATTCCCCGTTCCCCTGTGCTGCTGGGAGGGAGGAAGTGGAGAGAACTGGGAATGGAGTTGAGCCTGACAAGAAGGGAAGGGTGGGTAGAAGGTGTTTTAAGATTTGGGTTTACTTCTCATTATACTGTTTTGATTTGATTGGTAACAAATGAAATTGATGTTTTTTCCCCAAGCTGAGTCTGGTTTTTTGCTCGTGACCATAATTGGTGAGTGATCCCTCCCTGTCCTTGTGTCAACCTACGAGCTTTTTGTTACATTTTCTCCTCCCCATCCCACTGGGTGGAGGAGTGAGAGAGCAGCCACATGGTGCTTTCTTGCCAGCCAGGCCTAAACCATGACAAAGGCTTAACAGACACTGGGTTCCGATACGTAATAGCCCATTCAATTTTTCTTTAACTTGGTTAAAATCATTTGGCAATTTCTCCACTCAGAACTGGTACAACAATTTCATCCTCTCTCAGCATTCTTAAAACAGTCAAGTTCATTATCAGGCTCAGAGATTTTCTGTCAAAGGTGGATGTCAGCAACACACATTCATCCTTATTCTCACCTGTTTTCAGTTCAGAAAATGTCAAGGTTTTTTGGCAGAAGGGATTCTGTCAACCTTTCTCTGTCCTCCACTATCGATTATCAACCTAATAGTTCTGAAAGATAGATACCTACACTTTAGTTTTTGAGTGCTCAGGTCTAGAGCTACAGTCCCCAGGCACTGATTTATTTCACTGTTTGTTACAGATCAGATACTGCTGTTGTCGTTTATTAATGAAGTCCACATGAATAATAGCTGCTTTCCCTGCCTTTTTTAAATTACAGACCTGACCTAGAACATCTCTTACTTTATCCTCAGAACAGAGAAGTTTTTTACTGCAAAAGTACTGAAAAAGACAGCATCAGTCACAATGTATTCATAAACAACATTTTCTTTTGTTACCATTTTTGAATCTAAGCTCTAGGTCTAGTCATGTCAAATAGGTATATTATATGAAACCCTGCTTTATTTTGAAACAGACATTGTTCTCCAATCTCCTTTTACTTTGCACTGTTTTCATGTTGCTCTTGCCTGACCTACTTCACAGCAAGGTTTACTTTACTTCTTATGAACTGTGCTTTTCTTTGTCATCTCATGGGATCCAACAGAATCACAAAAACTGTTACATCAACAGAATTACTAATAAATAAGTGAGCTTTTATATCAAATGAAGCACAAAGTACCTCAGTAATGCTGTAGAGATACAAAAAAGATATGACCTTAATGAGAAGGTCCCCTGTTTTCTTCACTTAAGGATGGAGAGTGACCTGGGCTGAATGAGAATCTCCCTGAGTTTATGAAAAGCTAGTTCTCCTACTTCCTATCAGTAACAATTAGGTAACATTTGACATTTTTTAGAAAAAATTAGGCACTCTTAAGAGAAAACAGTAAATCTTCAACAAAGTACCTTCATTAAAAGATATGCATAATCATTTCACCATGTAATAACCTGCTTTAATCTACATGAAAAGTAACATGCTTACTGCCTTGTACCAACAGAACTCCCAGCAGCATGTATCTGTGAGCCATCAATTTATACTTATTCAATCACTTCTTATCCTCCCTCTTCTTTCCTGCTTAAGAAGGCAAGAAATCTGCTGGTAAAAAATATTACACAGCTTTAAATCACTAGGTTTGCCACAGCAAATAATTCATGAAAACAGTGACCTTCCTATAACTTGTTTATGTATGTACTGAGGGGGAAATTCTTCCCAGCATGAAAGTAGACAGTAAGAAAGGTGCTTGACATAAGGTGTAGAGTTAAACAAGAAACAAAATTCAGTTCACTGTGTATGCATAATTTCAATATCAGGGATTCAGGAGAGCCATCAGATCTGGTTTATAAGTACTGCAGATCATCCAATGACTCTACTCAGTTCCAGTGCATTGCACAGTACTAGAACCTTCATCAAAGTTGCCAAAGACTATTCAAGGTGTCATTTAAAAGAAGAACAGACAAGACAGAAATTTAATTTTTAAGTCTGCAGACACTGAGGTTCAAACTAAAGATTAAATGGAAGAATGCTTCAAATTTACTCATGACAGAGCCTAACTGCTGGTACCTTTGCACATGTGTGTTTTTAAATAAAATTCTTTAATTAACTGTAATAATAAAAAAAGACTGGAAACTAATTTAGGACCTAGATTCTCCTGCTTTTGGACCTAATTCTTTTTTATGACAACCCAATTGAAAAGTATCACTACAAGCATTACAGTGCTGGTAAAGACCAATTAAAAAAGGGCAATCAGTTCCTCCACACAATACAAAAAAGGTGGTAAGATGAAAGGTGGTATTGCACAGAGTCCATGATACATAATCATGTTTGCATGATACATACAGTTTACAAAAGTAATGTCATAAGACAAGCATTTTCTTTTCACTGATTATCTATCTGAAATCTTGAATTACTAATGTATCAAGAATAAAGATTTCATGTTTTATACTAAATGTGTACTGGAACACTTTATCTCTTCTCATTATATAAGTTCTGAGAACCTGCCCATATACTTGACTGATGATAAGCCTTACATACTTTTGCAATTTTACAAAGAACTGCATCCATGTAACAATGGGCATTTTGTGCTGCACAGATTTGTTCAGTGCATCAATAATTTGTGAAATAGCAACTCAAATTCTTCCTGACATTAAAATGTGATAGCATCTTATTCAATATTTTGACAAATCTTTCTCCATCAAACTAATACTGCATACAGAGAAAACAGGTACCAGTCCATTCAGCTAGCATGAAGACTTTACAGAAGCTTTTGATGGTGGAAATTTACATTTTATTATGCCAGAAGTATTTGATCTTTTATATAAAATATTTGATCATATAAGACATAAGATGTCTAATGTACTTCACTGAAAGGGTATTTTAGGAAAAGTTTTCCATCCAGTAATCATTTATGACTTAGTTCCTCCTAGAATTCACTAGACCCAGAGTACTTTCTCGGTAATTTATTTCTATTTGTTTTTCTGTTGAATAGAGGACATGACCCTGATGAAAAATTCTGATCAAAGTTCTCAGGTAACCATTCAGAATAGGCTGTTCCAGTTATGGTAAACACTATTTGTTCCCTGATCTGATGAGAGTTTAATTACTACATAAGTTACCCTTCCTCTTTTATTTATACAGAAGAGATTTGGGACTTTACCTCTTAGTGATCGGGATGTACAAAAGAGATGAAGTACGTTTTGGTAAATGCAGGTTCTAAGGGACCTTTTGTGCAATGTTGTGGTTCTTGAGTTGATCTAGAAGAAGCTGAGGTGCCCAGGACCTCCACCAGACTAAAGGCTAGGGAGTAGTTCCAGACCACTTGAGAGTATGGATTAGGCCCTCAAATCTTTACATTTCCTCTGCACCTTCTTTCTATGGCCAGATAACAGATTTTTAGGACTTTTTTACTAGATGCTTGTACTTCTGAGCAAAGACAATGAAGTAAGAAGTAATAATCTCAAATGGCACTCAGAAAGTCCATATAAGCAAAGTTAATCCTTTTCCTCACCTCTTCTCTCTGTTCATTAGCCTGCTATTATGAATGTTTTAAATTCTGCTGTCCCCTTCTAACTGTTGCCTTTTTTTAATATTAAACCATTTATAGAACCTCTTCACTTAGGAAAGTGCTCCTCTCTTGCTTCACCTATTTCAATAGCTGTGCACAGGAAATAATGAACAATATTTCTGCTTTATTATTTTACCAGCATGCAATAAAACCCATTTTGGCCTCATCTCTTTTCATTGGACAACTGGTAAAGTAATCACTAGAAGAATGTTAAAAATTGGCAAAAGGAAATATTTAGAAATTACTTTGACTTAATAAAAAAGCAGTCACAAGAATGCAGATTAAATGTAGGCCTTAAAAAAACCTCTTTATCAACAATTAAAGGTTTTGCAGCATGGATAACATCCAGAAGAAAACTGTTGCTAACAAACAGGAATCTTTTGGAATCTAGTCATGTAAACTGATCTGTTCAAAGATGCAACATACTTGGATTTTAATCGCATTTGAAAACAAAAAATATGAATCATTCACTTGTTCTTTGTCTAGTTTTTGTCTCATGACACCATCAGTTCACACATTTCTGGCATCTCAGCTGTGTCTGAGGCTTGAAGTTGAGCAATAAGAGAGAAGTCACTCCTCAGAGTAGTCTACCCCCTGGACTACAGCCTTGTTTTGTGGCCCTTCACCATCATGTGGTCCTACAGATCAGAGAAGACGTGTGACAACCTCAGGTGATAGATACAGTATGCAATACTTCACACACAAGGCAATTAAATAGCTGAAATCTGTCTTCAACCATGGAAAACTGTTTTTATCATAAAAACATTGTAAAGGAAGACCTACCAAATGACAGATTCTAGTCATCTCTCACAAAATGTTTCTGAGGAAGAAAGGGTCTCAAAGTCTTTTATTTAGCTATTGTACTGGTGGCTCAAGGGGATGAGGTAAGCTTCAATCTAACCCTGCCCTAAAACTCTCTTGCTCAGGTCTACTTCTTGTTAGACGCTTGCACAGTTCACAGCCTGGCATTGTGCCACAGCACTTCTCACAAAACAGCAATACCTCCAATGTCTGAACAATGTCATATGAATGTCAAGAAATTGCCAAGGTATGTGTACAATTACTCATTTACCCTTATAAACACAATGTCCTGTTAACAGATGAAGGTAGTTTTGTAGACACATCCATGCTGCTCTACCTGAAGCATGCTTAAACTTAGGTTTCCTCCCTCACACACCGTTTCACTTCAAATATTTTAACATAGAGACTGTGACCAGGTATGATAAAAAAGAAAAGAGAGTACAGCTATACCATAGGCAACTGTGTAGAATAACAATAGTCAGAAGCTCAAAGCCCCTCCCGAAAGTGTACTATAAGATTATTTTGGACAAAGATGTAAGTAACATGAAAGATGTAAATAACATGAAGTCAAAACATATACTAACACAAATTCATGTTGCAGAACTGAATGATGAACAATACTTTCTTGTGAGTAAGAGGTACTTGCAAGCCTTGGGAAAAAAAAATAATGAGAAATAGCTCATCCACTTATTTTAGATGATCTCTCCCAAAAGGACCACCACCTATGATCAGCTCCATTTTTTCTTCCATTATCAATTGCCTAGAAATTTCAAAACTGTTAAGGAATTACAGTTTGAAAATTTTTGCTTTGGAAACACTAAATAGTTTTATTTCAACCTTTTCAATGAAAATTAAAGTTTCAGCAAGGGATCCACTTCTTTGATTTCTATCCAGTTAACTGTTAAGCTGCATTTTCCAGATGTAATATGTTACAACTGGACACATACTTAGGAAAATTATTATGTCCTTTTTCCTATATAGGCCAGGCTCCATGGACAGCTTACTTATGATTAAAATATGCTATGACAGACTGCAGAAAGTAAGGACAAAGAAATTCACAGAGCGTCCTTGAGTCAGTTCAGGTTTGAGGAATGTAAACTTCATTTTCCACAACAGGGCAATTCTGATTCATCTGTTATTTACTGGATTTGAAATGAAACATTTCAGGGTACTTTTATGAAACATAGTACTCAGGTTTACCAGTAGGAAAAAAAAAAGTATGGTTTGTTTTGTTAAAAATCCCTATTTTCACAGGGAACATTCTGATTATGATAGTCGGTTAACTCTCAGAGTACTCACGGGAATTCTGTTGCCTTTAAGCAGAGAAGCAGAGGTTTCCTTTTCCTCTTTAGTTATTTTTAGTTACTCACAGGTAGAGTTCATTTCTCTGGACACAAAGTGCTGTCTGAATAGGGGCACCTGCCATCCTATCCTATCTTCCAAGTGGTGGAAGATGAGCCTTAGGAAAAAACTGTAGAAACGCACTGTAAACCGCTGTCCCTTCTATTAAGAGTTTGCCATATCAACAAATGGTGTGTTGCTATCTTCCTTTACAAATGGGATAATCAGAGAGAGAGAACATAGGAGTCACCTTTTCCTTATAGAAAACCTTTAACAGCTGAAAAAGGTAGCCATGTACTCCAGCCTGAACAGCATCACCGTCCTTCCTTGCTGGCAAATATGGTGTACACCAGAAGTAAAGTTTGGATTCACGGTAAAGAAACAAATAGATAAGTAGAAAACTTCTAGCAGGGAATTATTCTTTCCTTACTTCAGTCAATCAGAACAAATGCATACACCTCTTTTGCTAAATTATCACCTACCCATTATCATTTTAATAGCCTCTTCAAAGAGATCATTCTCTCCTCAAAACAATTAGTGTCTTTACTGTACAGTCAACAAACTTCCCTTTACTTATTACCTAAGTCAAGATCTCAAATCAGATCACAAGAAATTAAATATTAGCATTTATTGCACTATCCAGTTCCAAGAAGCAATTTCCACACAGAAAGATAATTAAAAGCTATCTTTCACAGCATAAGATTTCTGCAGGATAAGCATGGCAAAGAAGAAAAAAAAAGAAGATTCAGGAAGTAGGGTTTTTTTTCAAAATAGCTTTCCATTTAACAAAACCAAAAAATTGTTCTAGAGTATGCAAAGAAATATATTTTAAACCTTCATAATCTTTAACATGTATACTCTTCTGTATAAAAAAAAAAGGTTTCTTATGCATTATTTTAAAATATAAAATATGTATAAAGAAATACATACAACATAAAGGCTTCTATACTGTGGGAAGAATTTAAACTGTAATTGGTTTTAAAGAGTACAGACTCAAGCAAATGCAGACTGCTTTTGCAAAAATCTCATTGTACTTACACATAAAATGCTGAGAACTGCCTGACATGACAAATTTCAAATATAAGTGTTGAATTACTCCGCCTCGTCATCACTATGTATATCATTTGACACATAAAGATAAGCCTAATGACTCAGAAGAGACGAAGAAAAATGAACAAAACAAGGCTTCAGTAGGAACTTGCAAAACAAAACACATAGAGGGCTGTGCTGCCTCTGTAAGCATCTAAACAGAACACAAAAACACTTCCAGGATAAGCAAGCAAAAATAAAAGAGAAAATCTCCACTGCAAATGCAAAACAAGTCTATAGCTGCATTTTTTTGAAAATTCTCTGGGACTAGCCCTTTACAAACAGGTCAGTCAAGAAATTTGGATTTGGATTCTAAATCAAATCTATGTACATTTTACATGAGCTCAAATACAGCATTCACTTTTTATAATATCATAGCTTACTGAAGCAACAAGTCATATACCTTTTAAGATAATAATGTGATAGGGTTAGTTTGCCAGCAAACTGGCTACCAAAGGCAAGTCTTTAGTGATGTACAGGGCTTTGCTGCTCATTCAGTACTCATCACAATTTGAATCCATGACAGACAGGCATGAAAGCTACTTCTTTCAACTACGATGGCTTTCAAGAAAGGGCTTTATTTAGAAAACATTAACAGCTTTTCTCTCTGTACATTACAGTTGGCAGAATAGCCTGTGCTGTCCTAATAAATCCGTACAAAAGGCATCTTGAGGAGACAAGTACAAAGTGAAGTGAGAACAAACAGGCTTCTGCGCTTCTGTCTGGCAGGCGTATATAAACAAAGACAAAACTGGAATTCATAGGCTGCCATTTGGATTGTTAAACTGGCTAATTGATGCAATTAGCTTATAGGGAGAAGGTCCTACACAAAAGTTCAGTAGTAGCAATGAAGTGAAGCTTTGCCTCAGCAGTACTTACCACTGAACACCTACTTTTTCTGCCTGCTGGTTGAGCACACATGGATTTTCTTTTTTCTTACTTTTGTAGAGTATGTCTGCTCTGACTGAAAAACTCCCATTTGCTTCAAGGGCAGCAAACTCAGATGGATACTGTGTGCTTCAGAAAGGCTCATTTCTGTATCAGGTGTCTGATACAGAAATCATAGAGGGCTGAACTTTGTCATCTCAGTGTATATGATTGTGAAAACTATATATACAATTATTCAAATTGCTTGAGTTACTGTTGGTAGAGAAGGTTATTTCAGCTTAAACACTCTTCTGAGGATAATATGACCCTAAATAGTACAATAATATAAACTAAAAACAATTACAGCTGTATTTCAGAACTGATTGTTTTATTCCCAGCCTAGAATTGCAAAAGCATTCCATTATTTGGAACAAGTAAACAAATTAACATCTGAGGATCTTTGCAACAGAAACTTTTAACTCTAACCTAAGTCAGATTTGATGTCTCACCAAAGTGTAACACTTTAAACACTTGTCTATGCATATAACACGGGTAATAGTTCAGTGAACTTGCTGCACTATAACAACTTAACAACTGAGTGCATCAACAACAATACTAATGCTCCTGATCCAAGATCCAGCATTCCACTCCTCAGGAAGGGCAATGGATATTTGGTTGCACCAAGAGTATTGGAGTATCTGATGTCAGGACTGTGTGAACAGAAGGAAAATCCTCCAGAGCATTCCCACTGGCACTCTGCAGTGGCCAAACTCTGTGGAAGACTTAATTAAAACATTTGGGTAAAACTCACCAGGGACAATTCAGAGGTAGTAATAAATAACAGTAATACATCAGTACATCTCAGAGCACTTTACAAGACAGATATAAGTCGTGCTTGCAGCTAGAGAAACAAAGACAGACACAATAGTAAGAGCTAGTTTCAAAGCAGTGGGAGTTGTTCCAGCAGGTCAAAGGAATGGGTCAGAAGTGAATGAAATGAACCTGCATGCTCTTTGTCTGTATTTATAGTAATTGTCCCATGCACTAAATGGGTCTAATTGGGAGCTCATTGAAATAAACTGCAAAAGCTCAGAGCCAAAGGAGCTCTGCAGCAAATCTTATACACATGGATCCTGATTCAAGCAAGCAACTAAGCACACACTCAAGAGAAACCACTTCTTGAATCAACCCCCTAACAAGAAAAGAGCTAACACAAGAAATAAAGTTCTCTATTCTAACAGAGAATGCTAACATCAATTTGATGACTGAATTACCTATCTAAAAGGTTTTATTGCCTGTGAATGCCACAACTCAGGCACTTGAGAAACACAAAGTGTGAGCTTTATGGAGTAGAGTTACCTAGTTAAAGCAAATGTAACGAAGTGAAACATTATTCATTTTACCATACCTTCATCTATTCACACTGCATCTGCATACAGACTCTGGTGTCTCTATAGACTTCCCTCTTAGATTCTCATGAGTGTGTTCCACTCCTGTTAAAGTCCGACAGGGTTTAGAGTGTACTCTCCCATGGACGCATCCTGTATCCTGATTTCCAAAAGCTGAATATATCCTTTAAATAATAAAGGTTGCATGCACTGCTGGTCTATTAGCAATATATTCCCAGTAATATGCTTTAGTGATCTAATTATAACACCAAACTACAAAAAAGCAACTGGAGATAATAATTCTCATTTCTTATCTTGCTACCTTGCCCTACAATGCTTCCTTCCACATGCAATCAAATAACCTAAAAATTTAACTAAACAACAACCAGAGCAATTATTTGGAAACTGCTGGCAGCAGTGATTTTAGACTATGAGCCACAGCTCATGGCTTTTTTCCCTTAAGCACTCTTGTTCAATAAAATTATGAACAAGGGATATGGAATTTTCCTTTCTCCTTGTTTTCTGCTAGAAAACAACCAGCTTAAAAGAGAAAATATCAATATTACATTATCTGCTTGACAAGAACACCAGGAAGAGTAGCTGTGGCACAAGTCCTGAAAATATCTTGACTTGCAGAACACATGCTTCATTCCATTTTGGACTCAGTGAGTCCAGTGAGTTATCACTCACCCTCCATCTATCACCTATTACTCCATTGTTGATGACTGACTGGATGTCATTTGAATACGTGCTAAATCATGAAGCTGAATGTACTGGGTCTGGTTGAGATGGCTGTACTGTAGAGCAGTACTTGCACAGTGTCAGGGCTTTCTCTTTTTCCCACCTCACTTCCCCCCACCCCTCCTCAGTGAGTACGCTGGAGGTAGGCAAGAAGTTGAGAGGGGACACGACCTGATAGCTGAAGCAAATTCACCAAAGGAATATTCCATGCTGTAGAACATCATGCTCAGCAATAAAAACAAAGGGGACGGGATTTGGGGGAGGTAGACATTGCTCAGAGACTGGCTAGGCCTACTAGTCTACTTGGTGACGTGCTTAGTGATAGCCTTCACATTATTAGTTTGGGGTTTTATTCTTCCTCCTTCCTTCATTTATTAAACTGTCTACCTTAACACATTGGTTTTCTCACTGGGGGGGAAAGTGTGGTTCTTAGCTGCTGGCTGGGGTAAACTCATTGCACTGAGATTAAAAAATAAAATCCGCATCTACAAAATGGAAGCTCCCACGCCATATCAGTCTCCTGTAGCTACTGGGTTTGCAGGATCTCTTTCTGCCAATGCTAAAGATCACCTTTCCTCCTTTGAGCAGTCTGGAATAGTGAGACATTATGAAGCCTAGGAAATAAGTGAGCCTCAGAGCTGTATTAGGAACAGTATTGCATTAGGTGGGACTGCAAAATAAACAGGACTCCAATCTCTTTAAAGCTTTTACATAGATTTGAATATGTATTTAAAATTACAACTACAGTCAAGTGGATTGGTAGTAAAAATGAGACTGTTTTGAACAACTGATATAAGGTGATCTTAGTGCCATTCATTGTTCCTTCTCAAGTGGAAATATAGTGTGTTAATGAGACATTAATTGGAGGATACCGAATGGTTTAATGGAAAATGAACAAGACTACAGTTTGCAGGTCTGCAGTTGTTTTTCACACTGCCATTCCTCAAATGACCAGTCTGCTCAGTGGAACTGGTCACACAAAACTTCCAGGAAGAGGTCCAATCTGTGCTAAAAAATAGCACAATTTTCAGTTTAAATCTTTTCAGATTGTCTCTGTAATTTTCGAAGGTGTTAGTCCAAGATTTTTTCTTTCTAAGAAAACTTTAACATTTTATTGCATAGATGTTAGTAGCTCAAGCTAAATATACTGCTTCATTTGCTAATCATAAAAATAATTTTAAAAATAGTTTGTCCATGTTTTTAAATGACCAGAAGAATTTCATTATGTAGCTTATCATTTGGATATAGCAACATCTAAATGCTAAAGAAGGTAGTAAAACAAACCCACTGTCAGTGGAATGCCATAGAAATCAACGGGTCTCAGAGCTAATGAGACTAAGCTAATTAAAATGCTGCTGTTGCTCACCACCGGAAAAGGCACTGCTCAAATTTCTAGAAGAGAAGATCTTTTACAGATATTTAAAATTAATTATTCATATATTGAAATGCAAATTGCAGTATGTAACTATCACTGTCAGGTTATAATAATCTACTCAAAAGCCTGCAATGCAGATTGCAAATGTTCATTATGTGTGTACCAGCTTTGAAGAACCAGCTATTTATTAGCACTGGATCTTGTAAGCTGCACTTTATTTTTTTGTTATTGGAATTCCTTGAAAGCTTTGCAAATATTTGTGATTTATTGCTGATATTTTACTTATTTCATGCCAAAAAAGCCCTGAATGCTTTTTTGCATTCCCATGTGAGCTTATAACTTCAACAGAGAGCGATAAATGAGAAGATCAAATGATCGATCACAGGAAATATTCATATTCCCATTGCATTAGCAGCAAGTTCAAAATAATGGGCCTTGCATATTAAGGTGCCTTTGAAGCAGACAACTTATTTTGCAATACTAAGGAATGCACTGTGCTAGACAGAAAGTACCTAAGGGTGATCGATGGCGAGCTTGAGAAAAAGGGATAATAGTTAATCACACAGTTGGCTTGGTCAGATTTATTCCACGTATCTTTTAAGTTTATTGTTCCTTGGAAAATTGATTAAAAACATCAAATGCAAAAAGCTCTAAAAAAGATCTTAAGTATAAAAATACAACCTTCAACAAGATTCACAGATCTTGCAGAAAGATAGTTTCAGTTATAATGCCTGCTATTCACTTCGTTCAATACAAACACTTGCTGTAGATTCAATAGTAAAGTGTTTAATGTATAATGCTGTTAATTGGTTAAATGCTGTGACTTTTCAGCCTTCAAGGATTTTTGTGTATATTCTTCAGAGTGTAAACTAATGCTCATGCTCATCCTGTTTATTTGTTTACTTGTTTATTCCTCTTGAAGTAAATTGGTCAACACTGCAACTGTCAACTGCTCCAACAGAAGTAATAATGGGTGTCACTCTAAGAAAATCAGAACAAAGAGATGTCAACTTTGGTATCCAACCACTGAGACATCCAGAACCATCTGTGAGAATACTGACCTCAAAAATTGAAGTTACTGAAAAATATGTTGCTTTTATCATTTTTTTCCAACTTAAAAAGGAATGGAGATTTACTATTAAATTCCAGGTAAGACATTTATCAAACATTGTCAAAATCCTCTGTTCTGACATACAATTTATGGAAGTCACAGTTATCTGTTATGAACAGTTCCAAACCAGACTCCCTTACTCATACAGACCAAGGTGTACCAGTCACTCAGCAAATTAAATGGCTGAGTGTTTGTTGAAACTCACTGTTAAATTGGTAATGCCAGCAAGCAACATTTGATACGCTGCTATTCTGGGTAGTAGCAAACAGAATCATGGCCTCTGAATTTCAATTTTACAATGCATTCTATTTCCAAGGATATTTCTAGTTGACCATCATTTCTACTGAAAATTTTAATTAAAAGGCCACTTTGGGAATAGTTCAAAAATAGCTTGAAGTTATTTGTAGGCCTTTCGTTTTTTCATCTTCTTTCAGATGAAATAATCTGAAAAAACAATGTTCTTGGTTATTGAAAAATTAAACATCTAATGTCTTCTGATAGGTCCCTGAGATTGCAAATGTCATTAATTTCAGCAACTCACATGCACATTGCACTACATTACAACTTTACAAAGGAGATTATTATCACTTAATCTCAAATAAGAATAATTTAAAAGGAATATTTTGGTAATTTAGGTGTCAATCTTAAATCTAATTTTTATTTTAGCAACCTTCCCTATACATCATTACATACTATTTTCTTCCAATCTTCCCTATACCTCATTTACTTACCATTTTCTTCCAATCTGCTTCTGAACTCACAACTGACTTTTGACAAAAAGATACTAGTTAGCAATATTTATTTGTAATTTGTATGATTCCTGTATCCCTTTTAGGAATAGCTACCAATTTATAACACAGGAACACCCTTTTATGTGAAGAAGTGGAAGATAATTCCATTTTTTTAAAAAAATATTGAAGATCCAGGTAACACCCTAGAGGTAGAGAGAATACCAGGAACATCAGTAGATGTAGTGGAATTGTAATAACTCCTCATGTAATTTCTACAGTAGTAAAAAAATACAAGTGCCAATCCTTGGCATGTAGTGCACTGCTATAGTAGTTTTATACCTAGATAGGCAGAGCTTGTACAAGACTGTCTAAAGGATTCATAATATTATTTTTAATGTATACAACAGGGGAAATTAATAAGATATACATTTGTTTTCAGGCTCAGATAACTAAACATTATAGACTGAAAGACTTCATGCTAGCATGACTTCTTTCCAGAATATCTTCTGCCTGCAAAACCTAGTCTCAAGGAACAGCTCTTAGAATTCATTCTAATGAGAGTTCAAGAAAATGTCTTCTGGCTTTTAGTACAGTAAATCTCCATTAAAAAAATGCTGTAGTACAGAACCTTGGCATGGCAAAAGTAACAGCACCACAGACCTTCCCAATGCTGTAATTTATTCTGACACTAAAGAAAGTAACTAAAAAACTTTCTAGAAAAAGTATAAAATAGTATAATATTTCATGTAATATAATAAAATATAATAAAGTAAAATAGGAAGATTTCCACCACTATATTTGAATTAACTGTAATGACAGAACTTTAGCTATCAAAAGGAAACAGATGCTAAAACCTAACTTGGAAAACAGTGGAAGGTCCATCTCTACCTATTGTATGTAATACAACAGCATGTATGCCATACAAAAACGTCTTCAGTGAACCTTAAAGCTACATGAATGAACTCTCAAATGAAAAGACACTATTATTCTAAAGCTGCATTGATAGCCCTAAGGCTATCTTGCATGTATGCTTATCATAGCACAGTATTTCACTGAACTATCACATACAAATTATATACAATTCAAAAATGTCAGTAGTTAGCTTACAAGGAGGTAATAGTATAATTTGTGTAACTAGCCCCATTTTCCTGTTTCTATATTGTAAGAATCATAATTTGATATTGTAATAATCCAATTGGTCTCAGCAGCTACTGTGTACTTATAAACTATACAAAATGCACTTCTGTTGTATTTTGAAGGACTCTTATTGTCACCAAAACAATACAAAAAGCCAGAAATACAGACAAAATAACTTGACAGTGGCATACTGCAGTAATTACACTCAACTTCTGCCACAGTCCGTACAATATTTGTGAAGAGAAAGTACATTCATTCCAGACAAATATCCTCTTGCTGTGGCTTGCTAACAATGTGTAAGTGTTTCTATAGGTCAGGTTGCTGAGAGAGCTGACTTCTCCTTCAAACTTAGAGCAAGAAAGATCAACACGGAAGATTTCCTTCGATATATTAAATAATCAGTTCATATCAAACCTAACCCCACAGAATCTAAAATGGAACCTTGTATTCCTGCTTCACAATTATATTTTAAAGCCTATTGCCTTTCTTTATGAATCTTCCTTTTCTACTGAATTTTTGAAATAGTCTTCATATTCTTAAAAAAAAGTATTGTAAAATGCTAAATATTAAAAATGCTAAAAAAATTGGAACAGCATTGGAAAGCTTCTTCAAGTCTGTATGAATAGATAAAGTTCTGCTCTGTATTCTGTATCTTACAGAATTCTAGGAAAATATAACCTCAGATAGGAGGTACAAATTTACCATAGTAATTTATTAGGTAAAAGTATGTCATTCTCAGAAGAGGAATAGTGTTCTGTCACAGATAGCAGGGGGCTGGGCAGTGGGGGAAAAGAAAGGGAGGAAGAACAGTCTTGAACAAACAGAGAAAATAAAGAAAATAAACAAAAATCTAATTACATCTCCCTAGAAATATCTGAATAGTGAAAGTATGGCATTCATGCCATCCACAATATATTATTCAATAATTACCAGTGTTATTACTACTATTAATAGTGGTAGCAGTGTTCTTCAGTCAACAAAGTCCAACCCCAGATCACTATTTGTGCATTATGTGTTTATTTCTTGACTGGAAAAGCATTTTTACTGATTATAGTATGAGTACAGGCTTCATTTCAAGTTCTTAAGAATGCACTTAGTTTTTAAATTTTGCTTACAACCTACTGAATAAATGGTTTAAAGCAGAAAATTATTTGCCTATTAAAAAATAAAAATTTCTCTTTCTCTTAGGGAAATTCAAGGTACAAAAAATAGTTAAGGAGCCTTGAAAATCATAGGAAGAGAAAAAAAACTGAGAATTTGATCTGGATGAAACCTTACAACCATTTTGGACACTCAATTCTAGGCTTTGTTTTGAGATTTTATAAATACATTTGACGGATACAAACTCAAACATGACCTGAACTTGCTAAGAATTTGATTTGATGGTCTGCAGCTATCATCTGTGCTCAATTCTTTTTTGCAAGTTTAAATATTGGGACTTTAAAGGCAGCAAGTGTACAGACTTCCACTATTCCACAAGATTCTGCTCTGTCCCTGTCCCAATTTTCTCTGTCCTTTGTGCTTCTTCCCTCTCATCCACCTTTGCCCCTTAACTCCATGTTTCCCTAGCTACTTTGTTCACTCTGATAGTTTCCCAAAAAATCTTACTTGTGGACTTCCACTTCAATCCAGCAGTTAATATAATGATAAATGATGCCAAAAAAAAAAAGGACAATGCCAACCTCATTCTTATGAACTTAACAGAAGACAGTAGTATCCTGGCTTTTTTGAGCTATAGATTCAGGATGTGTAGACAATAAGAAAACATTTAGCCTACAGCTGGAAAGTGAACAGTGCAGAGCTGAAAGGTTATTTTTCTAAAAGACTACAAAAAGATTGTGTACTCTTATGCCCACAGAAGACAACATAGATATCTTTCTGCTGCCTGCATGGTACCTCTGGGCAGAAACAAACTCAACAATAATTTCATCAGTCTGAGCAATCTCCTTCCTGCTTGTTAAAATCATGTAAAAAAAAATGCAGCAATGATTGTAGGAGAGGTGTGGCACAGAACTGTATCTTGAAATGAAACTGTGAGCTCAGACCCCAAGCTCAGCTCTGTTCTGATATACTGATGGTATTTCATGCAGTACTCACCCTGGTTTTCCTTACTTATTCATCTAGGTGAATAGGTTGACTCCATTTATTTCATTATTCCCTTTGGCATCATTAAAAGATATTTAAAGAAATAAAACCACTTTATGCATCATAAACCCACTGAATATAGTCAAAAGATTACTCTGGGAGAGAACGGTTTTATGTTGGGAGAAAAAGTAGAGGGCTTTTTGATAGAGGTGTTGTTTGGGTTTGGATTTTTTGGTGGGGAGTCGGAGGGTATGAATCAGAACAAAATATGACTGCAGCTTCACTGGCCCCTGACTTCCATAGCTTTCCCTGCAGTTTTGGCATTTTGCTAGTACTTGAAATCACTACTTATTTGCTCAGAGTGTTTGTGTTTCATTTATGTGAGGATAAAACAAGTAGTAATCAAAAGCATATGAATAGACTACCAGCTTTGTTGAAGTAGTGCTTTTTCTCCCTAAACATTAATACACTTTATAAATAGATATGTGAATAGAAAAGATATAAAAATGCTTATAAAGTCATAGAGTGGAACAGGAAATGTTTTAGCTTTATTTTTCCCCATTTTCCTTTATTTGGAATAAACTTAATTTCTTATTCCTCTGGAAGCTTCCACCTCTTTTCTGGCATTCTCTGCAGCCTGTTCAGACATAGTTGAGATTTCAAAGTGAAAGACTACTAAAAATCAGATTATTATTTTGATTAGTATCTGAGAAATGAATGAATGCTTGGCGATTAGCATTGAGAAATAAGGTGATTTTATTCCAGAAATGATCTTGTATTCAAACCACAATTCATCTCCACACTTTATGTGAGATAGCCCATCCTCTTCAATGTTGTAGTTCATTAGCACATTGCATCTGTCCCCTTTAATCTTGTCATCAGCTTGCTGCTACATCACAGCCCTGCTAACCTCTCTCCTTATGCAAACAAGAGCAGACTCCAGAATTTGAAAAACCCTCCTTGAAGCTAGGAGCTGCTTTGTAGAAATTAGTTTCCTCTGGTGAAAGTCCTCTAAATGCAGCTATAATGGAAAGGAACTGTGCACAACTGAGGCTATCTGTCTGTGAAATCACAATCTGTCCAAGAATGCTACCCATCCCAACAAACACCCATAAGGAAGCCTCCACATAAACTATCTTTGCTGCCAACATTATTCACGCACTGGATGCCCATCTAAACTTAGTAAAATACCACTCATCCTGTGTCTACAAATGAATGATTTAACGTCTTTTGTCCAGCATACTTTTCTATGGAAGACAGCTTCAGTAGGTAAAACCACCTGCATAGGGGAGATAGATCCTAGAGGGCTGATAGTCTGAGGAAATTCATCAAGGATAATTTCTTTAGAGGATCCTTATGATGGCAGTGAGCATGACATCTCCCTTCCTATGAAAAAAGTAATCCAGCTCATGATACTGTCATGACTTTATGATGCTATTTATATTTTAATTGGAAATCCAACTCAGGTGACTGCCTTCTGTTATTTTTATATTTTTCTGTGCCATAATAAGAACCTTAAAAACATACGTCCAGGAAAATAAACTCTGTTTAAAAACATACCCTCACAGTATGCCTGTCAGAAGGCATATCTCCTACAACAAAAGATGAAGATCTTCATAAAAGTTCTACTTCTGACGATGATCCTGTGTCAAACCTCTTCAATCTTTCCTCACTAGACCCAGCTCCTAATCTGCTTGGTACTTTATATATCCTCTGCATATTAACCACATATAGGTATTCTTTGTAAAAATGGCAACACAGAAAGCAGAGACAGCATTTCAAAGGTTCAGATATTTTATTTAGAAATTGCAACAATGGAGCAAAATGATGACTTCGGGTATGTAGCCTTTCATAGCTGGAGGCAGCAAGTTACATGACCCGAAGTGGCTAATGAGCTGGTGATAGACAGAAGAGAAGTAGGAGACTGATGGATGTGCTACAGCTGGATTGAAAAAATATGTTCTGGGCATACCATGCTGGGGAGTTGTCAAACATTTATAAGAGAGCTAAATACTCAGGGCTTGATCCCATGAGTCCAATACCCACACATTCAGAGAGTAAAGAGGGAGCTAGCACATCTGCTGTATAATGATAATACTGGAAGAGTTATCTACTGTATGCTCAGAAAACTAAAAAGCATCCTGTGGAGCTCACAGGAGATTCCTGGTGGGCAGCACTGAAGCCTGAATCCATTCTCCACTGAACAGTCACAGCAAGAGGAGCAGCACTGAAGGCATTCCCTGATGGCTCTTCTAAGGCATCTCTGCTCTGAGCTATTGAATAAAGGCTAGTACATGAGTCAGCTTTAGGACTGTTTAACTCCAGATTTCTCTACATGGGTGAGACTGCAGTTCCTGCAAACATATCCATTGTCTCCTAGAACTATCTAGATTAAGTGATTATAAAAGAACCACTGTGGCAGCAAAGTCTTCCACATGGGCTAAATAAAACCTCTATGTAGGCATTGTAAGTTTTTAAAAGTATTTAAAAATTATCAAAACCTGCACTATGAGTGCTATAGTGAAATTTGCAGTATTAGACACATTTTCACAAGTAGCAGTTACACCTCTGGATCTTGGTGTACATGTGCCCACAATAAGGCATCTACATTATCGTTTTAGTTCAGATCAGTAGCATACTTTTGAAGCAAATATGCCAATTGTTGCCACTTACAGTGTTTGAGTTTGAATCACAGAATAGTTCTGGAAGCTCATAAAATGGACTTTTTTTCAGATTAAAATAATCTGGGTGATGTGCTTCAGAAGGTCATGTAACTTGTTATAGTAGGAAACGGGCATTCAGCCACTAGAAGCAGACTAAAGTTACTGGTTGTGAAAGAACCCTGCAATTTGTATGGTAGTGTATCAGGTCCTCAGCTTTGTTTTGCACTAAAAATCTGCTTCTTTTGGTTGAAATGGCTGCTAATGTATACAAATACAGAAAATGGAGGACAGGCATCCATCCAGTTGCCCTCAGGATTCTGCTCATTATGTGACTACCATTTATGACTTACCACTTTTTCCATATATGCCTCTCTAGGCTCATTCTCTAAGAAGTCCACAAATCCAAGTCCAAAAGCTATACAAATTGATAATGGAAATATAAATAACTCAAGAATTGTCACTCCCTTCTATGTCACCTTCCCTCTTCCCAAGTTCTGCAATTTAAAAATTATTTTTTTCCTAAAAAGGTTTGAGTTTTATTTTCTCAAAGTATAGTATACTATAGAAAGAACATTGCAGGGCTGCCAGCAAAGACAGTGCAGAAGCACTCAGAAAACAAATTAAATATATGAAATCAATATATTTACAATACCTGAGAGTAAACATTTGTAGAACCAAGAAGAATAAAATCATGTATCTTAGATATATACAGAGATTCAATGTTGGTGGCTGGCTCATTATGACACTACCTACAGTGGCAAAATTTTTAATTTTGAGAATAGATTATGTAGCCAAATACACAACTGGAAAGCTGGCTAGGATATTGCAATTTCAACATGTATTAGCTAAACCTCAGACTTGTTAAGGAGTAGAAAGCAGCCATATAAGTGAAGACATTAATATGTTAATAAAAAAAGAGACATGTAAATTAGCATCTTTATTGGAGAATTTGGATTAAGGTTACAGATGGAAAGGTAAAAAAAAAAAAGACAATGGTTATAGGCCTCTGGGGCATGATGAAAAAAGAAATCTGCCAATGTTTATATAGCTAACAGAGGCTTTTAAAGAGACTTTATCATTGATCATATGGGATTTCAATTACCCTGAAACTGACATTACAGATAATGGCATAATATCTTAGGCAGGTTCATGTTTCTAAACGTGAAAAAACTATTTTCCTGCAAAGTCTGTTGAGCAGCCAAGAAGATCAGATGTTATTTTGAATTCAGTTTTGGAGAAAGAATATGGCACAATGAAGAGGATGTGCATTAGGGAAGATCAGGGTTCCAGCTAGTGTCTGGATCATCACACTGTACATTACTTGCACACAAATAATGTAGTTTGTTTGCCATTTAAAAGCCAATCAAAAATGACTGAAAAACAGACACTGAAATACAGGAAACCTTCCAAAAGAAATGGCAAAAATGAGTGAGAGAAGTGTGATGTTACCTCCACAAGAATACCTGCTAGCAGCAAAAAAAAAGGATTTCATTTTGATAATTTGCTTGAGGTCTATTTTTCTGGGAAGAAACAAGTTCCTGCTTCTTAACTCCTGTCAGGCTTCCTTTCCTGACTATATTAGGAACATCTCCCACAGAGGAAGATTCCCAATTTTGCAGCAAAAAGAAATGAAGTGGCAGTGTTACTAAGTACTTTGAAAAGTGATTTTTCTTACATTTTAAAGTGATCTCACCCTAAATGTACATTCCTTTAGCACCATTACGTATTTGTCTGTATCATGACTGGGCTGCCCAGTCTTGGGAGATGCTAAGCAAGTCCTGAGTTCTATACCTTCATTCCAAGCCGTTTCCATTTTGACTTAGAATAGTGCAACTGCTCTAGAAAATGGGATAGAATCAGAATCTTCTCTTTCAAGTATCTTCTGTGAACTAACAAAATGCTCTAAAGTAAATCTGAAGGGTCAAGTGGATACAGAACCTTTCTATGGATCTCCTCACCTTTTGTTGGCCTGGGCAATGTCCTACCCAGACTGCACTACTGAGCAGCACCAAGTATTATAATGCAATGTACATTCTTACCAGTTTTACTATACACATATAGATTAGAAACCTTGATGACCTACCTTGATCTGTGACAAGTAACATAAAAATGAAATGAAGTGATATTTGTGTAACACAGCTGAAGTAAAAGATCACTAGCTCAACCTTTATTTTAATTAAATAATAAGGTTAAAAAGAAATTGCTAAAGCAGCATTTCAGCAGTAAAACCTTGTAAAAGCTCAAAGCACTGCCTGATTCTTCACTGCCCATGCAACTTTTCCCCTTTTTGAAATTATTAACTGTTGAGGAACTTCCAACATTTTTTACCTACTAAATTAATTAATAAATGGAACAATAGCAGGAGCCTCACTCCTCTCCTCTCTTTCTGCTATGTAGAAATAGAAACTACTAGGAACAGCTCCTGGGTACATGCTGGGATAGCTGGGATTTAAACGTTTAAGTGCTGAATAACTGAAATGAAACATGGTAACAGAGTATGTCCTTATCAGCAAGGATTTATGATTTTGGATGACTAATTTTAAATACCCCTAAAAGGGCTTGATTTCCAAAGGCAGGTGCTTAATGCTTTCTAATAAGAATCACAGCTCTGTTATGTTTTTACTGAGAACAATCACACACTGGAAAAAAACAGTCATTTATGAAAATTGAAGTCTTAAACTATAAAGATGCAGGTCTCAAAAATATACTGTTTAAAATGTTGTCCTGGTTTCAGCTGGGATAGAGTTAAGTGTCTTCCTAGTAGCTGGTCCAGTGTTATGTTTTGAGTTCAGTATGAGAGGAATGTTGATAACACACTGATGTTTTCAGTTGCTGCTAAGTAATATTTAGACTAAGCCAAGCATTTTTCAGGTTCTCATGCCCAGCCAGCGAGAAGGCTGGAGGGGCACAGGAAGTTGGGACGGGACATGGCCAGGGCAGCTGACCCAAACTGGCCAACGAGGTATTCCATACCATGGGATGTCACAGTAAAGAAATGGGTTTTGTTTCGGTTATTTTTTTTTTGTTGGTTGGTTCTGGGTTTTTTTCAATATAAGAGTCTTGAAAAAAACATAAATCACGTCATAGAAGCACAATCTATTTCAGTCATTTAGTTTTCAAAAGATACATTAGCTTTCACTACTCAAGATTGATGAAAAAAAACTCCACCCTCTTCACTGATGGTTAAAAGCTGCCTTGATCCCTTCAATAAAATTTTGCCTAATGAATATCTGTGACTGTTTCACCTGAGTGTATCTGGCATCAATTTATGCTTGAAAAGACTATCTTTATAAGAAAAAGCTTTTTCAAAATTGTCTCCTTGAAGCTGGCATAGATGTGTGTAAGAAATATATTAAAAAAACAAGACGATGATAGACAGCCAACTGCTTCACTTTGCTGTTAATGCAGAGAAGAAATAAACACAAAAAATACCTTAAAATAAGGTCTCTACAGCATGCAAGACAAGGAAAAAAATCAGTACTGCAGTTCCTCTGGCCTCTCTCCTACTGGCTAGAAAGAAAAGACCAGTTCTAGCTGCCCCTTGGGACTTCATGGCTTTAGGCAGCAATATGTGGAGGAGAGACTGTGCTCTCTGGCCTGAATTCAGCCAGCTGCTCTTTACAGTTAATGCCTCACGCTATTTTGTAGTCCCAGTTTCTACAGCAAAAAGATCTCCTCCAGGAACCTGTTCCCAAAATGGCTCATAAGCATAAAATTCATCCCTTTAAAGGTTACTTGGAAAGAGTAGATATATGTTGTATGTGTCTCAGAGTTACTGTAAAGATGACTGAGGAATATGCCTGAGATAGCTATTTAGTCACAAAATTAACTGCAATAGTTTGAAGGGAAATCAATTCACACCAAGCAAACTGCACTGCTAACTGTGGCATGGACTCACTCCACACTATTTTTCCACTGTGATGGTATTAGCAGTTTCTTAGCCACCTTGGTAAGCAGGCTACCACTAAGACAGTACCACTAATAGGACTTTAATGTTGAGTGAGCTTGAATGCCACAACAATACAAAATGCGAAAACCTTGATACCAACCTCCTGATGGAAAAAAAAGGAGCGGAAAGGTGCTTTCATTACTGATGCCTTAAATTACTGCTCCATTTATCATGTTTTCTGATAATGCTTTCCTAGGATTTTACATCTTCAGTAAGGCAATACACCTGCAGCATTAAAGACACACCAAGCATGCGACTGGGACCTCTCTTGTCTCAGAAGAGACAACAAAGGTGAGGAGAAACTTAACAAGCATCAGGGTATGTGTGTGCGGTCTGTGAAAGTTTTGAAATTCTATGGATAAGTGTAGGTCTGTCTTGAAAAAAGGAAAAGTCCAACAAGTCTTGTCTTGATGATCTTAACTGATACTGTTACCTGATTCTACTTTGCTACAAGACACTTGTCTTTTTCAATACCCGAAGAATAAACACATGCTACAACAATTGGCTTCATAAAGAAAATTGTAGAAAGACTTCTTTATAACAGTTCTATTAGATTATAACAGACTACAATAACTGTTATCATAAATACCATTTGCTTTCACATGTCAGAAGGGCTCTGAAAAGTCCAAGTGAAAACAAACATCCCTTAGTTTCATAGCCGTGTACACAGTAATAGAATAAATGGATAGCGAAGGACACAATTTCTCTTGCTTAGTGACTGTACTGTCCATTGTCAAAACTGCAATAGCTACTAGGTGTGTACCATTGCCAGCTTTGTAGATTTTAGCTCTGTGTTTCCCCAGATGTATTTCTTTATTCTCCAACTGCTGTCCCAGCGAATGTATTCTGAACAGAATTTAAACAAATAAAGTATTTATACAACATGATATCAAAGAATATAGGTCTTGCTGTAAATACTTGTTTATGAAAATATCTCTCATAGGTATAGTAGCATATTAACTGCCAAGCCACTTGACAAATCAAGAGGTATATTTACAGTTAGGGTAACACATAAGAATAAGCAATAAACAAATCATAAGTATATGACGTATACATAGAGTATGAGTGAAAGTGAATGGTTAGCTGATACCAAATGATTTAAAAGTTTTCAGCTGTAAGGCATAACCAAAGGCACAAGTTTATTGAATGTATGTGCCTCTCAAAAAATAAATTATTCCTACAGGCAAGATTTCAGCAGTGTATGTAGCTTGTTATCTTTGGGCACAGTGCTCTGCACCACCTTCCCCTCTGCTCCCTTTGGTGCAGTATCAGCTGCCCAAAACACTGAAAACCAGTGTTAATTGATATTCCACCAGTTACTATCCCCATGAGCCTCTAATGCCACCTGTTCTTCAAAGAGGCAATAAAGTAGAGCAAAGTCATTTATCTGTACCATAGGTCTCTCTTGCCATATCGGTATGCATACAGAAGCAGATGCACAGTTGTCTCAGCCAGGATTTGTGAGGTAAGTAGTGAGGCAGCTAAACAACAGCCCCAGTACTCGGGAATGCAAACAGACCAGACAGTTGTCTCTAGCATTGTAGCACAGTATTAGAGCAGTTTGTATCTGCCACCAGAGCAACCTTCCTGAAACTTGCTTCCTGTTCTTCCTTTAATTCCCAGAGACATTCTACATATTAATGCAACCCATTTTTAAAGGCCTGCATGTCTTTCAGCCCTATCCTCCTGTGTCCTGCTACACACACTTTGCAAAATGTTAACACTGATGTGCAAGAATGTTCTTATATGCCTTGATAAGAAGCAGAAAGGTTAACATGACCTTTTGCTGTTCTGACACTGAGCAGCTGAGTTAGTACTTTTGAGCTTTAAAATTCTCTTCCACATTCAGAAATGTATATGGGGGGGGGGGGGGGGGAAA